>OY998246.1:36051330-36581330 GCA_963922005.1 Cornus suecica | reverse complement strand
TGATCGCACCCGTTGTATTACTGCCTCCGTTTTCATTTGTATAACCTGGTCAATCTTCGAACGACTGTAACTTTCAATCTACCAGGAATTACGTGACCGGTAATATATGCCTACAAAGCTTAAGGCGAGCTCCACGACCCTGCCTGCATAAAACACGAGCCGCGCGAATATATTTTGGAAAACAATGTAACTCGATCTAAAAAGGGGTGCAACACGAGGACTTCCCGGGGGGTCACCCATCCTAGTACTACTCTCGCCCAAGCACGCTTGACTGCGGAGTTCTGATGGGATCCGGTGCATTAGTGCTGGTATGATCGCACCCGTTGTATTACTGCCTCCGTTTTCATTTGTATAACCTGGTCAATCTTCGAACGACTGTAACTTTCAATCTACCAGGAATTACGTGACCGGTAATATATGCCTACAAAGCTTAAGGCGAGCTCCACGACCCTGCCTGCATAAAACACGAGCCGCGCGAATATATTTTGGAAAACAATGTAACTCGATCTAAAAAGGGGTGCAACACGAGGACTTCCCAGGGGGTCACCCATCCTAGTACTACTCTCGCCCAAGCACGCTTAACTGCGGAGTTCTGATGGGATCCGGTGCATTAGTGCTGGTATGATCGCACCCGTTGTTTTACTGCCTCCGTTTTCATTTGTATAACCTGGTCAATCTTCGAACGACTGTAACTTTCAATCTACCAGGAATTACGTGACCGGTAATATATGCCTACAAAGCTTAAGGCGAGCTCCACGACCCTGCCTGCATAAAACACGAGCCGCGCGAATATATTTTGGAAAACAATGTAACTCGATCTAAAAAGGGGTGCAACACGAGGACTTCCCAGGGGGTCACCCATCCTAGTACTACTCTCGCCCAAGCACGCTTAACTGAGAAGTTCTGATGGGATCCGGTGCATTAGTGCTGGTATGATCGCACCCGTTGTATTACTGCCTCCGTTTTCATTTGTATAACCTGGTCAATCTTCGAACGACTGTAACTTTCAATCTACCAGGAATTACGTGACCGGTAATATATGCCTACAAAGCTTAAGGCGAGCTCCACGACCCTGCCTGCATAAAACACGAGCCGCGCGAATATATTTTGGAAAACAATGTAACTCGATCTAAAAAGAGGTGCAACACGAGGACTTCCCAGGGGGTCACCCATCCTAGTACTACTCTCGCCCAAGCACGCTTCACTGCGTAGTTCTGATGGGATCCGGTGCATTAGTGCTGGTATGATCGCAACCGTTGTATTACTGCCTCCGTTTTCATTTGTATAACCTGGTCAATCTTCGAACGACTGTAACTTTCAATCTACCAGGAATTACGTGACCGGTAATATATGCCTACAAAGCTTAAGGCGAGCTCCACGACCCTACCTGCATAAAACACGAGCCGCGCGAATATATTTTGGAAAACAATATAACTCGATCTAAAAGGGGGTGCAACACGAGGACTTCCCAGGGGGTCACCCATCCTAGTACTACTCTCGCCCAAGCACGCTTAACTGCGGAGTTCTGATGGGATCCGGTGCATTAGTGCTGGTATGATCGCACCCGTTGTATTACTGCCTCCGTTTTCATTTGTATAACCTGGTCAATCTTCGAACGACTGTAACTTTCAATCTACCAGGAATTACGTGACCGGTAATATATGCCTACAAAGCTTAAGGCGAGCTCCACGACCCTGCCTGCATAAAACACGAGCCGCGCGAATATATTTTGGAAAACAATGTAACTCGATCTAAAAAGGGGTGCAACACGAGGACTTCCCAGGGGGTCACCCATCCTAGTACTACTCTCGCCCAAGCACGCTTAACTGCGGAGTTCTGATGGGATCCGGTGCATTAGTGCTGGTATGATCGCACCCGTTGTATTACTGCCTCCGTTTTCATTTGTATAACCTGGTCAATCTTCGAACGACTGTAACTTTCAATCTACCAGGAATTACGTGACCGGTAATATATGCCTACAAAGCTTAAGGCGAGCTCCACGACCCTGCCTGCATAAAACACGAGCCGCGCGAATATATTTTGGAAAACAATGTAACTCGATCTAAAAAGGGGTGCAACACGAGGACTTCCCAGGGGGTCACCCATCCTAGTACTACTCTCGCCCGAGCACGCTTAACTGCGGAGTTCTGATGGGATCCGGTGCGTTAGTGCTGGTATGATCGCACCCGTTGTATTACTGCCTCCGTTTTCATTTGTATAACCTGGTCAATCTTCGAACGACTGTAACTTTCAATCTACCAGGAATTACGTGACCGGTAATATATGCCTACAAAGCTTAAGGCGAGCTCCACGACCCTGCCTGCATAAAACACGAGCCGCGCGAATATATTTTGGAAAACAATGTAACTCGATCTAAAAAGGGGTGCGACACGAGGACTTCCCAGGGGGTCACCCATCCTAGTACTACTCTCGCCCAAGCGCGCTTAACTGCGGAGTTCTGATGGGATCCGGTGCATGAGTGCTGGTATGATCGCACCCGTTGTATTACTGCCTCCGTTTTCATTTGTATAACCTGGTCAATCTTCGAACGACTGTAACTTTCAATCTACCAGGAATTACGTGACCGGTAATATATGCCTACAAAGCTTAAGGCGAGCTCCACGACCCTGCCTGCATAAAACACGAGCCGCGCGAATATATTTTGGAAAACAATGTAACTCGATCTAAAAAGAGGTGCAACACGAGGACTTCCCAGGGGGTCACCCATCCTAGTACTACTCTCGCCCAAGCACGCTTCACTGCGTAGTTCTGATGGGATCCGGTGCATTAGTGCTGGTATGATCGCAACCGTTGTATTACTGCCTCCGTTTTCATTTGTATAACCTGGTCAATCTTCGAACGACTGTAACTTTCAATCTACCAGGAATTACGTGACCGGTAATATATGCCTACAAAGCTTAAGGCGAGCTCCACGACCCTGCCTGCATAAAACACGAGCCGCGCGAATATATTTTGGAAAACAATATAACTCGATCTAAAAGGGGGTGCAACACGAGGACTTCCCAGGGGGTCACCCATCCTAGTACTACTCTCGCCCAAGCACGCTTAACTGCGGAGTTCTGATGGGATCCGGTGCATTAGTGCTGGTATGATCGCACCCGTTGTATTACTGCCTCCGTTTTCATTTGTATAACCTGGTCAATCTTCGAACGACTGTAACTTTCAATCTACCAGGAATTACGTGACCGGTAATATATGCCTACAAAGCTTAAGGCGAGCTCCACGACCCTGCCTGCATAAAACACGAGCCGCGCGAATATATTTTGGAAAACAATGTAACTCGATCTAAAAAGGGGTGCAACACGAGGACTTCCCAGGGGGTCACCCATCCTAGTACTACTCTCGCCCAAGCACGCTTAACTGCGGAGTTCTGATGGGATCCGGTGCATTAGTGCTGGTATGATCGCACCCGTTGTATTACTGCCTCCGTTTTCATTTGTATAACCTGGTCAATCTTCGAACGACTGTAACTTTCAATCTACCAGGAATTACGTGACCGGTAATATATGCCTACAAAGCTTAAGGCGAGCTCCACGACCCTGCCTGCATAAAACACGAGCCGCGCGAATATATTTTGGAAAACAATGTAACTCGATCTAAAAAGGGGTGCAACACGAGGACTTCCCAGGGTGTCACCCATCCTAGTACTACTCTCGCCCGAGCACGCTTAACTGCGGAGTTCTGATGGGATCCGGTGCGTTAGTGCTGGTATGATCGCACCCGTTGTATTACTGCCTCCGTTTTCATTTGTATAACCTGGTCAATCTTCGAACGACTGTAACTTTCAATCTACCAGGAATTACGTGACCGGTAATATATGCCTACAAAGCTTAAGGCGAGCTCCACGACCCTGCCTGCATAAAACACGAGCCGCGCGAATATATTTTGGAAAACAATGTAACTCGATCTAAAAAGGGGTGCGACACGAGGACTTCCCAGGGGGTCACCCATCCTAGTACTACTCTCGCCCAAGCGCGCTTAACTGCGGAGTTCTGATGGGATCCGGTGCATGAGTGCTGGTATGATCGCACCCGTTGTATTACTGCCTCCGTTTTCATTTGTATAACCTGGTCAATCTTCGAACGACTGTAACTTTCAATCTACCAGGAATTACGTGACCGGTAATATATGCCTACAAAGCTTAAGGCGAGCTCCACGACCCTGCCTGCATAAAACACGAGCCGCGCGAATATATTTTGGAAAACAATGTAACTCGATCTAAAAAGGGGTGCGACACGAGGACTTCCCAGGGGGTCACCCATCCTAGTACTACTCTCGCCCAAGCGCGCTTAACTGCGGAGTTCTGATGGGATCCGGTGCATGAGTGCTGGTATGATCGCACCCGTTGTATTACTGCCTCCGTTTTCATTTGTATAACCTGGTCAATCTTCGAACGACTGTAACTTTCAATCTACCAGGAATTACGTGACCGGTAATATATGCCTACAAAGCTTAAGGCGAGCTCCACGACCCTGCCAGCATAAAACACGAGCCGCGCGAATATATTTTGGAAAACAATGTAACTCGATCTAAAAAGGGGTGCGACACGAGGACTTCCCAGGGGGTCACCCATCCAAGTACTACTCTCGCCCAAGCACGCTTAACTGCGGAGTTCTGATGGGATCCGGTGCATTAGTGCTGGTATGATCGCACCCGTTGTATTACTGCCTCCGTTTTCATTTGTATAACCTGGTCAATCTTCGAACGACTGTAACTTTCAATCTACCAGGAATTACGTGACCGGTAATATATGCCTACAAAGCTTAAGGCGAGCTCCACGACCCTGCCTGCATAAAACACGAGCCGCGCGAATATATTTTGGAAAACAATGTAACTCGATCTAAAAAGGGGTGCGACACGAGGACTTCCCAGGGGGTCACCCATCCTAGTACTACTCTCGCCCAAGCGCGCTTAACTGCGGAGTTCTGATGGGATCCGGTGCATGAGTGCTGGTATGATCGCACCCGTTGTATTACTGCCTCCGTTTTTATTTGTATAACCTGGTCAATCTTCGAACGACTGTAACTTTCAATCTACCAGGAATTACGTGACCGGTAATATATGCCTACAAAGCTTAAGGCGAGCTCCACGACCCTGCCAGCATAAAACACGAGCCGCGCGAATATATTTTGGAAAACAATGTAACTCGATCTAAAAAGGGGTGCGACACGAGGACTTCCCAGGGGGTCACCCATCCAAGTACTACTCTCGCCCAAGCACGCTTAACTGCGGAGTTCTGATGGGATCCGGTGCATTAGTGCTGGTATGATCGCACCCGTTGTATTACTGCCTCCGTTTTCATTTGTATAACCTGGTCAATCTTCGAACGACTGTAACTTTCAATCTACCAGGAATTACGTGACCGGTAATATATGCCTACAAAGCTTAAGGCGAGCTCCACGACCCTGCCTGCATAAAACACGAGCCGCGCGAATATATTTTGGAAAACAATGTAACTCGATCTAAAAAGGGGTGCAACACGAGGACTTCCCAGGGGGTCACCCATCCTAGTACTACTCTCGCCCAAGCACGCTTAGCTGCGGAGTTCTGATGGGATCCGGTGCATTAGTGCTGGTATGATCGCACCCGTTGTATTACTGCCTCCGTTTTCATTTGTATAACCTGGTCAATCTTCGAACGACTGTAACTTTCAATCTACCAGGAATTACGTGACCGGTAATATATGCCTACAAAGGTTAAGGCGAGCTCCACGACCCTGCCTGCATAAAACACGAGCCGCGCGAATATATTTTGGAAAACAATGTAACTCGATCTAAAAAGGGGTGCAACACTAGGACTTCCCAGGGGGTCACCCATCCTAGTACTACTCTCGCCCGAGCACGCTTAACTGCGGAGTTCTGATGGGATCCGGTGCGTTAGTGCTGGTATGATCGCACCCGTTGTATTACTGCCTCCGTTTTCATTTGTATAACCTGGTCAATCTTCGAACGACTGTAACTTTCAATCTACCAGGAATTACGTGACCGGTAATATATGCCTACAAAGCTTAAGGCGAGCTCCACGACCCTGCCTGCATAAAACACGAGCCGCGCGAATATATTTTGGAAAACAATGTAACTCGATCTAAAAAGGGGTGCGACACGAGGACTTCCCAGGGGGTCACCCATCCTAGTACTACTCTCGCCCAAGCGCGCTTAACTGCGGAGTTCTGATGGGATCCGGTGCATGAGTGCTGGTATGATCGCACCCGTTGAATTACTGCCTCCGTTTTCATTTGTATAACCTGGTCAATCTTCGAACGACTGTAACTTTCAATCTACCAGGAATTACGTGACCGGTAATATATGCCTACAAAGCTTAAGGCGAGCTCCACGACCCTGCCAGCATAAAACACGAGCCGCGCGAATATATTTTGGAAAACAATGTAACTCGATCTAAAAAGGGGTGCGACACGAGGACTTCCCAGGGGGTCACCCATCCAAGTACTACTCTCGCCCAAGCACGCTTAACTGCGGAGTTCTGATGGGATCCGGTGCATTAGTGCTGGTATGATCGCACCCGTTGTATTACTGCCTCCGTTTTCATTTGTATAACCTGGTCAATCTTCGAACGACTGTAACTTTCAATCTACCAGGAATTACGTGACCGGTAATATATGCCTACAAAGCTTAAGGCGAGCTCCACGACCCTGCCAGCATAAAACACGAGCCGCGCGAATATATTTTGGAAAACAATGTAACTCGATCTAAAAAGGGGTGCGACACGAGGACTTCCCAGGGGGTCACCCATCCAAGTACTACTCTCTCCCGAGCACGCTTAACTGCGAAGTTCTGATGGGATCCGGTGCATTAGTGCTGGTATGATCGCACCCGTTGTATTACTGCCTCCGTTTTCATTTGTATAACCTGGTCAATCTTCGAACGACTGTAACTTTCAATCTACCAGGAAATTACGTGACCGGTAATATATGCCTACAAAGCTTAAGGCGAGCTCCACGACCCTGCCTGCATAAAACACGAGCCGCGCGAATATATTTTGGAAAACAATGTAACTCGATCTAAAAAGGGGTGCAACACGAGGACTTCCCAGGGGGTCAACCATCCTAGTACTACTCTCGCCCAAGCACGCTTAACTGCGGAGTTCTGATGGGATCCGGTGCATTAGTGCTGGTATGATCGCACCCGTTGTATTACTGCCTCCGTTTTCATTTGTATAACCTGGTCAATCTTCGAACGACTGTAACTTTCAATCTACCAGGAATTACGTGACCGGTAATATATGCCTACAAAGCTTAAGGCGAGCTCCACGACCCTGCCTGCATAAAACACGAGCCGCGCGAATATATTTTGGAAAATAATGTAACTCGATCTAAAAAGGGGTGCAACACGAGGACTTCCCAGGGGGTCACCCATCCTAGTACTACTCTCGCCCAAGCACGCTTAACTGCGGAGTTCTGATGGGATCCGGTGCATTAGTGCTGGTATGATCGCACCCGTTGTATTACTGCCTCCGTTTTCATTTGTATAACCTGGTCAATCTTCGAACGACTGTAACTTTCAATCTACCAGGAATTACGTGACCGGTAATATATGCCTACAAAGCTTAAGGCGAGCTCCACGACCCTGCCTGCATAAAACACGAGCCGCGCGAATATATTTTGGAAAACAATGTAACTCGATCTAAAAAGGGGTGCAACACGAGGACTTCCCAGGGGGTCACCCATCCTAGTACTACTCTCGCCCAAGCACGCTTAACTGCGGAGTTCTGATGGGATCCGGTGCATTAGTGCTGGTATGATCGCACCCGTTGTATTACTGCCTCCGTTTTCATTTGTATAACCTGGTCAATCTTCGAACGACTGTAACTTTCAATCTACCAGGAATTACGTGACCGGTAATATATGCCTACAAAGCTTAAGGCGAGCTCCACGACCCTGCCTGCATAAAACACGAGCCGCGCGAATATATTTTGGAAAACAATGTAACTCGATCTAAAAAGGGGGGCAACACGAGGACTTCCCAGGGGGTCACCCATCTTAGTACTGCTCTCGCCCAAGCAAGCTTAACTGCGGAGTTCTGATGGGATCCGGTGCATTAGTGCTGGTATGATCGCACCCGTTGTATTACTGCCTCCGTTTTCATTTGTATAACCTGGTCAATCTTCGGACGACTGTAACTTTCAATCTACCAGGAATTACGTGACCGGTAATATATGCCTACAAAGCTTAAGGCGAGCTCCACGACCCTGCCTGCATAAAACACGAGCCGCGCGAATATATTTTGGAAAACAATGTAACTCGATCTAAAAAGGGGTGCAACACGAGGACTTCCCAGGGGGTCACCCAACCTAGTACTGCTCTCGCCCGAGCACGCTTAACTGCGGAGTTCTGATGGGATCCGGTGCATTAGTGCTGGTATGATCGCACCCGTTGTATTACTGCCTCCGTTTTCATTTGTATAACCTGGTCAATCTTCGAACGACTGTAACTTTCAATCTACCAGGAATTACGTGACCGGTAATATATGCCTACAAAGCTTAAGGCGAGCTCCACGACCCTGCCTGCATAAAACACGAGCCGCGCGAATATATTTTGGAAAACAATGTAACTCGATCTAAAAAGGGGTGCAACACGAGGACTTCCCAGGGGGTCACCCATCCTAGTACTACTCTCGCCCGAGCACGCTTAACTGCGGAGTTCTGATGGGATCCGGTGCGTTAGTGCTGGTATGATCGCACCCGTTGTATTACTGCCTCCGTTTTCATTTGTATAACCTGGTCAATCTTCGAACGACTGTAACTTTCAATCTACCAGGAATTACGTGACCGGTAATATATGCCTACAAAGCTTAAGGCGAGCTCCACGACCCTGCCTGCATAAAACACGAGCCGCGCGAATATATTTTGGAAAACAATGTAACTCGATCTAAAAAGGGGTGCAACACGAGGACTTCCCAGGGGGTCACCCATCCTAGTACTACTCTCGCCCAAGCACGCTTAACTGCGGAGTTCTGATGGGATCCGGTGCGTTAGTGCTGGTATGATCGCACCCGTTGTATTACTGCCTCCGTTTTCATTTGTATAACCTGGTCATTCTTCGAACGACTGTAACTTTCAATCTACCAGGAATTACGTGACCGGTAATATATGCCTACAAAGCTTAAGGCGAGCTCCACGACCCTGCCTGCATAAAACACGAGCCGCGCGAATATATTTTGGAAAACAATGTAACTCGATCTAAAAAGGGGTGCAACACGAGGACTTCCCAGGGGGTCACCCATCCTAGTACTACTCTCGCCCAAGCACGCTTAACTGCGGAGTTCTGATGGGATCCGGTGCATTAGTGCTGGTATGATCGCACCCGTTGTATTACTGCCTCCGTTTTCATTTGTATAACCTGGTCAATCTTCGAACGACTGTAACTTTCAATCTACCAGGAATTACGTGACCGGTAATATTTGCCTACAAAGCTTAAGGCGAGCTCCACGACCCTGCCTGCATAAAACACGAGCCGCGCGAATATATTTTGGAAAACAATGTAACTCGATCTAAAAAGGGGTGCAACACGAGGACTTCCCAGGGGGTCACCCATCCTAGTACTACTCTCGCCCAAGCACGCTTAACTGCGGAGTTCTGATGGGATCCGGTGCATTAGTGCTGGTATGATCGCACCCGTTGTATTACTGCCTCCTTTTTCATTTGTATAACCTGGTCAATCTTCGAACGACAGTAACTTTCAATCTACCAGGAATTACGTGACCGGTAATATATGCCTACAAAGCTTAAGGCGAGCTCCACGACCCTGCCTGCATAAAACACGAGCCGCGCGAATATATTTTGGAAAACAATGTAACTCGATCTAAAAAGGGGTGCAACACGAGGACTTCCCAGGGGGTCACCCATCCTAGTACTACTCTCGCCCAAGCACGCTTAACTGCGGAGTTCTGATGGGATCCGGTGCATTAGTGCTGGTATGATCGCACCCGTTGTATTACTGCCTCCGTTTTCATTTGTATAACCTGGTCAATCTTCGAACGACTGTAACTTTCAATCTACCAGGAATTACGTGACCGGTAATATATGCCTACAAAGCTTAAGGCGAGCTCCACGACCCTGCCTGCATAAAACACGAGCCGCGCGAATATATTTTGGAAAACAATGTAACTCGATCTAAAAAGGGGTGCAACACGAGGACTTCCCAGGGGGTCACCCATCCTAGTACTACTCTCTCCCAAGCACGCTTAACTGCGGAGTTCTGATGGGATCCGGTGCATTAGTGCTGGTATGATCGCACCCGTTGTATTACTGCCTCCGTTTTCATTTGTATAACCTGGTCAATCTTCGAACGACTGTAACTTTCAATCTACCAGGAATTACGTGACCGGTAATATATGCCTACAAAGCTTAAGGCGAGCTCCACGACCCTGCCTGCATAAAACACGAGCCGCGCGAATATATTTTGGAAAACAATGTAACTCGATCTAAAAAGGGGTGCAACACGAGGACTTCCCAGGGGGTCACCCATCCTAGTACTACTCTCGCCCAAGCACGCTTAACTGCGGAGTTCTGATGGGATCCGGTGCGTTAGTGCTGGTATGATCGCACCCGTTGTATTACTGCCTCCGTTTTCATTTGTATAACCTGGTCATTCTTCGAACGACTGTAACTTTCAATCTACCAGGAATTACGTGACCGGTAATATATGCCTACAAAGCTTAAGGCGAGCTCCACGACCCTGCCTGCATAAAACACGAGCCGCGCGAATATATTTTGGAAAACAATGTAACTCGATCTAAAAAGGGGTGCAACACGAGGACTTCCCAGGGGGTCACCCATCCTAGTACTACTCTCGCCCAAGCACGCTTAACTGCGGAGTTCTGATGGGATCCGGTGCATTAGTGCTGGTATGATCGCACCCGTTGTATTACTGCCTCCGTTTTCATTTGTATTACCTGGTCAATCTTCGAACGACTGTAACTTTCAATCTACCAGGAATTACGTGACCGGTAATATATGCCTACAAAGCTTAAGGCGAGCTCCACGACCCTGCCTGCATAAAACACGAGCCGCGCGAATATATTTTGGAAAACAATGTAACTCGATCTAAAAAGGGGTGCAACACGAGGACTTCCCAGGGGGTCACCCATCCTAGTACTACTCTCGCCCAAGCACGCTTAACTGCGGAGTTCTGATGGGATCCGGTGCATTAGTGCTGGTATGATCGCACCCGTTGTATTACTGCCTCCTTTTTCATTTGTATAACCTGGTCAATCTTCGAACGACAGTAACTTTCAATCTACCAGGAATTACGTGACCGGTAATATATGCCTACAAAGCTTAAGGCGAGCTCCACGACCCTGCCTGCATAAAACACGAGCCGCGCGAATATATTTTGGAAAACAATGTAACTCGATCTAAAAAGGGGTGCAACACGAGGACTTCCCAGGGGGTCACCCATCCTAGTACTACTCTCGCCCAAGCACGCTTAACTGCGGAGTTCTGATGGGATCCGGTGCATTAGTGCTGGTATGATCGCACCCGTTGTATTACTGCCTCCGTTTTCATTTGTATAACCTGGTCAATCTTCGAACGACTGTAACTTTCAATCTACCAGGAATTACGTGACCGGTAATATATGCCTACAAAGCTTAAGGCGAGCTCCACGACCCTGCCTGCATAAAACACGAGCCGCGCGAATATATTTTGGAAAACAATGTAACTCGATCTAAAAAGGGGTGCAACACGAGGACTTCCCAGGGGGTCACCCATCCTAGTACTACTCTCTCCCAAGCACGCTTAACTGCGGAGTTCTGATGGGATCCGGTGCATTAGTGCTGGTATGATCGCACCAGTCTTCTTACTGCCTCCGTTTTCATTTGTATAACCTGGTCAATCTTCGAACGACTGTAACTTTCAATCTACCAGGAATTACGTGACCGGTAATATATGCCTACAAAGCTTAAGGCGAGCTCCACGACCCTGCCTGCATAAAACACGAGCCGCGCGAATATATTTTGGAAAACAATGTAACTCGATCTAAAAAGGGGTGCAACACAAGGACTTCCCAGGGGGTCACCCATCCTAGTACTACTCTCGCCCAAGCGCGCTTAACTGCGGAGTTCTGATGGGATCCGGTGCATTAGTGCTGGTATGATCGCACCCGTTGTATTACTGCCTCCGTTTTCATTTGTATAACCTGGTCAATCTTCGAACGACTGTAACTTTCAATCTACCAGGAATTACGTGACCGGTAATATATGCCTACAAAGCTTAAGGCGAGCTCCACGACCCTGCCTGCATAAAACACGAGCCGCGCGAATATATTTTGGAAAACAATGTAACTCGATCTAAAAAGGGGTGCAACACGAGGGCTTCCCAGGGGGTCACCCATCCTAGTACTACTCTCGCCCAAGCGCGCTTAACTGCGGAGTTCTGATGGGATCCGGTGCATTAGTGCTGGTATGATCGCACCCGTTGTATACTGCCTCCGTTTTCATTTGTATAACCTGGTCAATCTTCGAACGACTGTAACTTTCAATCTACCAGGAATTACGTGACCGGTAATATATGCCTACAAAGCTTAAGGCGAGCTCCACGACCCTGCCTGCATAAAACACGAGCCGCGCGAATATATTTTGGAAAACAATGTAACTCGATCTAAAAAGGGGTGCAACACGAGGACTTCCCAGGGGGTCACCCATCCTAGTACTACTCTCGCCCAAGCGCGCTTAACTGCGGAGTTCTGATGGGATCCGGTGCATTAGTGCTGGTATGATCGCACCCGTTGTATTACTGCCTCCGTTTTCATTTGTATAACCTGGTCAATCTTCGAACGACTGTAACTTTCAATCTACCAGGAATTACGTGACCGGTATTATATGCCTACAAAGCTTAAGGCGAGCTCCACGACCCTGCCTGCATAAAACACGAGCCGCGCGAATATATTTTGGAAAACAATGTAACTCGATCTAAAAAGGGGTGCAACACGAGGACTTCCCAGGGGGTCACCCATCCTAGTACTACTCTCGCCCATGCGCGCTTAACTGCGGAGTTCTGATGGGATCCGGTGCATTAGTGCTGGTATGATCGCACCCGTTGTATTACTGCCTCCGTTTTCATTTGTATAACCTGGTCAATCTTCGAACGACTGTAACTTTCAATCTACCAGGAATTACGTGACCGGTAATATATGCCTACAAAGCTTAAGGCGAGCTCCACGACCCTGCCTGCATAAAACACGAGCCGCGCGAATATATTTTGGAAAACAATGTAACTCGATCTAAAAAGGGGTGCAACACGAGGACTTCCCAGGGGGTCACCCATCCTAGTACTACTCTCGCCCAAGCGCGCTTAACTGCGGAGTTCTGATGGGATCCGGTGCATTAGTGCTGGTATGATCGCACCCGTTGTATTACTGCCTCCGTTTTCATTTGTATAACCTGGTCAATCTTCGAACGACTGTAACTTTCAATCTACCAGGAATTACGTGACCGGTAATATATGCCTACAAAGCTTAAGGCGAGCTCCACGACCCTGCCTGCATAAAACACGAGCCGCGCGAATATATTTTGGAAAACAATGTAACTCGATCTAAAAAGGGGTGCAACATGAGGACTTCCCAGGTCACCCATCCTAGTACTACTCTCGCCCAAGCACGCTTAACTGCGGAGTTCTGATGGGATCCGGTGCATTAGTGCTGGTATGATCGCACCCGTCGTATTACTGCCTCCGTTTTCATTTGTATAACCTGGTCAATCTTCGAACGACTGTAACTTTCAATCTACCAGGAATTACGTGACCGGTAATATATGCCTACAAAGCTTAAGGCGAGCTCCACGACCCTGCCTGCATAAAACACGAGCCGCGCGAATATATTTTGGAAAACAATGTAACTCGATCTAAAAAGGGGTGCAACACGAGGACTTCCCAGGGGGTCACCCATCCTAGTACTACTCTCGCCCAAGCGCGCTTAACTGCGAAGTTCTGATGGGATCCGGTGCATTAGTGCTGGTATGATCGCACCCGTTGTATTACTGCCTCCGTTTTCATTTGTATAACCTGGTCAATCTTCGAACGACTGTAACTTTCAATCTACCAGGAATTACGTGACCGGTAATATATGCCTACAAAGCTTAAGGCGAGCTCCACGACCCTGCCTGCATAAAACACGAGCCGCGCGAATATATTTTGGAAAACAATGTAACTCGATCTGAAAAGGGGTGCAACACGAGGACTTCCCAGGGGGTCACCCATCCTAGTACTACTCTCGCCCAAGCACGCTTAACTGCGGAGTTCTGATGGGATCCGGTGCATTAGTGCTGGTATGATCGCACCCGTTGTATTACTGCCTCCGTTTTCATTTGTATAACCTGGTCAATCTTCGAACGACTGTAACTTTCAATCTACCAGGAATTACGTGACCGGTAATATATGCCTACAAAGCTTAAGGCGAGCTCCACGACCCTGCCTGCATAAAACACGAGCCGCGCGAATATATGTTGGAAAACAATGTAACTCGATCTAAAAAGGGGTGCAACACGAGAACTTCCCAGGGGGTCACCCATCCTAGTACTACTCTCGCCCAAGCACGCTTAACTGCGGAGTTCTGATGGGATCCGGTGCATTAGTGCTGGTATGATCGCACCCGTTGTATTACTGCCTCCGTTTTCATTTGTATAACCTGGTCAATCTTCGAACGACTGTAACTTTCAATCTACCAGGAATTACGTGACCGGTAATATATGCCTACAAAGCTTAAGGCGAGCTCCACGACCCTGCCTGCATAAAACACGAGCCGCGCGAATATATGTTGGAAAACAATGTAACTCGATCTAAAATGGGGTGCAACACGAGGACTTCCCAGGGGGTCACCCATCCTAGTACTACTCTCGCCCAAGCACGCTTAACTGCGGAGTTCTGATGGGATCCGGTGCATTAGTGCTGGTATGATCGCACCCGTTGTATTACTGCCTCCGTTTTCATTTGTATAACCTGGTCAATCTTCGAACGACTGTAACTTTCAATCTACCAGGAATTACGTGACCGGTAATATATGCCTACAAAGCTTAAGGCGAGCTCCACGACCCTGCCTGCATAAAACACGAGCCGCGCGAATATATTTTGGAAAACAATGTAACTCGATCTAAAAAGGGGTGCAACACGAGGACTTCCCAGGGGGTCACCCATCCTAGTACTACTCTCGCCCAAGCACGCTTCACTGCGGAGTTCTGATGGGATCCGGTGCATTAGTGCTGGTATGATCGCACCCGTTGTATTACTGCCTCCGTTTTCATTTGTATAACCTGGTCAATCTTCGAACGACTGTAACTTTCAATCTACCAGGAATTACGTGACCGGTAATATATGCCTACAAAGCTTAAGGCGAGCTCCACGACCCTGCCTGCATAAAACACGAGCCGCGCGAATATATTTTGGAAAACAATGTAACTCGATCTAAAAAGGGGTGCAACACGAGGACTTCCCAGGGGGTCACCCATCCTAGTACTACTCTCGCCCAAGCACGCTTCACTGCGGAGTTCTGATGGGATCCGGTGCATTAGTGCTGGTATGATCGCACCCGTTGTATTACTGCCTCCGTTTTCATTTGTATAACCTGGTCAATCTTCGAACGACTGTAACTTTCAATCTACCAGGAATTACGTGACCGGTAATATATGCCTACAAAGCTTAAGGCGAGCTCCACGACCCTGCCTGCATAAAACACGAGCCGCGCGAATATATTTTGGAAAACAATGTAACTCGATCTAAAAAGGGGTGCAACACGAGGACTTCCCAGGGGGTCACCCATCCTAGTACTACTCTCGCCCAAGCACGCTTAACTGCGGAGTTCTGATGGGATCCGGTGCATTAGTGCTGGTATGATCGCACCCGTTGTATTACTGCCTCCGTTTTCATTTGTATAACCTGGTCAATCTTCGAACGACTGTAACTTTCAATCTACCAGGAATTACGTGACCGGTAATATATGCCTACAAAGCTTAAGGCGAGCTCCACGACCCTGCCTGCATAAAACACGAGCCGCGCGAATATATTTTGGAAAACAATGTAACTCGATCTAAAAAGGGGTGCAACACGAGGACTTCCCAGGGGGTCACCCATCCTAGTACTACTCTCGCCCAGGCACGCTTAACTGCGGAGTTCTGATGGGATCCGGTGCATTAGTGCTGGTATGATCGCACCCGTTGTATTACTGCCTCCGTTTTCATTTGTATAACCTGGTCAATCTTCGAACGACTGTAACTTTCAATCTACCAGGAATTACGTGACCGGTAATATATGCCTACAAAGCTTAAGGCGAGCTCCACGACCCTGCCTGCATAAAACACGAGCCGCGCGAATATATTTTGGAAAACAATGTAACTCGATCTAAAAAGGGGTGCAACACGAGGACTTCCCAGGGGGTCACCCATCCTAGTACTACTCTCGCCCAAGCACGCTTAACTGCGGAGTTCTGATGGGATCCGGTGCATTAGTGCTGGTATGATCGCACCCGTTGTATTACTGCCTCCGTTTTCATTTGTATAACCTGGTCAATCTTCGAACGACTGTAACTTTCAATCTACCAGGAATTACGTGACCGGTAATATATGCCTACAAAGCTTAAGGCGAGCTCCACGACCCTGCCTGCATAAAACACGAGCCGCGCGAATATATTTTGGAAAACAATGTAACTCGATCTAAAAAGGGGTGCAACACGAGGACTTCCCAGGGGGTCACCCATCCTAGTACTACTCTCGCCCAAGCACGCTTAACTGCGGAGTTCTGATGGGATCCGGTGCATTAGTGCTGGTATGATCGCACCCGTTGTATTACTGCCTCCGTTTTCATTTGTATAACCTGGTCAATCTTCGAACGACTGTAACTTTCAATCTACCAGGAATTACGTGACCGGTAATATATGCCTACAAAGCTTAAGGCGAGCTCCACGACCCTGCCTGCATAAAACACGAGCCGCGCGAATATATTTTGGAAAACAATGTAACTCGATCTAAAAAGGGGTGCAACACGAGGACTTCCCAGGGGGTCACCCATCCTAGTACTACTCTCGCCCAAGCACGCTTCACTGCGGAGTTCTGATGGGATCCGGTGCATTAGTGCTGGTATGATCGCACCCGTTGTATTACTGCCTCCGTTTTCATTTGTATAACCTGGTCAATCTTCGAACGACTGTAACTTTCAATCTACCAGGAATTACGTGACCGGTAATATATGCCTACAAAGCTTAAGGCGAGCTCCACGACCATGCCTGCATAAAACACGAGCCGCGCGAATATATTTTGGAAAACAATGTAACTCGATCTAAAAAGGGGTGCAACACGAGGACTTCCCAGGGGGTCACCCATCCTAGTACTACTCTCGCCCAAGCACGCTTAACTGCGGAGTTCTGATGGGATCCGGTGCATTAGTGCTGGTATGATCGCACCCGTTGTATTACTGCCTCCGTTTTCATTTGTATAACCTGGTCAATCTTCGAACGACTGTAACTTTCAATCTACCAGGAATTACGTGACCGGTAATATATGCCTACAAAGCTTAAGGCGAGCTCCGCGAATATATTTTGGAAAACAATGTAACTCGATCTAAAAAGGGGTGCAACACGAGGACTTCCCAGGGGGTCACCCATCCTAGTACTACTCTCGCCCAAGCACGCTTAACTGCGGAGTTCTGATGGGATCCGGTGCATTAGTGCTGGTATGATCGCACTCGTTGTATTACTGCCTCCGTTTTCATTTGTATAACCTGGTCAATCTTCGAACGACTGTAACTTTCAATCTACCAGGAATTACGTGACCGGTAATATATGCCTACAAAGCTTAAGGCGAGCTCCACGACCCTGCCTGCATAAAACACGAGCCGCGCGAATATATTTTGGAAAACAATGTAACTCGATCTAAAAAGGGGTGCAACACGAGGACTTCCCAGGGGGTCACCCATCCTAGTACTACTCTCGCCCAAGCACGCTTAACTGCGGAGTTCTGATGGGATCCGGTGCATTAGTGCTGGTATGATCGCACCCGTTGTATTACTGCCTCCGTTTTCATTTGTATAACCTGGTCAATCTTCGAACGACTGTAACTTTCAATCTACCAGGAATTACGTGACCGGTAATATATGCCTACAAAGCTTAAGGCGAGCTCCACGACCCTGCCTGCATAAAACACGAGCCGCGCGAATATATTTTGGAAAACAATGTAACTCGATCTAAAAAGGGGTGCAACACGAGGACTTCCCAGGGGGTCACCCATCCTAGTACTACTCTCGCCCAAGCACGCTTCACTGCGGAGTTCTGATGGGATCCGGTGCATTAGTGCTGGTATGATCGCACCCGTTGTATTACTGCCTCCGTTTTCATTTGTATAACCTGGTCAATCTTCGAACGACTGTAACTTTCAATCTACCAGGAATTACGTGACCGGTAATATATGCCTACAAAGCTTAAGGCGAGCTCCACGACCATGCCTGCATAAAACACGAGCCGCGCGAATATATTTTGGAAAACAATGTAACTCGATCTAAAAAGGGGTGCAACACGAGGACTTCCCAGGGGGTCACCCATCCTAGTACTACTCTCGCCCAAGCACGCTTAACTGCGGAGTTCTGATGGGATCCGGTGCATTAGTGCTGGTATGATCGCACCCGTTGTATTACTGCCTCCGTTTTCATTTGTATAACCTGGTCAATCTTCGAACGACTGTAACTTTCAATCTACCAGGAATTACGTGACCGGTAATATATGCCTACAAAGCTTAAGGCGAGCTCCGCGAATATATTTTGGAAAACAATGTAACTCGATCTAAAAAGGGGTGCAACACGAGGACTTCCCAGGGGGTCACCCATCCTAGTACTACTCTCGCCCAAGCACGCTTAACTGCGGAGTTCTGATGGGATCCGGTGCATTAGTGCTGGTATGATCGCACTCGTTGTATTACTGCCTCCGTTTTCATTTGTATAACCTGGTCAATCTTCGAACGACTGTAACTTTCAATCTACCAGGAATTACGTGACCGGTAATATATGCCTACAAAGCTTAAGGCGAGCTCCACGACCCTGCCTGCATAAAACACGAGCCGCGCGAATATATTTTGGAAAACAATGTAACTCGATCTAAAAAGGGGTGCAACACGAGGACTTCCCAGGGGGTCACCCATCCTAGTACTACTCTCGCCCAAGCACGCTTAACTGCGGAGTTCTGATGGGATCCGGTGCATTAGTGCTGGTATGATCGCACCCGTTGTATTACTGCCTCCGTTTTCATTTGTATAACCTGGTCAATCTTCGAACGACTGTAACTTTCAATCTACCAGGAATTACGTGACCGGTAATATATGCCTACAAAGCTTAAGGCGAGCTCCGCGAATATATTTTGGAAAACAATGTAACTCGATCTAAAAAGGGGTGCAACACGAGGACTTCCCAGGGGGTCACCCATCCTAGTACTACTCTCGCCCAAGCACGCTTAACTGCGGAGTTCTGATGGGATCCGGTGCATTAGTGCTGGTATGATCGCACCCGTTGTATTATTGCCTCCGTTTTCATTTGTATAACCTGGTCAATCTTCGAACGACTGTAACTTTCAATCTACCAGGAATTACGTGACCGGTAATATATGCCTACAAAGCTTAAGGCGAGCTCCACGACCCTGCCTGCATAAAACACGAGCCGCGCGAATATATTTTGGAAAACAATGTAACTCGATCTAAAAAGGGGTGCAACACGAGGACTTCCCAGGGGGTCACCCATCCTAGTACTACTCTCGCCCAAGCACGCTTAACTGCGGAGTTCTGATGGGATCCGGTGCATTAGTGCTGGTATGATCGCACCCGTTGTATTACTGCCTCCGTTTTCATTTGTATAACCTGGTCAATCTTCGAACGACTGTAACTTTCAATCTACCAGGAATTACGTGACCGGTAATATATGCCTACAAAGCTTAAGGCGAGCTCCACGACCCTGCCTGCAAAGAACACGAGCCGCGCGAATATATTTTGGAAAACAATGTAACTCGATCTAAAAAGGGGTGCAACACGAGGACTTCCCAGGGGGTCACCCATCCTAGTACTACTCTCGCCCAAGCACGCTTAACTGCGGAGTTCTGATGGGATCCGGTGCATTAGTGCTGGTATGATCGCACCCGTTGTATTACTGCCTCCGTTTTCATTTGTATAACCTGGTCAATCTTCGAACGACTGTAACTTTCAATCTACCAGGAATTACGTGACCGGTAATATATGCCTACAAAGCTTAAGGCGAGCTCCACGACCCTGCCTGCAAAGAACACGAGCCGCGCGAATATATTTTGGAAAACAATGTAACTCGATCTAAAAAGGGGTGCAACACGAGGACTTCCCAGGGGGTCACCCATCCTAGTACTACTATCGCCCAAGCACGCTTGACTGCGGAGTTCTGATGGGATCCGGTGCATTAGTGCTGGTATGATCGCACCCGTTGTATTACTGCCTCCGTTTTCATTTGTATAACCTGGTCAATCTTCGAACGACTGTAACTTTCAATCTACCAGGAATTACGTGACCGGTAATATATGCCTACAAAGCTTAAGGCGAGCTCCACGACCCTGCCTGCATAAAACACGAGCCGCGCGAATATATTTTGGAAAACAATGTAACTCGATCGAAAAAGGGGTGCAACACGAGGACTTCCCAGGGGGTCACCCATCCTAGTACTACTCTCGCCCAAGCACGCTTCACTGCGGAGTTCTGATGGGATCCGGTGCATTAGTGCTGGTATGATCGCACCCGTTGTATTACTGCCTCCGTTTTCATTTGTATAACCTTGTCAATCTTCGAACGACTGTAACTTTCAATCTACCAGGAATTACGTGACCGGTAATATATGCCTACAAAGCTTAAGGCGAGCTCCACGACCCTGCCTGCATAAAACACGAGCCGCGCGAATATATTTTGGAAAACAATGTAACTCGATCTAAAAAGGGGTGCAACACGAGGACTTCCCAGGGGGTCACCCATCCTAGTACTACTCTCGCCCAAGCACGCTTGACTGCGGAGTTCTGATGGGATCCGGTGCATTAGTGCTGGTATGATCGCACCCGTTGTATTACTGCCTCCGTTTTCATTTGTATAACCTGGTCAATCTTCGAACGACTGTAACTTTCAATCTACCAGGAATTACGTGACCGGTAATATATGCCTACAAAGCTTAAGGCGAGCTCCACGACCCTGCCTGCATAAAACACGAGCCGCGCGAATATATTTTGGAAAACAATGTAACTCTATCTAAAAAGGGGTGCAACACGAGGACTTCCCAGGGGGTCACCCATCCTAGTACTACTCTCGCCCAAGCACGCTTGACTGCGGAGTTCTGATGGGATCCGGTGCATTAGTGCTGGTATGATCGAACCCGTTGTATTACTGCCTCCGTTTTCATTTGTATAACCTGGTCAATCTTCGAACGACTGTAACTTTCAATCTACCAGGAATTACGTGACCGGTAATATATGCCTACAAAGCTTAAGGCGAGCTCCGCGAATATATTTTGGAAAACAATGTAACTCGATCTAAAAAGGGGTGCAACACGAGGACTTCCCAGGGGGTCACCCATCCTAGTACTACTCTCGCCCAAGCACGCTTAACTACGGAGTTCTGATGGGATCCGGTGCATTAGTGCTGGTATGATCGCACCCGTTGTATTACTGCCTCCGTTTTCATTTGTATAACCTGGTCAATCTTCGAACGACTGTAACTTTCAATCTACCAGGAATTACGTGACCGGTAATATATGCCTACAAAGCTTAAGGCGAGCTCCACGACCCTGCCTGCATAAAACACGAGCCGCGCGAATATATTTTGGAAAACAATGTAACTCGATCTAAAAAGGGGTGCAACACGAGGACTTCCCAGGGGGTCACCCATCCTAGTACTACTCTCGCCCAAGCACGCTTAACTGCGGAGTTCTGATGGGATCCGGTGCATTATTGCTGGTATGATCGCACCCGTTGTATTACTGCCTCCGTTTTCATTTGTATAACCTGGTCAATCTTCGAACGACTGTAACTTTCAATCTACCAGGAATTACGTGACCGGTAATATATGCCTACAAAGCTTAAGGCGAGCTCCACGACCCTGCCTGCAAAGAACACGAGCCGCGCGAATATATTTTGGAAAATAATGTAACTCGATCTAAAAAGGGGTGCAACACGAGGACTTCCCAGGGGGTCACCCATCCTAGTACTACTCTCGCCCAAGCACGCTTGACTGCGGAGTTCTGATGGGATCCGGTGCATTAGTGCTGGTATGATCGCACCCGTTGTATTACTGCCTCCGTTTTCATTTGTATAACCTGGTCAATCTTCGAACGACTGTAACTTTCAATCTACCAGGAATTACGTGACCGGTAATATATGCCTACAAAGCTTAAGGCGAGCTCCACGACCCTGCCTGCAAAGAACACGAGCCGCGCGAATATATTTTGGAAAACAATGTAACTCGATCTAAAAAGGGGTGCAACACGAGGACTTCCCAGGGGGTCACCCATCCTAGTACTACTCTCGCCCAAGCACGCTTGACTGCGGAGTTCTGATGGGATCCGGTGCATTAGTGCTGGTATGATCGCACCCGTTGTATTACTGCCTCCGTTTTCATTTGTATAACCTGGTCAATCTTCGAACGACTGTAACTTTCAATCTACCAGGAATTACGTGACCGGTAATATATGCCTACAAAGCTTAAGGCGAGCTCCACGACCCTGCCTGCAAAAAACACGAGCCGCGCGAATATATTTTGGAAAACAATGTAACTCGATCTAAAAAGGGGTGCAACACGAGGACTTCCCAGGGGGTCACCCATCCTAGTACTACTCTCGCCCAAGCACGCTTGACTGCGGAGTTCTGATGGGATCCGGTGCATTAGTGCTGGTATGATCGCACCCGTTGTATTACTGCCTCCGTTTTCATTTGTATAACCTGGTCAATCTTCGAACGACTGTAACTTTCAATCTACCAGGAATTACGTGACCGGTAATATATTCCTACAAAGCTTAAGGCGAGCTCCACGACCCTGCCTGCAAAGAACACGAGCCGCGCGAATATATTTTGGAAAACAATGTAACTCGATCTAAAAAGGGGTGCAACACGAGGACTTCCCAGGGGGTCACCCATCCTAGTACTACTCTCGCCCAAGCACGCTTGACTGCGGAGTTCTGATGGGATCCGGTGCATTAGTGCTGGTATGATCGCACCCGTTGTATTACTGCCTCCGTTTTCATTTGTATAACCTGGTCAATCTTCGAACGACTGTAACTTTCAATCTACCAGGAATTACGTGACCGGTAATATATGCCTACAAAGCTTAAGGCGAGCTCCACGACCCTGCCTGCATAAAACACGAGCCGCGCGAATATATTTTGGAAAACAATGTAACTCGATCTAAAAAGGGGTGCAACACGAGGACTTCCCGGGGGGTCACCCATCCTAGTACTACTCTCGCCCAAGCACGCTTGACTGCGGAGTTCTGATGGGATCCGGTGCATTAGTGCTGGTATGATCGCACCCGTTGTATTACTGCCTCCGTTTTCATTTGTATAACCTGGTCAATCTTCGAACGACTGTAACTTTCAATCTACCAGGAATTACGTGACCGGTAATATATGCCTACAAAGCTTAAGGCGAGCTCCACGACCCTGCCTGCATAAAACACGAGCCGCGCGAATATATTTTGGAAAACAATGTAACTCGATCTAAAAAGGGGTGCAACACGAGGACTTCCCAGGGGGTCACCCATCCTAGTACTACTCTCGCCCAAGCACGCTTGACTGCGGAGTTCTGATGGGATCCGGTGCATTAGTGCTGGTATGATCGCACCCGTTGTATTACTGCCTCCGTTTTCATTTGTATAACCTGGTCAATCTTCGAACGACTGTAACTTTCAATCTACCAGGAATTACGTGACCGGTAATATATGCCTACAAAGCTTAAGGCGAGCTCCACGACCCTGCCTGCATAAAACACGAGCCGCGCGAATATATTTTGGAAAACAATGTAACTCGATCTAAAAAGGGGTGCAACACGAGGACTTCCCAGGGGGTCACCCATCCTAGTACTACTCTCGCCCAAGCACGCTTGACTGCGGAGTTCTGATGGGATCCGGTGCATTAGTGCTGGTATGATCGCACCCGTTGTATTACTGCCTCCGTTTTCATTTGTATAACCTGGTCAATCTTCGAACGACTGTAACTTTCAATCTACCAGGAATTACGTGACCGGTAATATATGCCTACAAAGCTTAAGGCGAGCTCCACGACCCTGCCTGCATAAAACACGAGCCGCGCGAATATATTTTGGAAAACAATGTAACTCGATCTAAAAAGGGGTGCAACACGAGGACTTCCCAGGGGGTCACCCATCCTAGTACTACTCTCGCCCAAGCACGCTTGACTGCGGAGTTCTGATGGGATCCGGTGCATTAGTGCTGGTATGATCGCACCCGTTGTATTACTGCCTCCGTTTTCATTTGTATAACCTGGTCAATCTTCGAACGACTGTAACTTTCAATCTACCAGGAATTACGTGACCGGTAATATATGCCTACAAAGCTTAAGGCGAGCTCCACGACCCTGCCTGCATAAAACACGAGCCGCGCGAATATATTTTGGAAAACAATGTAACTCGATCTAAAAAGGGGTGCAACACGAGGACTTCCCAGGGGGTCACCCATCCTAGTACTACTCTCGCCCAAGCACGCTTGACTGCGGAGTTCTGATGGGATCCGGTGCATTAGTGCTGGTATGATCGCACCCGTTGTATTACTGCCTCCGTTTTCATTTGTATAACCTGGTCAATCTTCGAACGACTGTAACTTTCAATCTACCAGGAATTACGTGACCGGTAATATATGCCTACAAAGCTTAAGGCGAGCTCCACGACCCTGCCTGCATAAAACACGAGCCGCGCGAATATATTTTGGAAAACAATGTAACTCGATCTAAAAAGGGGTGCAACACGAGGACTTCCCAGGGGGTCACCCATCCTAGTACTACTCTCGCCCAAGCACGCTTGACTGCGGAGTTCTGATGGGATCCGGTGCATTAGTGCTGGTATGATCGCACCCGTTGTATTACTGCCTCCGTTTTCATTTGTATAACCTGGTCAATCTTCGAACGACTGTAACTTTCAATCTACCAGGAATTACGTGACCGGTAATATATGCCTACAAAGCTTAAGGCGAGCTCCACGACCCTGCCTGCATAAAACACGAGCCGCGCGAATATATTTTGGAAAACAATGTAACTCGATCTAAAAAGGGGTGCAACACGAGGACTTCCCAGGGGGTCACCCATCCTAGTACTACTCTCGCCCAAGCACGCTTGACTGCGGAGTTCTGATGGGATCCGGTGCATTAGTGCTGGTATGATCGCACCCGTTGTATTACTGCCTCCGTTTTCATTTGTATAACCTGGTCAATCTTCGAACGACTGTAACTTTCAATCTACCAGGAATTACGTGACCGGTAATATATGCCTACAATGCTTAAGGCGAGCTCCACGACCCTGCCTGCATAAAACACGAGCCGCGCGAATATATTTTGGAAAACAATGTAACTCGATCTAAAAAGGGGTGCAACACGAGGACTTCCCGGGGGGTCACCCATCCTAGTACTACTCTCGCCCAAGCACGCTTGACTGCGGAGTTCTGATGGGATCCGGTGCATTAGTGCTGGTATGATCGCACCCGTTGTATTACTGCCTCCGTTTTCATTTGTATAACCTGGTCAATCTTCGAACGACTGTAACTTTCAATCTACCAGGAATTACGTGACCGGTAATATATGCCTACAAAGCTTAAGGCGAGCTCCACGACCCTGCCTGCATAAAACACGAGCCGCGCGAATATATTTTGGAAAACAATGTAACTCGATCTAAAAAGGGGTGCAACACGAGGACTTCCCAGGGGGTCACCCATCCTAGTACTACTCTCGCCCAAGCACGCTTGACTGCGGAGTTCTGATGGGATCCGGTGCATTAGTGCTGGTATGATCGCACCCGTTGTATTACTGCCTCCGTTTTCATTTGTATAACCTGGTCAATCTTCGAACGACTGTAACTTTCAATCTACCAGGAATTACGTGACCGGTAATATATGCCTACAAAGCTTAAGGCGAGCTCCACGACCCTGCCTTCATAAAACACGAGCCGCGCGAATATATTTTGGAAAACAATGTAACTCGATCTAAAAAGGGGTGCAACACGAGGACTTCCCAGGGGGTCACCCATCCTAGTACTACTCTCGCCCAAGCACGCTTGACTGCGGAGTTCTGATGGGATCCGGTGCATTAGTTCTGGTATGATCGCACCCGTTGTATTACTGCCTCCGTTTTCATTTGTATAACCTGGTCAATCTTCGAACGACTGTAACTTTCAATCTACCAGGAATTACGTGACCGGTAATATATGCCTACAAAGCTTAAGGCGAGCTCCACGACCCTGCCTTCATAAAACACGAGCCGCGCGAATATATTTTGGAAAACAATGTAACTCGATCTAAAAAGGGGTGCAACACGAGGACTTCCCAGGGGGTCACCCATCCTAGTACTACTCTCGCCCAAGCACGCTTGACTGCGGAGTTCTGATGGGATCCGGTGCATTAGTGCTGGTATGATCGCACCCGTTGTATTACTGCCTCCGTTTTCATTTGTATAACCTGGTCAATCTTCGAACGACTGTAACTTTCAATCTACCAGGAATTACGTGACCGGTAATATATGCCTACAAAGCTTAAGGCGAGCTCCACGACCCTGCCTGCATAAAACACGAGCCGCGCGAATATATTTTGGAAAACAATGTAACTCGATCTAAAAAGGGGTGCAACACGAGGACTTCCCAGGGGGTCACCCATCCTAGTACTACTCTCGCCCAAGCACGCTTGACTGCGGAGTTCTGATGGGATCCGGTGCATTAGTGCTGGTATGATCGCACCCGTTGTATTACTGCCTCCGTTTTCATTTGTATAACCTGGTCAATCTTCGAACGACTGTAACTTTCAATCTACCAGGAATTACGTGACCGGTAATATATGCCTACAATGCTTAAGGCGAGCTCCACGACCCTGCCTGCATAAAACACGAGCCGCGCGAATATATTTTGGAAAACAATGTAACTCGATCTAAAAAGGGGTGCAACACGAGGACTTCCCGGGGGGTCACCCATCCTAGTACTACTCTCGCCCAAGCACGCTTGACTGCGGAGTTCTGATGGGATCCGGTGCATTAGTGCTGGTATGATCGCACCCGTTGTATTACTGCCTCCGTTTTCATTTGTATAACCTGGTCAATCTTCGAACGACTGTAACTTTCAATCTACCAGGAATTACGTGACCGGTAATATATGCCTACAAAGCTTAAGGCGAGCTCCACGACCCTGCCTGCATAAAACACGAGCCGCGCGAATATATTTTGGAAAACAATGTAACTCGATCTAAAAAGGGGTGCAACACGAGGACTTCCCAGGGGGTCACCCATCCTAGTACTACTCTCGCCCAAGCACGCTTGACTGCGGAGTTCTGATGGGATCCGGTGCATTAGTGCTGGTATGATCGCACCCGTTGTATTACTGCCTCCGTTTTCATTTGTATAACCTGGTCAATCTTCGAACGACTGTAACTTTCAATCTACCAGGAATTACGTGACCGGTAATATATGCCTACAAAGCTTAAGGCGAGCTCCACGACCCTGCCTGCATAAAACACGAGCCGCGCGAATATATTTTGGAAAACAATGTAACTCGATCTAAAAAGGGGTGCAACACGAGGACTTCCCAGGGGGTCACCCATCCTAGTACTACTCTCGCCCAAGCACGCTTGACTGCGGAGTTCTGATGGGATCCGGTGCATTAGTGCTGGTAGTGACCGGTAATATATGCCTACAAAGCTTAAGGGAGCTCCACGACCCTGCCTGCCATAAAACGACTGTAACTTTCAATCTACCAGGAATTACGTGACCGGTAATATATGCCTACAAAGCTTAAGGCGAGCTCCACGACCCTGCCTGCATAAAACACGAGCCGCGCGAATATATTTTGGAAAACAATGTAACTCGATCTAAAAAGGGGTGCAACACGAGGACTTCCCAGGGGGTCACCCATCCTAGTACTACTCTCGCCCAAGCACGCTGACTGCGGAGTTCTGATGGGATCCGGTGCATTAGTGCTGGTATGATCGCACCCGTTGTATTACTGCCTCCGTTTTCATTTGTATAACCTGGTCAATCTTCGAACGACTGTAACTTTCAATCTACCAGGAATTACGTGACCGGTAATATATGCCTACAAAGCTTAAGGCGAGCTCCACGACCCTGCCTGCATAAAACACGAGCCGCGCAAATATATTTTGGAAAACAATGTAACTCGATCTAAAAAGGGGTGCAACACGAGGACTTCCCAGGGGGTCACCCATCCTAGTACTACTCTCGCCCAAGCACGCTTCACTGCGGAGTTCTGATGGGATCCGGTGCATTAGTGCTGGTATGATCGCACCCGTTGTATTACTGCCTCCGTTTTCATTTGTATAACCTGGTCAATCTTCGAACGACTGTAACTTTCAATCTACCAGGAATTACGTGACCGGTAATATATGCCTACAAAGCTTAAGGCGAGCTCCACGACCCTGCCTGCATAAAACACGAGCCGCGCGAATATATTTTGGAAAACAATGTAACTCGATCTAAAAAGGGGTGCAACACGAGGACTTCCCAGGGGGTCACCCATCCTAGTACTACTCTCGCCCAAGCACGCTTGACTGCGGAGTTCTGATGGGATCCGGTGCATTAGTGCTGGTATGATCGCACCCGTTGTATTACTGCCTCCGTTTTCATTTGTATTACCTGGTCAATCTTCGAACGACTGTAACTTTCAATCTACCAGGAATTACGTGACCGGTAATATATGCCTACAAAGCTTAAGGCGAGCTCCACGACCCTGCCTGCATAAAACACGAGCCGCGCGAATATATTTTGGAAAACAATGTAACTCGATCTAAAAAGGGGTGCAACACGAGGACTTCCCAGGGGGTCACCCATCCTAGTACTACTCTCGCCCAAGCACGCTTGACTGCGGAGTTCTGATGGGATCCGGTGCATTAGTGCTGGTATGATCGCACCCGTTGTATTACTGCCTCCGTTTTCATTTGTATAACCTGGTCAATCTTCGAACGACTGTAACTTTCAATCTACCAGGAATTACGTGACCGGTAATATATGCCTACAAAGCTTAAGGCGAGCTCCACGACCCTGCCTGCATAAAACACGAGCCGCGCGAATATATTTTGGAAAACAATGTAACTCGATCTAAAAAGGGGTGCAACACGAGGACTTCCCAGGGGGTCACCCATCCTAGTACTACTCTCGCCCAAGCACGCTCGACTGCGGAGTTCTGATGGGATCCGGTGCATTAGTGCTGGTATGATCGCACCCGTTGTATTACTGCCTCCGTTTTCATTTGTATAACCTGGTCAATCTTCGAACGACTGTAACTTTCAATCTACCAGGAATTACGTGACCGGTAATATATGCCTACAAAGCTTAAGGCGAGCTCCACGACCCTGCCTGCATAAAACACGAGCCGCGCGAATATATTTTGGAAAACAATGTAACTCGATCTAAAAAGGGGTGCAACACGAGGACTTCCCGGGGGGTCACCCATCCTAGTACTACTCTTGCCCAAGCACGCTTGACTGCGGAGTTCTGATGGGATCCGGTGCATTAGTGCTGGTATGATCGCACCCGTTGTATTACTGCCTCCGTTTTCATTTGTATAACCTGGTCAATCTTCGAACGACTGTAACTTTCAATCTACCAGGAATTACGTGACCGGTAATATATGCCTACAAAGCTTAAGGCGAGCTCCACGACCCTGCCTGCATAAAACACGAGCCGCGCGAATATATTTTGGAAAACAATGTAACTCGATCTAAAAAGGGGTGCAACACGAGGACTTCCCGGGGGGTCACCCATCCTAGTACTACTCTCGCCCAAGCACGCTCGACTGCGGAGTTCTGATGGGATCCGGTGCATTAGTGCTGGTATGATCGCACCCGTTGTATTACTGCCTCCGTTTTCATTTGTATAACCTGGTCAATCTTCGAACGACTGTAACTTTCAATCTACCAGGAATTACGTGACCGGTAATATATGCCTACAAAGCTTAAGGCGAGCTCCACGACCCTGCCTGCATAAAACACGAGCCGCGCGAATATATTTTGGAAAACAATGTAACTCGATCTAAAAAGGGGTGCAACACGAGGACTTCCCGGGGGGTCACCCATCCTAGTACTACTCTCGCCCAAGCACGCTTGACTGCGGAGTTCTGATGGGATCCGGTGCATTAGTGCTGGTATGATCGCACCCGTTGTATTACTGCCTCCGTTTTCATTTGTATAACCTGGTCAATCTTCGAACGACTGTAACTTTCAATCTACCAGGAATTACGTGACCGGTAATATATGCCTACAAAGCTTAAGGCGAGCTCCACGACCCTGCCTGCATAAAACACGAGCCGCGCGAATATATTTTGGAAAACAATGTAACTCGATCTAAAAAGGGGTGCAACACGAGGACTTCCCGGGGGGTCACCCATCCTAGTACTACTCTCGCCCAAGCACGCTTGACTGCGGAGTTCTGATGGGATCCGGTGCATTAGTGCTGGTATGATCGCACCCGTTGTATTACTGCCTCCGTTTTCATTTGTATAACCTGGTCAATCTTCGAACGACTGTAACTTTCAATCTACCAGGAATTACGTGACCGGTAATATATGCCTACAAAGCTTAAGGCGAGCTCCACGACCCTGCCTGCATAAAACACGAGCCGCGCGAATATATTTTGGAAAACAATGTAACTCGATCTAAAAAGGGGTGCAACACGAGGACTTCCCGGGGGGTCACCCATCCTAGTACTACTCTCGCCCAAGCACGCTTGACTGCGGAGTTCTGATGGGATCCGGTGCATTAGTGCTGGTATGATCGCACCCGTTGTATTACTGCCTCCGTTTTCATTTGTATAACCTGGTCAATCTTCGAACGACTGTAACTTTCAATCTACCAGGAATTACGTGACCGGTAATATATGCCTACAAAGCTTAAGGCGAGCTCCACGACCCTGCCTGCATAAAACACGAGCCGCGCGAATATATTTTGGAAAACAATGTAACTCGATCTAAAAAGGGGTGCAACACGAGGACTTCCCGGGGGGTCACCCATCCTAGTACTACTCTCGCCCAAGCACGCTTGACTGCGGAGTTCTGATGGGATCCGGTGCATTAGTGCTGGTATGATCGCACCCGTTGTATTACTGCCTCCGTTTTCATTTGTATAACCTGGTCAATCTTCGAACGACTGTAACTTTCAATCTACCAGGAATTACGTGACCGGTAATATATGCCTACAAAGCTTAAGGCGAGCTCCACGACCCTGCCTGCATAAAACACGAGCCGCGCGAATATATTTTGGAAAACAATGTAACTCGATCTAAAAAGGGGTGCAACACGAGGACTTCCCGGGGGGTCACCCATCCTAGTACTACTCTCGCCCAAGCACGCTTCACTGCGGAGTTCTGATGGGATCCGGTGCATTAGTGCTGGTATGATCGCACCCGTTGTATTACTGCCTCCGTTTTCATATGTATAACCTGGTCAATCTTCGAACGACTGTAACTTTCAATCTACCAGGAATTACGTGACCGGTAATATATGCCTACAAAGCTTAAGGCGAGCTCCACGACCCTGCCTGCATAAAACACGAGCCGCGCGAATATATTTTGGAAAACAATGTAACTCGATCTAAAAAGGGGTGCAACACGAGGACTTCCCGGGGGGTCACCCATCCTAGTACTACTCTCGCCCAAGCACGCTTCACTGCGGAGTTCTGATGGGATCCGGTGCATTAGTGCTGGTATGATCGCACCCGTTGTATTACTGCCTCCGTTTTCATTTGTATAACCTGGTCAATCTTCGAACGACTGTAACTTTCAATCTACCAGGAATTACGTGACCGGTAATATATGCCTACAAAGCTTAAGGCGAGCTCCACGACCCTGCCTGCATAAAACAGGAGCCGCGCGAATATATTTTGGAAAACAATGTAACTCGATCTAAAAAGGGGTGCAACACGAGGACTTCCCGGGGGGTCACCCATCCTAGTACTACTCTCGCCCAAGCACGCTTCACTGCGGAGTTCTGATGGGATCCGGTGCATTAGTGCTGGTATGATCGCACCCGTTGTATTACTGCCTCCGTTTTCATTTGTATAACCTGGTCAATCTTCGAACGACTGTAACTTTCAATCTACCAGGAATTACGTGACCGGTAATATATGCCTACAAAGCTTAAGGCGAGCTCCACGACCCTGCCTGCATAAAACACGAGCCGCGCGAATATATTTTGGAAAACAATGTAACTCGATCTAAAAAGGGGTGCAACACGAGGACTTCCCAGGGGGTCACCCATCCTAGTACTACTCTCGCCCAAGCACGCTTAACTGCGGAGTTCTGATGGGATCCGGTGCATTAGTGCTGGTATGATCGCACCCGTTGTATTACTGCCTCCGTTTTCATTTGTATAACCTGGTCAATCTTCGAACGACTGTAACTTTCAATCTACCAGGAATTACGTGACCGGTAATATATGCCTACAAAGCTTAAGGCGAGCTCCACGACCCTGCCTGCATAAAACAAGAGCCGCGCGAATATATTTTGGAAAACAATGTAACTCGATCTAAAAAGGGGTGCAACACGAGGACTTCCCAGGGGGTCACCCATCCTAGTACTACTCTCGCCCAAGCACGCTTAACTGCGGAGTTCTGATGGGATCCGGTGCATTAGTGCTGGTATGATCGCACCCGTTGTATTACTGCCTCCGTTTTCATTTGTATAACCTGGTCAATCTTCGAACGACTGTAACTTTCAATCTACCAGGAATTACGTGACCGGTAATATATGCCTACAAAGCTTAAGGCGAGCTCCACGACCCTGCCTGCATAAAACACGAGCCGCGCGAATATATTTTGGAAAACAATGTAACTCGATCTAAAAAGGGGTGCAACACGAGGACTTCCCAGGGGGTCACCCATCCTAGTACTACTCTCGCCCAAGCACGCTTAACTGCGGAGTTCTGATGGGATCCGGTGCATTAGTGCTGGTATGATCGCACCCGTTGTATTACTGCCTCCGTTTTCATTTGTATAACCTGGTCAATCTTCGAACGACTGTAACTTTCAATCTACCAGGAATTACGTGACCGGTAATATATGCCTACAAAGCTTAAGGCGAGCTCCACGACCCTGCCTGCATAAAACACGAGCCGCGCGAATATATTTTGGAAAACAATGTAACTCGATCTAAAAAGGGGTGCAACACGAGGACTTCCCAGGGGGTCACCCATCCTAGTACTACTCTCGCCCAAGCACGCTTAACTGCGGAGTTCTGATGGGATCCGGTGCATTAGTGCTGGTATGATCGCACCCGTTGTATTACTGCCTCCGTTTTCATTTGTATAACCTGGTCAATCTTCGAACGACTGTAACTTTCAATCTACCAGGAATTACGTGACCGGTAATATATGCCTACAAAGCTTAAGGCGAGCTCCACGACCCTGCCTGCATAAAACACGAGCCGCGCGAATATATTTTGGAAAACAATGTAACTCGATCTAAAAAGGGGTGCAACACGAGGACTTCCCAGGGGGTCACCCATCCTAGTACTACTCTCGCCCAAGCACGCTTAACTGCGGAGTTCTGATGGGATCCGGTGCATTAGTGCTGGTATGATCGCACCCGTTGTATTACTGCCTCCGTTTTCATTTGTATAACCTGGTCAATCTTCGAACGACTGTAACTTTCAATCTACCAGGAATTACGTGACCGGTAATATATGCCTACAAAGCTTAAGGCGAGCTCCACGACCCTGCCTGCATAAAACACGAGCCGCGCGAATATATTTTGGAAAACAATGTAACTCGATCTAAAAAGGGGTGCAACACGAGGACTTCCCAGGGGGTCACCCATCCTAGTACTACTCTCGCCCAAGCACGCTTAACTGCGGAGTTCTGATGGGATCCGGTGCATTAGTGCTGGTATGATCGCACCCGTTGTATTACTGCCTCCGTTTTCATTTGTATAACCTGGTCAATCTTCGAACGACTGTAACTTTCAATCTACCAGGAATTACGTGACCGGTAATATATGCCTACAAAGCTTAAGGCGAGCTCCACGACCCTGCCTGCATAAAACACGAGCCGCGCGAATATATTTTGGAAAACAATGTAACTCGATCTAAAAAGGGGTGCAACACGAGGACTTCCCAGGGGGTCACCCATCCTAGTACTACTCTCGCCCAAGCACGCTTAACTGCGGAGTTCTGATGGGATCCGGTGCATTAGTGCTGGTATGATCGCACCCGTTGTATTACTGCCTCCGTTTTCATTTGTATAACCTGGTCAATCTTCGAACGACTGTAACTTTCAATCTACCAGGAATTACGTGACCGGTAATATATGCCTACAAAGCTTAAGGCGAGCTCCACGACCCTGCCTGCATAAAACACGAGCCGCGCGAATATATTTTGGAAAACAATGTAACTCGATCTAAAAAGGGGTGCAACACGAGGACTTCCCAGGGGGTCACCCATCCTAGTACTACTCTCGCCCAAGCACGCTTAACTGCGGAGTTCTGATGGGATCCGGTGCATTAGTGCTGGTATGATCGCACCCGTTGTATTACTGCCTCCGTTTTCATTTGTATAACCTGGTCAATCTTCGAACGACTGTAACTTTCAATCTACCAGGAATTACGTGACCGGTAATATATGCCTACAAAGCTTAAGGCGAGCTCCACGACCCTGCCTGCATAAAACACGAGCCGCGCGAATATATTTTGGAAAACAATGTAACTCGATCTAAAAAGGGGTGCAACACGAGGACTTCCCAGGGGGTCACCCATCCTAGTACTACTCTCGCCCAAGCACGCTTAACTGCGGAGTTCTGATGGGATCCGGTGCATTAGTGCTGGTATGATCGCACCCGTTGTATTACTGCCTCCGTTTTCATTTGTATAACCTGGTCAATCTTCGAACGACTGTAACTTTCAATCTACCAGGAATTACGTGACCGGTAATATATGCCTACAAAGCTTAAGGCGAGCTCCACGACCCTGCCTGCATAAAACACGAGCCGCGCGAATATATTTTGGAAAACAATGTAACTCGATCTAAAAAGGGGTGCAACACGAGGACTTCCCAGGGGGTCACCCATCCTAGTACTACTCTCGCCCAAGCACGCTTAACTGCGGAGTTCTGATGGGATCCGGTGCATTAGTGCTGGTATGATCGCACCCGTTGTATTACTGCCTCCGTTTTCATTTGTATAACCTGGTCAATCTTCGAACGACTGTAACTTTCAATCTACCAGGAATTACGTGACCGGTAATATATGCCTACAAAGCTTAAGGCGAGCTCCACGACCCTGCCTGCATAAAACACGAGCCGCGCGAATATATTTTGGAAAACAATGTAACTCGATCTAAAAAGGGGTGCAACACGAGGACTTCCCAGGGGGTCACCCATCCTAGTACTACTCTCGCCCAAGCACGCTTAACTGCGGAGTTCTGATGGGATCCGGTGCATTAGTGCTGGTATGATCGCACCCGTTGTATTACTGCCTCCGTTTTCATTTGTATAACCTGGTCAATCTTCGAACGACTGTAACTTTCAATCTACCAGGAATTACGTGACCGGTAATATATGCCTACAAAGCTTAAGGCGAGCTCCACGACCCTGCCTGCATAAAACACGAGCCGCGCGAATATATTTTGGAAAACAATGTAACTCGATCTAAAAAGGGGTGCAACACGAGGACTTCCCAGGGGGTCACCCATCCTAGTACTACTCTCGCCCAAGCACGCTTAACTGCGGAGTTCTGATGGGATCCGGTGCATTAGTGCTGGTATGATCGCACCCGTTGTATTACTGCCTCCGTTTTCATTTGTATAACCTGGTCAATCTTCGAACGACTGTAACTTTCAATCTACCAGGAATTACGTGACCGGTAATATATGCCTACAAAGCTTAAGGCGAGCTCCACGACCCTGCCTGCATAAAACACGAGCCGCGCGAATATATTTTGGAAAACAATGTAACTCGATCTAAAAAGGGGTGCAACACGAGGACTTCCCAGGGGGTCACCCATCCTAGTACTACTCTCGCCCAAGCACGCTTAACTGCGGAGTTCTGATGGGATCCGGTGCATTAGTGCTGGTATGATCGCACCCGTTGTATTACTGCCTCCGTTTTCATTTGTATAACCTGGTCAATCTTCGAACGACTGTAACTTTCAATCTACCAGGAATTACGTGACCGGTAATATATGCCTACAAAGCTTAAGGCGAGCTCCACGACCCTGCCTGCATAAAACACGAGCCGCGCGAATATATTTTGGAAAACAATGTAACTCGATCTAAAAAGGGGTGCAACACGAGGACTTCCCAGGGGGTCACCCATCCTAGTACTACTCTCGCCCAAGCACGCTTAACTGCGGAGTTCTGATGGGATCCGGTGCATTAGTGCTGGTATGATCGCACCCGTTGTATTACTGCCTCCGTTTTCATTTGTATAACCTGGTCAATCTTCGAACGACTGTAACTTTCAATCTACCAGGAATTACGTGACCGGTAATATATGCCTACAAAGCTTAAGGCGAGCTCCACGACCCTGCCTGCATAAAACACGAGCCGCGCGAATATATTTTGGAAAACAATGTAACTCGATCTAAAAAGGGGTGCAACACGAGGACTTCCCAGGGGGTCACCCATCCTAGTACTACTCTCGCCCAAGCACGCTTAACTGCGGAGTTCTGATGGGATCCGGTGCATTAGTGCTGGTATGATCGCACCCGTTGTATTACTGCCTCCGTTTTCATTTGTATAACCTGGTCAATCTTCGAACGACTGTAACTTTCAATCTACCAGGAATTACGTGACCGGTAATATATGCCTACAAAGCTTAAGGCGAGCTCCACGACCCTGCCTGCATAAAACACGAGCCGCGCGAATATATTTTGGAAAACAATGTAACTCGATCTAAAAAGGGGTGCAACACGAGGACTTCCCAGGGGGTCACCCATCCTAGTACTACTCTCGCCCAAGCACGCTTAACTGCGGAGTTCTGATGGGATCCGGTGCATTAGTGCTGGTATGATCGCACCCGTTGTATTACTGCCTCCGTTTTCATTTGTATAACCTGGTCAATCTTCGAACGACTGTAACTTTCAATCTACCAGGAATTACGTGACCGGTAATATATGCCTACAAAGCTTAAGGCGAGCTCCACGACCCTGCCTGCATAAAACACGAGCCGCGCGAATATATTTTGGAAAACAATGTAACTCGATCTAAAAAGGGGTGCAACACGAGGACTTCCCAGGGGGTCACCCATCCTAGTACTACTCTCGCCCAAGCACGCTTAACTGCGGAGTTCTGATGGGATCCGGTGCATTAGTGCTGGTATGATCGCACCCGTTGTATTACTGCCTCCGTTTTCATTTGTATAACCTGGTCAATCTTCGAACGACTGTAACTTTCAATCTACCAGGAATTACGTGACCGGTAATATATGCCTACAAAGCTTAAGGCGAGCTCCACGACCCTGCCTGCATAAAACACGAGCCGCGCGAATATATTTTGGAAAACAATGTAACTCGATCTAAAAAGGGGTGCAACACGAGGACTTCCCAGGGGGTCACCCATCCTAGTACTACTCTCGCCCAAGCACGCTTAACTGCGGAGTTCTGATGGGATCCGGTGCATTAGTGCTGGTATGATCGCACCCGTTGTATTACTGCCTCCGTTTTCATTTGTATAACCTGGTCAATCTTCGAACGACTGTAACTTTCAATCTACCAGGAATTACGTGACCGGTAATATATGCCTACAAAGCTTAAGGCGAGCTCCACGACCCTGCCTGCATAAAACACGAGCCGCGCGAATATATTTTGGAAAACAATGTAACTCGATCTAAAAAGGGGTGCAACACGAGGACTTCCCAGGGGGTCACCCATCCTAGTACTACTCTCGCCCAAGCACGCTTAACTGCGGAGTTCTGATGGGATCCGGTGCATTAGTGCTGGTATGATCGCACCCGTTGTATTACTGCCTCCGTTTTCATTTGTATAACCTGGTCAATCTTCGAACGACTGTAACTTTCAATCTACCAGGAATTACGTGACCGGTAATATATGCCTACAAAGCTTAAGGCGAGCTCCACGACCCTGCCTGCATAAAACACGAGCCGCGCGAATATATTTTGGAAAACAATGTAACTCGATCTAAAAAGGGGTGCAACACGAGGACTTCCCAGGGGGTCACCCATCCTAGTACTACTCTCGCCCAAGCACGCTTAACTGCGGAGTTCTGATGGGATCCGGTGCATTAGTGCTGGTATGATCGCACCCGTTGTATTACTGCCTCCGTTTTCATTTGTATAACCTGGTCAATCTTCGAACGACTGTAACTTTCAATCTACCAGGAATTACGTGACCGGTAATATATGCCTACAAAGCTTAAGGCGAGCTCCACGACCCTGCCTGCATAAAACACGAGCCGCGCGAATATATTTTGGAAAACAATGTAACTCGATCTAAAAAGGGGTGCAACACGAGGACTTCCCAGGGGGTCACCCATCCTAGTACTACTCTCGCCCAAGCACGCTTAACTGCGGAGTTCTGATGGGATCCGGTGCATTAGTGCTGGTATGATCGCACCCGTTGTATTACTGCCTCCGTTTTCATTTGTATAACCTGGTCAATCTTCGAACGACTGTAACTTTCAATCTACCAGGAATTACGTGACCGGTAATATATGCCTACAAAGCTTAAGGCGAGCTCCACGACCCTGCCTGCATAAAACACGAGCCGCGCGAATATATTTTGGAAAACAATGTAACTCGATCTAAAAAGGGGTGCAACACGAGGACTTCCCAGGGGGTCACCCATCCTAGTACTACTCTCGCCCAAGCACGCTTAACTGCGGAGTTCTGATGGGATCCGGTGCATTAGTGCTGGTATGATCGCACCCGTTGTATTACTGCCTCCGTTTTCATTTGTATAACCTGGTCAATCTTCGAACGACTGTAACTTTCAATCTACCAGGAATTACGTGACCGGTAATATATGCCTACAAAGCTTAAGGCGAGCTCCACGACCCTGCCTGCATAAAACACGAGCCGCGCGAATATATTTTGGAAAACAATGTAACTCGATCTAAAAAGGGGTGCAACACGAGGACTTCCCAGGGGGTCACCCATCCTAGTACTACTCTCGCCCAAGCACGCTTAACTGCGGAGTTCTGATGGGATCCGGTGCATTAGTGCTGGTATGATCGCACCCGTTGTATTACTGCCTCCGTTTTCATTTGTATAACCTGGTCAATCTTCGAACGACTGTAACTTTCAATCTACCAGGAATTACGTGACCGGTAATATATGCCTACAAAGCTTAAGGCGAGCTCCACGACCCTGCCTGCATAAAACACGAGCCGCGCGAATATATTTTGGAAAACAATGTAACTCGATCTAAAAAGGGGTGCAACACGAGGACTTCCCAGGGGGTCACCCATCCTAGTACTACTCTCGCCCAAGCACGCTTAACTGCGGAGTTCTGATGGGATCCGGTGCATTAGTGCTGGTATGATCGCACCCGTTGTATTACTGCCTCCGTTTTCATTTGTATAACCTGGTCAATCTTCGAACGACTGTAACTTTCAATCTACCAGGAATTACGTGACCGGTAATATATGCCTACAAAGCTTAAGGCGAGCTCCACGACCCTGCCTGCATAAAACACGAGCCGCGCGAATATATTTTGGAAAACAATGTAACTCGATCTAAAAAGGGGTGCAACACGAGGACTTCCCAGGGGGTCACCCATCCTAGTACTACTCTCGCCCAAGCACGCTTAACTGCGGAGTTCTGATGGGATCCGGTGCATTAGTGCTGGTATGATCGCACCCGTTGTATTACTGCCTCCGTTTTCATTTGTATAACCTGGTCAATCTTCGAACGACTGTAACTTTCAATCTACCAGGAATTACGTGACCGGTAATATATGCCTACAAAGCTTAAGGCGAGCTCCACGACCCTGCCTGCATAAAACACGAGCCGCGCGAATATATTTTGGAAAACAATGTAACTCGATCTAAAAAGGGGTGCAACACGAGGACTTCCCAGGGGGTCACCCATCCTAGTACTACTCTCGCCCAAGCACGCTTAACTGCGGAGTTCTGATGGGATCCGGTGCATTAGTGCTGGTATGATCGCACCCGTTGTATTACTGCCTCCGTTTTCATTTGTATAACCTGGTCAATCTTCGAACGACTGTAACTTTCAATCTACCAGGAATTACGTGACCGGTAATATATGCCTACAAAGCTTAAGGCGAGCTCCACGACCCTGCCTGCATAAAACACGAGCCGCGCGAATATATTTTGGAAAACAATGTAACTCGATCTAAAAAGGGGTGCAACACGAGGACTTCCCAGGGGGTCACCCATCCTAGTACTACTCTCGCCCAAGCACGCTTAACTGCGGAGTTCTGATGGGATCCGGTGCATTAGTGCTGGTATGATCGCACCCGTTGTATTACTGCCTCCGTTTTCATTTGTATAACCTGGTCAATCTTCGAACGACTGTAACTTTCAATCTACCAGGAATTACGTGACCGGTAATATATGCCTACAAAGCTTAAGGCGAGCTCCACGACCCTGCCTGCATAAAACACGAGCCGCGCGAATATATTTTGGAAAACAATGTAACTCGATCTAAAAAGGGGTGCAACACGAGGACTTCCCAGGGGGTCACCCATCCTAGTACTACTCTCGCCCAAGCACGCTTAACTGCGGAGTTCTGATGGGATCCGGTGCATTAGTGCTGGTATGATCGCACCCGTTGTATTACTGCCTCCGTTTTCATTTGTATAACCTGGTCAATCTTCGAACGACTGTAACTTTCAATCTACCAGGAATTACGTGACCGGTAATATATGCCTACAAAGCTTAAGGCGAGCTCCACGACCCTGCCTGCATAAAACACGAGCCGCGCGAATATATTTTGGAAAACAATGTAACTCGATCTAAAAAGGGGTGCAACACGAGGACTTCCCAGGGGGTCACCCATCCTAGTACTACTCTCGCCCAAGCACGCTTAACTGCGGAGTTCTGATGGGATCCGGTGCATTAGTGCTGGTATGATCGCACCCGTTGTATTACTGCCTCCGTTTTCATTTGTATAACCTGGTCAATCTTCGAACGACTGTAACTTTCAATCTACCAGGAATTACGTGACCGGTAATATATGCCTACAAAGCTTAAGGCGAGCTCCACGACCCTGCCTGCATAAAACACGAGCCGCGCGAATATATTTTGGAAAACAATGTAACTCGATCTAAAAAGGGGTGCAACACGAGGACTTCCCAGGGGGTCACCCATCCTAGTACTACTCTCGCCCAAGCACGCTTAACTGCGGAGTTCTGATGGGATCCGGTGCATTAGTGCTGGTATGATCGCACCCGTTGTATTACTGCCTCCGTTTTCATTTGTATAACCTGGTCAATCTTCGAACGACTGTAACTTTCAATCTACCAGGAATTACGTGACCGGTAATATATGCCTACAAAGCTTAAGGCGAGCTCCACGACCCTGCCTGCATAAAACACGAGCCGCGCGAATATATTTTGGAAAACAATGTAACTCGATCTAAAAAGGGGTGCAACACGAGGACTTCCCAGGGGGTCACCCATCCTAGTACTACTCTCGCCCAAGCACGCTTAACTGCGGAGTTCTGATGGGATCCGGTGCATTAGTGCTGGTATGATCGCACCCGTTGTATTACTGCCTCCGTTTTCATTTGTATAACCTGGTCAATCTTCGAACGACTGTAACTTTCAATCTACCAGGAATTACGTGACCGGTAATATATGCCTACAAAGCTTAAGGCGAGCTCCACGACCCTGCCTGCATAAAACACGAGCCGCGCGAATATATTTTGGAAAACAATGTAACTCGATCTAAAAAGGGGTGCAACACGAGGACTTCCCAGGGGGTCACCCATCCTAGTACTACTCTCGCCCAAGCACGCTTAACTGCGGAGTTCTGATGGGATCCGGTGCATTAGTGCTGGTATGATCGCACCCGTTGTATTACTGCCTCCGTTTTCATTTGTATAACCTGGTCAATCTTCGAACGACTGTAACTTTCAATCTACCAGGAATTACGTGACCGGTAATATATGCCTACAAAGCTTAAGGCGAGCTCCACGACCCTGCCTGCATAAAACACGAGCCGCGCGAATATATTTTGGAAAACAATGTAACTCGATCTAAAAAGGGGTGCAACACGAGGACTTCCCAGGGGGTCACCCATCCTAGTACTACTCTCGCCCAAGCACGCTTAACTGCGGAGTTCTGATGGGATCCGGTGCATTAGTGCTGGTATGATCGCACCCGTTGTATTACTGCCTCCGTTTTCATTTGTATAACCTGGTCAATCTTCGAACGACTGTAACTTTCAATCTACCAGGAATTACGTGACCGGTAATATATGCCTACAAAGCTTAAGGCGAGCTCCACGACCCTGCCTGCATAAAACACGAGCCGCGCGAATATATTTTGGAAAACAATGTAACTCGATCTAAAAAGGGGTGCAACACGAGGACTTCCCAGGGGGTCACCCATCCTAGTACTACTCTCGCCCAAGCACGCTTAACTGCGGAGTTCTGATGGGATCCGGTGCATTAGTGCTGGTATGATCGCACCCGTTGTATTACTGCCTCCGTTTTCATTTGTATAACCTGGTCAATCTTCGAACGACTGTAACTTTCAATCTACCAGGAATTACGTGACCGGTAATATATGCCTACAAAGCTTAAGGCGAGCTCCACGACCCTGCCTGCATAAAACACGAGCCGCGCGAATATATTTTGGAAAACAATGTAACTCGATCTAAAAAGGGGTGCAACACGAGGACTTCCCAGGGGGTCACCCATCCTAGTACTACTCTCGCCCAAGCACGCTTAACTGCGGAGTTCTGATGGGATCCGGTGCATTAGTGCTGGTATGATCGCACCCGTTGTATTACTGCCTCCGTTTTCATTTGTATAACCTGGTCAATCTTCGAACGACTGTAACTTTCAATCTACCAGGAATTACGTGACCGGTAATATATGCCTACAAAGCTTAAGGCGAGCTCCACGACCCTGCCTGCATAAAACACGAGCCGCGCGAATATATTTTGGAAAACAATGTAACTCGATCTAAAAAGGGGTGCAACACGAGGACTTCCCAGGGGGTCACCCATCCTAGTACTACTCTCGCCCAAGCACGCTTAACTGCGGAGTTCTGATGGGATCCGGTGCATTAGTGCTGGTATGATCGCACCCGTTGTATTACTGCCTCCGTTTTCATTTGTATAACCTGGTCAATCTTCGAACGACTGTAACTTTCAATCTACCAGGAATTACGTGACCGGTAATATATGCCTACAAAGCTTAAGGCGAGCTCCACGACCCTGCCTGCATAAAACACGAGCCGCGCGAATATATTTTGGAAAACAATGTAACTCGATCTAAAAAGGGGTGCAACACGAGGACTTCCCAGGGGGTCACCCATCCTAGTACTACTCTCGCCCAAGCACGCTTAACTGCGGAGTTCTGATGGGATCCGGTGCATTAGTGCTGGTATGATCGCACCCGTTGTATTACTGCCTCCGTTTTCATTTGTATAACCTGGTCAATCTTCGAACGACTGTAACTTTCAATCTACCAGGAATTACGTGACCGGTAATATATGCCTACAAAGCTTAAGGCGAGCTCCACGACCCTGCCTGCATAAAACACGAGCCGCGCGAATATATTTTGGAAAACAATGTAACTCGATCTAAAAAGGGGTGCAACACGAGGACTTCCCAGGGGGTCACCCATCCTAGTACTACTCTCGCCCAAGCACGCTTAACTGCGGAGTTCTGATGGGATCCGGTGCATTAGTGCTGGTATGATCGCACCCGTTGTATTACTGCCTCCGTTTTCATTTGTATAACCTGGTCAATCTTCGAACGACTGTAACTTTCAATCTACCAGGAATTACGTGACCGGTAATATATGCCTACAAAGCTTAAGGCGAGCTCCACGACCCTGCCTGCATAAAACACGAGCCGCGCGAATATATTTTGGAAAACAATGTAACTCGATCTAAAAAGGGGTGCAACACGAGGACTTCCCAGGGGGTCACCCATCCTAGTACTACTCTCGCCCAAGCACGCTTAACTGCGGAGTTCTGATGGGATCCGGTGCATTAGTGCTGGTATGATCGCACCCGTTGTATTACTGCCTCCGTTTTCATTTGTATAACCTGGTCAATCTTCGAACGACTGTAACTTTCAATCTACCAGGAATTACGTGACCGGTAATATATGCCTACAAAGCTTAAGGCGAGCTCCACGACCCTGCCAATTTCGTTCACGAGATTGAAGCTATTTTCAGACTCAAATTAACTTGTTTTCATAGTGAAAAATGCATTTTATTTCATGTCATATATGTTCACATGTACTACTCCTCAAACCATATTTCGACATTCCAGATATTAACTAGTAGCCATGATACTTTGGAGAGAAAATGAATACTATTAAAGATTACAAGAATGAAGTTAAATGTTCAAGTCAAAACACTATGGATTCGTAGGCTGCTTAGGAACTTCTCCAGGGTTTGATTACCGTGCTACTCGTACTCACTAGACTTGTACTACCTTAGCTTTGTTATTTGAGTATCAGAACACTCTTAGCATGCCCCTTCATGTTATCAGTGTGCGGACACACTTGTAGCACCTCAACTGTGCTATTTGAGTTTAAAAACACTCTTAAAACACTCTATCTCAACATTCGAGACACCCAATAAAAACACTCTTAAGAAATTTCTTGCAGCTTTTCATTCCTCGGCTTTTCCTAGCTCGCTTTCGACCTAAGGTATGGGTGTGAGTTATTCTAGCATTCCCTAGACCTAGACTTATATTTGTATTATGCTAATTTTGTGAATTAAAGCATGCTAGAATGGATGATCTGATGATGTCTTGCCTATGTGAGTACCTGAAATTTATTTGATTTGGAAAGGTGTAAGATAGGTGGAATATGATTTGAATGGTTCTTGAAATGGATGAAGATATGTGTATATATATATGAACATATATAATTTATATATATATATACATGTATATGTGGAAGTATGTAGGGGTTGAGATTATGGTATTAGAGGAGTACATAGCCTAGTCCCTAAGAAGAAGTGAATTATGAGACATTAGGTGTGTCCCGAAGTATAAATACTTATCCATGGACTTATGTGTAGTATGGATGGGTATTGAGCTCCTTGAATCTTAAAGTATGTAAATCAACTTGGGGACTTAAAACATAGACGTTGCCTTAGGTCCTTTTTCCTTGTGGGTTATAAGACGTTGCTAATATAAAACTTAATCATCTATGAGAATGAATTATTGTGAGTTTGTGTAGCTAGTAACTCCCAAATCTGAGAAGGTGGGGGAGTAATTAGTCCAAACCGGGGTTCCAGTCGGGCTTTGTAGTAACTCATAACTTGTAAGCTAGGGTTCTTAGCAACCAAAACCCTAAAATGATTACAAGAATTACCAAATGTTTCAAAGACACCAACAAAATCAATCCCCAATAAGCCAAGAGAAAAAGAGAGAGCAAGAATTTGTGAGAGATGAAAGTCTTGCAAAGTGGCTAACCCTAAAGGTTGTAGAGATTCTCCATTCACCATTCTCACCATCCAAGGGTTGAGAATAAAGCTATGAAAATGAATAAACCATCCAAGGATTGATAAGAAGTCTTGCCAAGTGAAAGACCAACAATAATGCATTCTTACATTTAAGTGCCAACCAAACAAGACCCTATGATTCAAGGGTTGAGAACAAAGATGGGAGAAGGAGATCAATGGCTAGAATACCCAAAAGTGTAAAATGACCAATTTCTTCTCAACTTAGGGTTATTTACAAGAGTGTCATCATGACTCTTAAATACCCTTTTACCCCTTGTCATCCTCTCTAATTACCGACATGCCACTCATTCCCTAACACTTAGCCAAATTTCTACACTTTCCACTAACTGCTCAAAATATGAAAATAATCATTTACCCTTCGGTCATTTCTCTCCCGAAATCATTTTCAACAATTTTCTTTATTCTCAAAATGAAAATACAACATGCAACTTACAATTTTAATATCACATTAAACATGTAAGTCATGCGAATCACATAAACACATTAAGAACATAATCACATAAGTACTTAAATGTTAATAATATTTTTAAATTAGCACGTAAAAATACCGGACGCTACATGTTGCCACCCAGTCGAAGCACTAAACGCAAGTTCTTAATACCGGACGCTACATGTCGGTTCTTGTACTGAAAAACCAAACTCCTGTAAAAGAGTCCTCAACCAAGTGAGTTCACAAGTTGTGTGAGCCATTGCACAATATTCAGCTTCGGCACTAGAGCGGGCAACTACAGATTATGTCTTACTTCTCCAAGTCACAAGATTACCTCCAATGAAGGTACAAAAACCTGTAGTAGATTTTTTATCTGATGGTGAACCTACCAAGTCAGCATCAGTATATCCCTCAATACGAAGATGGACTGAAGACCGATAAAGAAGCCCATGTCCTGAGGCATTTTTGAGATACTTCAAGATGCAAATAACTGCATCCAAATGAGGACCCTGAGGGATGGTCATGAACTGGCTTATAATACAAATAACATATGAGATGTCAGGCCAAGTGATGGTTAGGTATATAAGTTTACCTACAAGCCTTCTGTACATCTCTGAATCATCAACTGAATCTCCAATGTCTGGTAATAATTTAAAGTTCACATCCATAGGAGTAACAACCAGTTTAGAGCCAAAATAGTTTATTTTTTTCAAAATATCGAGAGTGTATTTATTTTAAGATAGACTGATACCATCTTTTTATCTAGCTACCTCAATGCCAAGGAAATAACAGAGCTTACCCAAGTCTTTGGTAAGGAAACTTGAGCTAAGGTAGTGGATCAAAGTCTGAATGTCTTTCTTGTCATTGCCTATGATAACGATATCATCCACATAGACAACTAATATGACAATGCCAGTGCTATTCTTCTTAAAGAAGACTGAGTGATCAGCTTGGCTTCGAATCATACTATGACCAACAACTGTCTTGCTTGACTTATTAAACCAAGCCCGTGGAGATTTTTTGAGTCCATAAATGGATTTCTTAAGATGAAAAACACACTCCCCCTTGGACTCAAATCCAGGTGGTTGAGCCATGTACACTGTCTCTGTGAGATCACCATGAAGAAATGCATTTTTTACGTCAAGTTGGTGAATAGGCCAATTAAGAGACGCACCAATATATATAATAATACGAACAAAATTCAACTTGGCAACCGAAGAAAAGGTTTCAGCGTAATCAATACCATCGCTTTCAGGCGATCCACAGTACTATCTGGATTGTGTTTGACAGTGAACACCCAACGATAACCAACCACTTGTGCATCAACAAATGTAGGAATAAGATCCCAAGTATGATTCAAGTTCAGAGCACACATTTTTTCTTCCATTGTTGCTTTCCAGCCACGATGAGAAAGAGCTTCCCTGTAAGACTTAGGAACAGTAATAGAGGATACAGGTAGAGAGAAAGCCTTAAAGGAAAGAGATAAGTAATCAAGAGAGACAAATTTTAGTAGAGGATGCTCAGTACATGTGCGCTTACCTTTGTGAACAGCAATATGAAGATCAATATCAGAATCAAAAGGAGGAAAATGATGATCTGTAGACGTTGAGGCCGGTGGGGGATGTGATGAAGTAGACTCCACATTCTCATGAATAGGAGCAACAAAGACACTGTGTGGACGACGATGAGAAACACTCCGGGGTCGACGAGGAATATAATCCTGAGAAATAGGAGGAAGGCAGGAACAATAGTAGGAATAACGGGTGTAGTAGAAAGTGATTCCTCTAGTTGTCCCTTCATAAAAGAATAGTATGGAGTATCCTCAAAGAATGTGACATCATCACTAACAAATTGTTTATGTAAAGTAGGACTATAGCACCTGTATCCTTTTTTAGTATGAGAATAACCAAGAAAAATGCATTTGTGGGCACGAGGATCAAGTTTGTTTCGATTGGGACTAAGATTGTGAACAAAACAAATACAACCAAACACTTTCGGGGGGTATAAAAAAAATATTTGTATCAGGAAATATTATCTGAAAAGGCGATTTTCCTTTCAGAATACGAGAGGGCATTATGTTTAAAAGATATGCCGCAGTCAAAAGTGCATCACCCCAAAAGCGTTTAGGAACATTCATTTGGATCATGAGAGCACGAGCTATAGCAAGAACATACCCATTTTTCCTTTCAGCAATTTCGTTTTGTTGAGGGGTATCAACAACACAAGATGTTTCATGGATGATACATATAGACTTATGGAATTATTGAAAAGTGCCAAGACGATATCCAAGACCATTATTAGTTCATGTGGCAAGAAGTTTAACATTAAATTGATTGGTTATTTCAGCATAAAAAGATTGAAAAATATTGAACAATTGAGATCTTCCTCTTAACAACATATAACCAGGTCATACGTTAATGATCATCAATAAAAGTGACAAAATAACGTGCACCAAATAAGCGAGTAGTTCTAGAAGGTCCCCAAATCTCTGAATGAACAAGTTCAAAAGGATGTAAACAAGGTTCATTTGCTCGAAGTTTAAAAGAACCTTGACGGTATTTATTAAGTTCACAAGTATCATTGTTAAACTTAGAAAACGAAGGTAAAGAAGGAACTGAGAGAGGAGGGATGCCCCAAACAATAGTGCCACTAGTACGGAGAAACATTAAAGTGGAAAGCTACAGGAGCCGAGTTTGAAAATGGCTGAAAATAGTAGAGTCCATCTTTCTCAATTCCCCCACCAATCATCCTCCTCATCTTTAGATCCTGAAAAACACAATGAGTGGGATAAAAGGTTACTGAGCAGTTGAGAGATTGAGTAAGCTTGTGCACATATAATAAATTCAAGGGAAAGTGAGGTAGATATAACATAGATGAAAAAGTAAGAGTAGAAGTCTTAACAATACCAATTCCACGAACCGGAGTTTTAGTACCATTAGCTATAGTAACAAAATATGGAAAGGCAACTAAAGAAAGATTGGAGATAAGAGACGATTTACCTGTCATATGATCGGAGGCCCCAAAATCGATGACCTAAGGAGAAGTAGATGATGAGAAGAGACAAGTATTACCTGAAGTAACAAGGTTGACTGTGGACGAAGAGTGGGCATTGGTGTGCTTAGTGATAGAATCATACTCGGACTAAGTCAAAACAACCTGCTCCTCGGAAGCCACAATAGGAGGAACATCGTCAAAGGTAGCCCGATTAGCCCAAGTGGGCTTACCATGAAGTTTCCAACTGGACTTAACAGTGTAGTTGCTGTGATCACAATGAGTGTAATATCTAGTGCCACGACCACCGTCGATTCGACGACCTCCATGACCACGATTGGGACCACGACCACCACGACCAACATTATGACTATGGTCATTTCTAGCAGAAGTATCAATACTACCAACAGGAGCAACCAGGGCAGATTGGGCATCTTTCTCGGAGACAGAATCACGAATCGAAGCACGCCGGACTCGGGCAAAGGTTTCACTAACTGTAGGAATGTCTTGGAAGGACATTCCTTCCAAGAGAGAATCTGAAAATTGATGGCAACAAGTTCTGGTTTAAGCCCGGAGAGAAACTTAGCAACTCAGAATTCCTCCCGGTGTTGTTGCTGAATTTTCAAGTCAGTTGTCAATGGCTGATAGATGTTTAGTTCATCCCATATACCCTTGAGTTCAAAAAAATAGTCTTCAATGGAGCGATCACCTTGTTGAATAAAAAATATGTTCTGATAGAGCTGGTATTTCTGAGAATGATTCTACTCTGAAGAGTATAACTCCCGAAGAGTGTCCCAGATTTCCTTAGAAGTTTCAAGACATGAAACATTGTTAAAGACTTCTGACTCCAAACTATTACAACCCAAGTCATTATCTGAGCATCCTCTTGTTCCCAGACAACAACTTCAGTTTCATCAGAAGGGTTGGTATCCTGAAGATAGGATGCCTTGTTGCGAGCTTTCAGAAACACAGTTACCACACGAGACCATTGAAAGTAGTTAGAACCCTTCAATTTGGTATTTATCATAGATCCGAAGAAGATAGTGTCCTTAAAGGAATCCTTAAGAACTTGTCTATCTCCCATTGTAGTAGAAAAAGATTGTAAAGAGGATGATATATAATTATCAAAAAATATAGGGGTTGCCCTGTATCTAACACAGATGACAACAAGAATATAGAGGGCAACAAAATAAAATTAAAGTGGTTGTAGTAAGATTAGAGATGGGGTGCGCGAGTGGTCGCGTGGCCAGAATAAGATCATAATGAAGGTTAAAGAGACTCCTCTTGTAGAGAGGCTTAAAAAAAAAAGACAAGGATCAAATGGTCTGCTTTGATACCATGTTGAAAGAGAAATAGCAGAATAGTAGAGAATAATGTTTTGTATTGATCAATGTGTCTATTACAATAGAGTCACCTCATTTATATAGGCAGAGAAGGAATGGTGACCAAGAAAAAAAATAAAAAAGGTAATTACAAATGTCACTAATTATGGTATGCAATCACCCTAATTATACTAATCAAATCATACTTAATTACGGTAAATATCAAATCATACTATTTACTGTAAATATTATCAACACAACTTATAATAATTTAATGTGTATTTATTATAGCATTGAAAAGCTTGTATTATTTCATGGTGGATTGAAGACTTCTTCTTTGTGCTTAGATTCTTTTTGTAATATCTTTACAATTATGTTAATAATGTAATCGAAAATAAGATATGGCTAAATTGAGTAAATTGATTTGGGGTTTTAGTTATTTAATCTGAACCAAATTGATTTGGTGTTTTAGTTATTGAGTCGAATTGAATTCAATTTGGGAAACCAAGTAAGTCCCCAATTCAATTGAGTTAAATTAAGTTCAATTTAGTGAAATTAAGCAAATCCTCAATTCAGTTAGGTTTAATTGAATTTAAATAATGATAATCCCAATTCAATTGAGTCAAATTGAGTTAAATTTAGTAAAATTTTCAAATCCCCAATTGAATTGAGTCAAATTGAGTTTAAATAACTAAAATTCCAATTGAATTGAGTTCAATTTAGGAAAATCAAATTGAGTTACGTAATATGGTTAATTGAATGTTACATAATATAAAAGAATGATATCTGATTAATTTGATATTCTATTTTCATATTTTCTATTACATTAATAATAACTAATGTAAAATAATAACATATGGCTGTTGAATATATACAATTTGGCAAGAAATAAATGAAATAAAATAAAAATATTGATGTTTAACCAAATTTTGAAATAAAAAAATTAGCTACGGTTAATAACCCAGTATATCAAATATATCAATAATATAAATTTATTGAAACTTTTTTTTAGAGGAATCCCATATCTACAATGAGAGTTCTAACTAATTGAATTAAATGATTTTTACTATGGTAATTACTTTATTGTGTGGTTTTGAAAATTTATTATTTATTGTTTTGATATTATATATACATCTGTATTTTGGTTTTGTATTTATTTTTCTCCTATTTTTCTCTCTTGTGTTGTCGATTGATATAATGTTATTGAAATTTATATTTTTTAAGTTAGATAATAAATTTTATTTATTTTAAAAAACTATCTTACTTTATGGAAATTAATGAACAAAGATTATTATTTTTAATACCCTAATTATATTTAAAATGTGTAATTATGTATAAGGAATATAATATTAACGACCTTAGACGAGCTTTATACGAGCTTTGTTCATAAACTTAAATGAGCCTTAACGATCTCATGTTCATGAACATATACGAGCCGAGCTCACCGTTGCTCAAGCTCGGCTCGTTTACTAAACGAGCCTGGAAATCGTGATAAAGCTCGGCTCGTTTACTAACAAGCCGAGCCATTAACGAGCCGAGCCTGAGCTGTTAACGAATAACTCGTCTCATTTGCAATCCGACTTACAATTTATTGATTGATATGATTATATTATGAGGTTAGTGGTGGAGTGATGAAAATCATAGTTTTCTCTCTCTCTTGAATCACAAACCAATTTACTCTGCTTTCCAGAATAATTTTAAATTAAAATAGATAATTTGGTCTTTGACCACCCAAACAAAACAACTTTGGAGAAATATAATTTAGTATTTTTGAACTATTAAAATGAACAATCTAGTCTTTGTGGGATCAATATCCCTTACTCAAGTTGTTGTTATTCTACAATTGATACGTGCGTTTGCGTATGGTAAAACCTAGCGCTGTCATAAAAGACTGTTTTTAACACATATTTTTAACCCCTCTAGACAGACATCAAGTTTCCAAGCAACCTTACATCCACCTCTACACGTCTTGGATCCAGTCTATATAAACTGTCTAAGAAAAGCTGTGAGCTCTTTTAAGACAGCCTTAGGGAGAAGAAAAGTCGAAGACCAATAAACCTGAATAGCAAAAAGGACTGCCTTCACCAACTGCAATCTCCCAGCAAAAAAGAGATATTTGCTAGCCCAGTTTGAGATTCTAGAAGACAATTTAGCCACCGAAACATCACAATATCATTTTCTAAGCTTAGCCGACAATGAAGGCACCCCCAAAAATATTTCACAACTCCAATATGTTATGGATTTGATTTAGCAAAGGTGAGTTAATACCAGCATGGAACACAACACTCTTTGAGAGATTTGGAAGAAGACCATAGATAAGAGCAAAATTAGTTAAAGCCTTCATAATATGATCAATAGAAATCCTATCCCCAGAAGAGAAAAGTAATAGATCATCAGCAAAGAGGAGACTAATGATTTATTGATGCTGACACCTCAAATGGAAAGTAAAACTATCATTTGAAGCCTCCTTCCTTAGCATGCCGATATAATCTCCATAACTATCACAAAGAGATAAAGAGATAGAGGATCCCCTTGTCTAATCCCGCTTGAGCTTTTAAAGTATCCTGCCAAATGCTCCTTAATATTAATAGAAAACATAGGCGAGCTTACACATGACTTAATGAACTTTATCATATGAGTAGGGAAATTATAAGCCAAAAGAGCTGCTTCCTGAAACCCCCAAGAAACTGTATCAAAAGCTTTTGTAAGGTCCACTTTCAAAGCAAGCCTTGGATCTCCATCATCCCTATGATAATTTTTTAGCATTTCTTGAGCAAGAAGGATATTATGAGAAATACTTCTGCCCTTGATAAAAGCCTCTTGATTTGAGCTAATGCAAGAAGGAAGACATACTTTGATTGTAATACTCCGATATTTTAATTAAGATATAGTGATTAAATTGGATATGTTTTAATTTAAGTGAGAGTATTAAATAATTAATGAATAATTATTTGGTTGGGCATATAAGTCCAATAGATCACTATTTAAGTATAATTGGGCTTTTGTTTACTTTGGGCCCATTGGAGCGGTTTTATATATATATATATATTTAATATGTATGGTTATATAATAAAAAGAAACCCTAATACAGTTATTAAAGTAGAGAGCCGCATAAAAGAGTAGAGGAAACAATTATCGATCTGTAGTTTGCGCGGGATTTGGTCATTCGATCAGGCAAGTAGAATGTCATTCTCTTTCCCTTTGAACCCGTCGTTGTATCATCTATATGAGTATTTTTTTTTTATTGATTTTGTGTGTTTATATGAGTAATATCCTTTGTCAATATGTCAATATTTGGATATGTAAGCATACTGATGTTCGGTATGTGTATATATATATGTGCATGCGAATGTAAATAGGAGTAGTTTGGTAGTTAGTTTTGTGATAAAAGGACTTTGGAAAGAAAGGAAACAATGGTCAATGATGCCCAGATTCTTTAATTTATTTCGTGCATCTGGTATTGTACAATGTGATTTGTTGTGTGCGTGTGGGACAATACTTTATGCCTTTTTACTACGGTGATGGATATTAGGATATAGCAAATGAATTCATTGTGAACTAAAATTAATTAGTTTTTATTTTTAATGGGGCAGATTAAATAAGATAATAATAATAATAGCGTTAATGTTAATAATTGTATTACGGTGCAATTGAATTATTGAAATATTCGGATTATTTTATGTGATTATATAATTATATAATTCATGTATATATTTTTATTTTATTTTTTCTGTGATTATGGAATGGAGGAAACCACGATGGGCTGCCTATTAAGGCAGTCTCATATGTACTTTGATGTATATGATTAAGGTTGGGTATGGTTAAGCTGCCTATTGACTTGATATCTATATATTATTTCATGTATGGGTACGTGATTTTCTTATTAATTGTTATTCCATCTATGATTACTTGGTTTGCTTATTAATTTTTATTCCATCTATGAATACTTAGTTTGCTTACTGAGATTTATGTATTTGGGATTAGGAGTATAGTTAAGGGTATTAGAGTTTTCTCGTATGTTTCTGTAAGGTGTCATAGAGTGATGATATGATTGTTGGTACTCTATTTGGGATAATGTAGAGTCTACTTGCTCGTGAGTCTAACTAGGGATGGCAAAAAAACCCGCCCCGCCCCGTTTATCCACCCCGCCCCGCCCCGTTTAGCTAATCGGGGCGAGTATGGGGCGGGTATCAATTCCCCGATTATAATCGGGGCGGGTATGGGGCACCCCCGCCCCGCCCCGATTAGGTATATATATATATATAAATTTATATACATATATATATATATTCTCCTTAATTATAAATTTATATATATATACATTCTCCTTAATTATAAATTTATATATATATATATATATAAATTTATATACATATAATATTCTCCTTAATTATAGATTTATTGTTTGATTTTTATTTTATATAGATTTATTCTAGAAAAAAATTCTAGAATAATAATATTAATTAGAAATAAAATAATATTATTTTTTATTATTAAAAAATATATTTTTAATAAAAATAATACGTAATCGAGACAGGGCGGGGCGGGGACGGGGCGGGGAGCTAACCGGGGCGGGTCGGAAAAATAAAAAATTAAACGGGGACGGGGCGGGTATGGGGCGGGTATCACCCGCCCCGACCCGCCCCATTGTCATCCCTAGGTCTAACCCACCGTTGTTATCATTTCAGATCCTTGGCAGTTTCCGCCACAGGGTTGATGACTCATCTATTTTGGTCACTCATTTTCAAGTTGTTCAGCTTTTCAGTTCATTTCAGTGTAGTGACTCAATTCTGAAATATTTGCGGACTCTTGTTTTCATTTAAAGTTAGGGGTCCATAGATATGGAATCCTGAGTTGTACCATTTGGAGGATTTGGATTTCTTAATTTATTTATTCAAGGAAATTAAAATTTTGATACTCTATTAATTCTTTATTATGTCTTTTCATTATGTGCTTGTTTATTATTAAGTTATGATGCACTTTAGTTTTCGGTATAGGCCTGGCCAACTTATGCATGGAAATTAAAGGGTATCACAGTTGGTATCAGAACACTTCAGGTTCAAGTGTCTAAGGGATGTTTTCGATAGGTTTTTCGCGTTGCGTTTTCTGATATTTAGAGCCTAAATGTAGGATTGTTGTACCATTAAGTTCGTTGTTGTGGTATTAACAACTCGTATTATCGTTATTTTAATATGCCGTCTCGTAGGAGAAGGAATGTGAATTAGGGTCAAGGGAATACGAATTAGGGTTAGGGCAATGCTCATGATGGCAATGCCGAACTTGCTTATAATCTCGCAGCCGTCATTGCTCAGGCTGTTGCTACCGGGGTGGCGACCGCACTTTAGAATCAGTAGCTTCATCCGCCTCCTTCTTAGCAGGCTCCTGTTGTTGAGCATGCAGTACAACCTATCACATTAGAGAAGATTCAGAACACTTTCACTAAGGGACAACCACCAGAGTTCTCGGGGTCAATTGATGTGAAGGTAGCTCAGTACTGATCGAAAGATATTGGGCGTCATCTCCCATATGGTTGAGTGTACGGAGGATCCGAAACAGATGCTTGCCACTTTCAAGTTGGTTGGCGATGCTTTGCAGTGGTGTGATTTAGTTACCACTACTGAGGACAGGGCCACATTGACTTATGCTCAGTTCTAGTCTCGTTTTAATGAGGAGTACTTCCCATTTACAATTTGGGTAGCTAAGAAGAGGGCATTTCTTGATTTACACCAGGGAGATAGGACTATTACAGAATATGAGCAGGAGTTCACCAGCTTATCATCGTTTGCGCCTGAGGATGTGAATATGTAGGAGAAAAAGAATAACTGTTTTGTGCACGGTTTGTCACAGCAGTAATTGCATTATGGCAGGGTGTACAACATCATGCCTTATGATTCTCGGGCACCTCAGGCTATTGAGGGTATGTTTCATTTTTATGGTAGACTCGGTCGAGTTTTTTTTTATATTGGTGCATCACATTCTTTTGTGTCTTGCTCGTTTGTTGCTTTATTTGGATTATATACTCAGTCTTGTATTCGACCCCTTAGTATATCCACGCCAGTAGGTGTTGATGCGATTTTATGGGAGAGTTGTGGACAGGTTCCTATTGATATTGGTAGGCTTAAATTTCTAGCTAATTTTTTAGCACTTGATATGCATTCTTATGATGTTATACTTGGGATGGACTAGTTATCTCACTACCATGCTCAGTTGGACTGTCATGGTAAGACAATAGTCTTTACGATACCGGCTTAGGAGATGTACTTGATTGCTATGCCTTGTCCACAGGGTGGGTCTAGTACACATTTATTTTATATTGATATAGAGACCCATGAGGAGATCACTGTATCTATGGATAGTATTCCCGTAGTGCGTGATTTTCAGGATGTGTTTCAGGAGATACCAAGTTTTCCACCGAGTCGTGAGATTGACTTCGTTATTGACTTAGCTCCAGGCACCATGCCTATTGCTAAAGAACCATATAGGGTGACAACAATGGAGATGCGGGAGTTAAAGGATTAGGTTCAGCAACTTTTCAGTCAGGGTTTTATCTACAAGAGTACTTCACCATGGGGAACACCGGTGTTGTTCGTGAAAAAGAAAGATGGTTCTCTTCGTCTTTATATTGACTACAGGGAGCTGAATAAAGTCACAATCTGCAACAAGTATTTGTTGCCTAGGATTGATGATTTATTTGATTAGTTGAGGGGAGTCACCTACTTTTCGAAGATAGATTTGAGGTCCGATTATCATCAGCTTCGTGTTAGGGAGCACGATGTACCCAAGACAACGTTTCTCACTAGATACGGGACATATGAGTTCCGTCTTATGCCTTTTGGATTGACCAACGCTCCAGCTATCTTTATGGATCTGATTAATAAAGTATTCAGGCCATTTTTAGATCAATTTGTCATTGTGTTCATTGATGACATCTTGGTCTATTCTAGGTCTAAGGAGGAGCATGTCAGACATCTACAGACGATGTTACAGACCCTTAGAGAGCACCATTTGTATGCAAAGTTTGAGAAGTGTGCTTTTTGGCAGAGATAGGTGAATTTTTTGGGCCATGTAATGTCGAAGAAGGGGATAGTAGTGGACCCAGGGAAGGTTTTAGCGGTTCTGGAGTGGGGACAACCTACCTCACCTTCAGAGGTTCATAGTTTTCTGGGATTAGCAGGTTATTATCGTAGATTCATTTAGTGTTTCTCTTAGATCACCAGTCCTCTCACCAACTTGACTAGAAATGGTGCAACATTTGTTTGGGATGCTCACTGTCAGACAACTTTTGATGAACTGAAGAGTAAGTTGACATCTGCACTTACTTTAGCCTCTCCATAGAGTGGGGTTGAGTGTCTTGTCTACATCGATGCATTATTGCAGGGTCTGGGTTATGTGTTGATGCAGGAGGAGAGACCAATATCCTATGGTTCACGTAAGCTCAAGCTACATGAGCTTAATTACCCTACCCATGATTTAAAGTTGGTAACGGTGGTTGTTGCATTGAGGATTTGGAGACATTACCTCTTGGGTGAGACTTTCAGATTACTCAATGATCACAAGAGTTTGCAATATCTGTTTATGCAGAGAGAGTTGAATATGAGACAATATAGATGGATGGTATTTGTGAAGGACTATCACTTCTCCGTTCAGTATCATCTAGGGAAGGCTAATGTAGTGGAAGACGCCCTCACTAATCAACCCTATGCTAGTCTTTCAGCCTTGTTCAAGACTGAGTGGAATGAGCTGAGGTCTGTTGATGAGTTAGTTGATGCTTTTGTGGCATGTGTTGTGGTGTTGCTTGCTATCATTCGGAGAGTATTTGAGGCCCAACAGGCTGACCAGTAGTGTATGGACAAACTTACAGAGTTGGCACCATGAGAGATTCCATTTTACTCGGTTAGTTCAGATGGGGGGTTGAGGTACAAGGGTCGATTAGTTGTTCCTCCTATCGATGACTTGAGGAGAGATGTGATGAAAGAGGCTCATAACTCTCCATTTGCAGTGCATCCCGGAGGGGATAAGATGTACCAGGATATAAAATAATAGTTTTGGTGTGCTGGTATGAAGAGAGACAAAGCCATGTTTATCTCCAAGTGTAGTTGTAATAGTCAAATTTTGTGACCCACCTTTATTAGGTCATAAACAAGGACCGATGGGCTTGGCCCATGGTAGTTTCTAGAAAATAAGTGACCAAAATGTTAGGGATTAGTCTCAAATAAGGGAAGAAAGAGCCCAAGAAAGAAAGGGGTTTATTAAATCCCATGATTTAAGGGATTGATAAACTTGGGTAGATGGGTCTGACCCATCTACCAAAATGTATATAAATATATGAGTTTGTGATGAATAAAGGTATTCCAAAAAACCTAATTCATTGTGTATTTTTTCTGCATCTGTACAATTGGTGCCATCTGTGGGAAGGATCCTTGAAATCTTTTTCAACAGCTTCCCAGTCTCTACTAGGAGCTTAGGTTGACATCATCCATGACGGTTATCACCCGGTCACAATAGTCCGAATTAACTCCGAACGGAGGTCAACCTTCTCAAACCAAAGATCCAATCAGGAGGGCCTTAGAAGATAGGACTGCCGAGTTGGAGAGGTAGAACGTCGAGTTGGTGGCAAAACTGGCCCTGCTACAAAACCCTCGAGAAGCCCAGAATGGTGAACAATCCAACCGACATGAGCGATCCGCGGGCCATTAATCGGAAGGGGACTACCACCACGCAAAGTCCAACAATGATCGGGAAGAGCACGCAGAGTCATCCCTACAGGTGCTCGGGATGCACAATCCAGAGGAAACCTTAACTATGAAAAAATTGGAAGAGATTATGATCAGGTTCCAAAGGGAGGTGCTCAAGGATCTGAAGATTTAGACCCCTAATGATCTGGCCTCTGAGGCATCCATTGATGCCGAGCAGACACCATTCACACTAGCGATCACCAGCGTGCCCTACCCGGAGAGGTTTAGGCTACCAAAGTTTATCCTGTTTGATGACACAAAAGATCCGACAGAACACATCTACCATGTTCATACAAAGATGAACGTCTATAATGAAAATGAAGCCTTACTCTGCAAAGTCTTTCCCATAATCCTGATCGAAACAACCCTGCTATGGTTCAGGAAACAACCACCCTGATCCATTGGAAGCTGGCTCAAACTCTGCGAGTTGTTCATTGCCCAGTACTTCGGTAATAAAAGATAGAAAAAGACAATCTCCAGTCTATTTACCATGATCTAGGAAAAAGGTGAATCCCTGAAAAGCTTTGTCTCACGATTCAATGTCGAGATGTCCTCGATTCACAATTGTGATCAGCACTCAGCCGTCGAGGCCTTCATGATGGTCTTGATTCCTGGAACCAAGTTCTACTAGTCTTTGGTCAAGAGGCCACCGGTAGACATCAGGGAACTCAATTCTAGGGCATAAGGGCATCTTCGGATAGAAGAAGAATTGGCCATACGCCAAAGAAGGGCAACCTTTGCAAGCGTAGAGGCAAGAGCATCCGAACCTAAAGTTAAAGATCGGGCGCCAGATTGGAAGCAGCCAAGCGCTCCTCTTGCACCCTCTCAAGTCTTAAAGAAATTCCAGAGGTTTGAAGACAAGATCACTCCATTAAAGGTTAGCTTGGCCAAGCTGTACCAGGAGACTAAGGGTAAAGGGATCTTACGATTGCCACCACCTATCAGATAACCAATGGAACAGAGGGACATGTCAAGGCACTGTGCCTTCCATGGCGAGTATGGGCACCACGCCAGCGAGTGCATAAGCCTCAGGAGGCAAGTAGAAGCCATGATTGCAAAAGGAGAATTGACTGAATACGTTGCTAAGGAGGGCACCCGATCAGATTAAACCTCACATACGTTCGTCAAGGGGACAACGGGTTAACCCATAAAAGTCATTCACATGGTTCACGGAGGGCCTAGCCAATTAAAAGTGGAGGAAGCTCGTAGATCCCAGATGCATCAAGCCCAGAGACTGCGAAGGATCAACAAGTTTCGAAGCCCAAAAAAGGATGCATGGATAACTTTTTCTTTTACAGATTTGCGGAACATTCAATCACCACATGACTATCCCTTGGTGGTCTCCCTCATGGTCACAAACTGTTTGATCAAGAGAGTAATGATCGACCCAGGAAGCAACGCCAACATAATCACTAAGTGGGCTTTTGAGAAACTGAAGATTAACCCCAAGAGATAGTCCCTTTCAGAAGCTTGATAATAGGATTCAATGGCAGAAGAGTGGAACCAGTGGGAGAGATCCAACTCCCAGTAACAGCAGCTAGGCGCACGCTCAGAGAAACTTTTATGGTGGTAGATGTCAAACCTTCATATAATCTCCTTATGGGCAGAGGTTGGATCCATCGGATGCACGAAGTCCCTTCCATCCTACATCAAGTCATGCAATGCGTCGATCCGAATGGAATTGATGTGATTAACATCAGGGGAGATCAGGTGGCGGCCAAAGAATGTTACGCCGTCACCCTGAAAGGCATGAGGAAAAGGACAGAACTAGAGCGAGATTCAAAATCCAAGGCAGTACCCGATGATCAATAACAATTACAGGATGGGGATGCGGGGTCATCTATAACAACTGAACCTTTACTAGAAGTTTAGATTTTCCCTGATCACCTTAAAAGGACGACTTACATTGGTTCTGGCCTCAATACATAAGAAAAGGAAGAATTGGAGGCCCTTTTGCGCTCCAATGCTGACGTATTCGCTTGGGGCCACATGGATATGCCCGACATCGATCCTTCAGTAGCCCAACATTCCCTCAACATGAAACCAGATTATAGCTGAAGAGGTTGATCGATTTCTCCAAGCCAGATTCATTAAAGAGGTACAGTACCCTTCCTGGCTGGCGAACGTGGTTATGGTCCAAAAGAAGAACATGAAATGGAGGGTGTGCGTGGACTTCACTGATCTGAACAGAGCATGCTCGAAGGGTTGTTTCCCCTTAGTAAAAATTGACCAAATAGTGGATGCCACCGCGGGATTCGAGCGCTTGAGTTTCCTTGACGCATACTCTGGGTATAATCAGATACGAATGAACCTAGATGACGAAGAAAAGACGACATTCATCACTGAATCAAGTACATATTATTATACGGTTATTCCTTTCGAACTGAAAAAATACAGGTGCAACCTTTCAGAGGTTGATTAGCAAAGTTTTTTAGGGCATGATGTGATCTAGCATATAAGCTAACATTGATGACACGGTGGTCAAAAGTAGGGCAAAAAGTGACCACATGGTTGATCTGCAGCAGGTGTTTGACACCCTCAGAAAGTATTAGATGAAGCTCAACCCATCCAAATGTTCCTCCGGAGTGTCCTCGGGCCAGTTCTTAGGACACATAGTTGATCGAATAGGAATACAGGTGAGCCCAGCACAAGTCAGAGTTCTCATGGAAATAGAAGAGCCAATGTCCCGGAAGGAGATCCAAGTACTAACCGGGAGAGTGACAGCCCTCAGCCGTTTCATCTCTCGATTAACTGATCGGTGCTGACCCTCTTTTCATTCTATAAAGGTAGTAGAAGGAGAGGTCTAGGGGCCGGAGCAATTAGAAGCTCTGAAAAAGCTCAAGAGCTACATGACAAAGCCTCCCATACTAGCAACCCCGGAAGCAGACGAGCCATTGCACTTATATCTATCCATATCTGTAACATCTACCAGCACCACTCTGGTCAAAGAGGGCAAGGGGTACCAGATGTCGGTCTTCTACACCAGCAAAGCCTTTGTTGATGCAGAAACCCGTTATTCTAAACATGAAATGCTGGTACTATCATTGATCAATGTAAAACGATGTCTTCGGCATTACTTTGAAGCACATCCGATCATGATACCAACTGCAACCCCGATCAGATGCATAATGGCGAAGCCCGAATTGTCAGGGAGAGTATCCAAATGGGCAATATAATTGGGAATCTATGACATAACTTATGTCCCCCGAACTGCCATCAAAGGACAAGCGATAACTGATTTTCTGTTAGAAACAAAAACTACAGACTCTCTAGAAGAAAATGAACCAGGCTTATGGGTAGTATTCGTGGACAGATCGTCAAATGTCAACGGAGCAGGGATCGGTGTAGTGCTCGTAACACCCGATAGAACTAAAATTCAGTAGTAAATTTGATTGGAGTTTCCAGCCTCCAAAAACGAAGCCGATTACGAGGCCCTTCTAGTAGGAATTCGGTTAGCCCAAAGCCTGCAAATACAGAAAGCAAAGATACGAAGTGATTCCCAATTGGTCGTATGACAGTTGAATAGGGAGTATGAAACCCGAGAGCCTAAGATGGAAGCATACAGGGATTTGGTACTAAAAGAGGCCGAGGAATTTCAGCAGTTAACCTTTGAACAGATCCTAAAGGGGAAAATGTCATGGCAGATCGTTTGGCTAATCAGGCCTTTGCAGTAGGGGAAAGTATGACTCGAACATCACTAGTGGATTTCATCATCCGATTAAGCTTGGAGCCTTTCGAGGATGTGATGGTCATTCCATGGGAGCTAAGCTGGATGGACCCTATAGTAGACTATTTGAGGACGGGTGCGTTACCTGAGTCAAAACCAGAGGCTCGGAAGATAAGAATGAAAGCCGCAAGATACATTCTATATAATGGTCAACTTTACCACAAGTCTTTCTCTGGGCTATACTTGAGATGTCTCACACCCTCCAAAGCTTCTACAGTCATGGAAGAGATACATGTAGGATTGTGTGGCAATCATTCCATGGGAAGGTCTTTAGCTCATAAAGTCCTCACCCAGGGGTACTTCTGGCCTTATCTATCAAGAGACACTAAGGTATACACCCGACGCTGTAAAAAGTGCCAATTTCATGGTGATGGCATTCATCCACCTCTTGAACTATTGAATCCAACAATTATCCCCCATCTCTTTGCCCTGTGGGGAATGGATATTGTGGGTCCTTTCCTGTAAGTCATACGATCTACTACACATGTCCTTCTGGCTACGTATTAATTTACCAAATAGGTGGAAGCCGAGGCATACTCAATTATCAAAAGTAATTATGTTATCAAGTTCATCTGAAGTCACAACATTTGTAGATTCGGTCTACCCCAAACTATAATGATGGATAATGGCACCAACCTGGATAACAGAAAAGTTCAAGTGTTCCTGGCAAAACATGGGATCAATCAGAACACTTCTTCCGTTGGTTACCCACAGGGAAATGGACAGACCGAAAGGACAAACAGAACAATTTTCGGTACACTTAGAAAAAAGCTCGAAGCAACAAAAGGAGCTTGGTTGGAAAAATTACCCGAGGTCTTATGGTCCTATTGGACCACTCCAAGGCAACTAACGAGAGAGACCCCATTTGCCATGGCCTACGGGGTTGAAGCCATTATCCCGACCGAATTGAAGGTGTCAACGCTAATAAGTCAGGACTGGGAAGAAGGTTTAAACAATTAGTGTGATGTCCCACATCGCCCGGGTAGAGGTCTGGGGATGTACTTATATGTGCAGTGTTGTCTCCAATTGGTATGAGGCCTTTTGGGAGGAGCCTAAGAGCAAAACCGTGCGGGCTGGGCCCAAAGCGGACAATATTATACTAAGTGTTGGAGCGGGGTGTTACAATTGGTATCAGAGCCAGAGCCCGGCCGGAATTAAGTGTGGGTCATGCACAAGCCCGTGGGTAACACCAGCGAGGACGCTGGGTCCCAAGAGGGGGTGATTGTGATGTCCCACATCGCCCGGGTAGAGGTCTGGGGATGTACTTATATGTGCAGTATTGTCTCCAATTGGTATGAGGCTTTTTGGGAGGAGCCCAAGAGCAAAACCGTGCGGGCTGGGCCCAAAGCGGACAATATTATACCAAGTGTTAGAGCGGGGTGTTACAATTAGCACCTGACCCATGATTTGGACCTACTGGAAGAAATAAAGGAAGTCACGGGGATAAGGCTGGCTGCCTACTAGCAACAAGTCAGGGCCCGATTTAATCATAAAGTCAAAAGAAGAGAGTTTCAGGTAGGCGATATGGTTCTCAGAAGAAAAATTGGGATTATTAGCAAGTTATGGGAGACATGGGAAGGACCTTATACAATAATTGAATTCATCGGTCGCGGTGCCTATCAGGTATGGAAGAACAAGACAGGCCTCATCGAGCCCAACTCTCAGAACGCTTACCGTATCAAGAGGTATTATCCTTAGATAAGTTTCCATTAAACAGTAAAATGACATCGTGTCTTGCACATGACACTTTTGCTGATTATAATAAAGCATCTGTGCCCGATGTTCAGCACCTCTGCTATATGTTTCTCAAGTTTTTGAATAAAATATTACACTCTATATGTATGATCATACCTTGTGGAGACTCCATATTAAAATTTTCCTAAGTGTTGAGTTCAAACCTGATTTGAACTAACCAGAGGACATCAACGAGTCTCAGGGGCTAGATGTCCGAAGACTCCATATTAATATAAAATTTTCCTAAGCGTTGAGTTCAAACATGATTTGAACTAACCAGAGGACATCAACGAGTCTCAAGGGCCAGATGCCCGAGGACTTCATATTAATAGAAATTCTTTCCTAAGTGTTGGGTTCAAAACTGATTTGAACTAACTAGAGGACATCAACGAGTCTCAGGGGCTAGATGCTTGAAGACTCCATACTAAAATGAAAATTTTCCTAAGTGTTAAGTTCCAAATGTTTATTTCAGGCTAATCAATAGCTAACCGAAGTAACAAGAACAGAAAGCCATAAGAAATTGGGAAAATTCTTTCATTAATATAAATAAAAGATACAAAAATAACCCTTTTGAAGGGTAATACAGAATGAAGTTCAGAAAACCTAAGTCCTATTTCAACTAAGGGGCGAAACTAGTCTTCTCCCTTCAGAAAGGGAGCAAAACGCTTCTCATTCTCAGAGGTCGGTGGGTCTTGATAAGGAAGAGGCACCCCCATAAAAGCATCGAACTCCTCTGTAGTCTTAAACTCCCGATCATCCAGGGGAATATGCTCCATCTTGTGTCTATCCCGCCATGCCCTAACTGATCGAATGTCACAGGTAGTGATGTACCATCTGTGCATGTCCAGGCCACCCAAACGGCACATCTCTACCTTGGATCGCTCAAGAGCCAGAAGATTATCTGACTCTGCATTTTTGGCAGCTATCTTTTGGTAGGCTGCCTGCCTTTCTGCTCTCTAGAAGGATTTTGTGCTCAGATACACTCTGATAAAGACCATCCACCTCATTGGCCAAAGTGATATGATGCTCATTATTCTGTTGTAGTTGAGCCTGCATATTGGCCATTTCTTGGACATCGGACTCCAGGGCATGATTGTAGGCCTGGATCCCATAAAAGAGCTACACAAATAGGGAAAATGGTACATATTAGTACAGAATAAAGTAAAAATAGATAAAGGAATAAGCTAAGGTACAAAAGAAAAAGAAGTTGAAGCGCCAACCTCCATGGCCATCGAGGAGCCTTTTTAAAAAAGCTCGGTCCTGGAAATCTTCGTATGAGCAACCCTGTTAGCAGGAGTCCAGACTCTTTTTGCCATGGCCCAAAGGACATCGGCTGATAGATAGTAAGATGGTCAACACAGACAGGAGAGCCATCCGGAAGGAGAAACTTTGGTTCCCAGGGAATTGCAGTGCGGGAAGTGTCTTGAGCCTGAGGAGTATCGCTCATTGTGGCATCAGTAGTCTGGGTCCTGGGTCTTATATTGGCTATTCCACCACCCATACCAGATCGCGACCTAGTGGTTGTAGCATTTACAAGAGGAGGCTGAGGTGGATCTGAAGGACTTTGTGTAGCCGGGCGTACCTGAGGTGCCAGGGGCACTCTAGAGAGTGGTATGACATCAACCAGATTAGATCCTTCGGGGACCTAAGTACGTCTGGCAGAAAGGGGCCTGAGGGGCAAATCCATCCTGTCAACAGCAACGCCCAAATTAGAAATCATCTCCAGATTAGCCTTAGTCAGAAGAGTAGTGGCAGATTGGACGTTGCTCCAGCTCTTGGCCTTTAGAAGTGCAAAACATTCTTTTATAAGGGATAAGGGTATTTCTCTATCCTCATAGCCGAGAAATCTATACGCATACTCTCCCCGATGCAAGTCACAGAACTCACAAAAACACGTAGCTTTGTGGAGGGGATGGTAGACAGGCAATCAGATAGGGCCAAAGATTTTAGGGATCAGGAATGTTAGAGAGAATGGGTAAAACCAATTGCCACTAATAATTACCATTCTCTCCTTCCATCCTTTATCAGATTTTTTCGTATCAGAGCATATGCCTCAACCTTAGAAGGGAAATAGATTCTACCTACCCTTGCTGTCTCTGGCATTTTAGAAGAAATAACAGAGAAATAGGTCAGCTAAACCTAGATTAAGGTCCAGATCCCTATTGTATAGAAGAAGCATAGTCAAAATCCTGAAGTTGTTCGGGTTAAGTATGAGAGGATGTAACCCTAGCATGAAGAGAACATAATGAAAGAAGGGGTGAAGGGGGAATATTAATATTTTAAGATGAACCGCCGACAATAGAATACTACCTGGTTGAATTCCCTCACTTTTAGAGAAGTCTAAATAGCCTGGGTAAGGGGCCAGACGAACATCACCGAGTATATTGTTTCAGCACGAAGGTGTCTGACATCCACCTCAGGCCTTGTTTTCTTAAGAGGAGCAATAGAGAAAGGTTTAGGAGGGTTGGGGTTCACAGGCTCATCCATATCATGGGAACCCCCTTCATCAGGTGTCTCTAGATTTGTTGATGAACCTAGAAGGTCAGTATTTGGAGGAACGACTTTGGGAATAGGGGCCTCTTGACGGACAGAGGAAGGACTATCACTACTGGTAGAATCTGGGTCAGTTCCAGAAGATAAAATGACATCTTCTACTGACCTGGCATCATCGTTATGCGATATTTTTACTACAGGAGAGATAAAACGGAAAATAAAGTGAAAATAGGACTTGTACAAGAAAGGGAATGGAACGAAAGGGGTCTTCGGTAAAGTGAAGGGTTGTTTTGGTAAGATGCGCCGATGCGATAAGTACAAGACCGTGGTAAAGGATCCAAAGCAAACGAAGAGTTAGGAGAAATAGAGGTTTGGATAATGATCTACTAAGAGTGAGGATATCAAATGATTTGAGTGTGGTTTTATAGTGGGATAGGGGTAAGCCAATAGTCTACACAAAGCCTGGAGGTCACACGTTACACGACGAGCCGTCATGGTGCGAAGAACAAGGCAATTGTGGCCTCACATTTTGAATTCAAATAAATGCCAACAATAAAGGACTTGCCACATCACCACCATCATTTCCCATGAATACATTGAAAGTATATGTGTGTATATATTCAGTCTTGGGCTATGAATTGGCCCATGAGCCCATGACCTCAGAGGCCTATGTAATAGTTAAATTTTGTGGCCCACCTTTATTTGGTCATAAACAAGGACCGATGGGCTTGGCCCATGGTAGTTTCTAGAAAATAAGTGACCAACAAGTTAGGGATTAGTCTCAAATAAGGGAAGAAAGAGCCCAAGAAAGAAAGGTGTTTATCAAATCTCATGATTTAAGGGATTGATAAACTTGGGTAGATGGGCCTGACCCATCTACCAAAATGTGTATAAATATATGAGTTTGTGATGAATAAAGGTATTCCAAAAAACCTAATTTGTTGTGTATTTTTTCTGCATCTACTGTAGTACTTGCCAGATGGTTAAAATCGATCACTAGAAACCACCAGGAGCATCGAATCCACTTCCGGTGCCGAAGTGGAAGTGGGAGAGTATTTTTATGAATTTTATTGAAGGATTACCTACCTCGCATCAGAACCATAATTCCATTTGGGTGATAGTTGATAGACTTACAAAGTCTGCCCATTTTCTACCTGTTTGCTCATATTACACTTCGGGGCAATTGACGAAGCTTTATATTACAGAGATGGTGAAGCTTCATGGAATCCCATTGTTTATTATATCGGATAGAGATCCGAATTTTGTATATGGGTTTTTGATAAGCTTTCAGCAGGCTTTGGGTATAGAGTTGCACCTTAGTACAACTTATCATCCACAGACGGATGGTCAGACTGAGAGGGTTAACCAGATTTTGGAGGATATGCTTCGAGCTTGCGTCCTTGATTTCAAGGGAAATTGGGAGGTCGACCCTGTAGATCTCCGGTGTATTGGCTTGAGGTAGGAGAAAGCAGATTATTTGGTCCTGAGTTCATCAAGGACACCTTAAAAAATATTCCTCTTATTCGAGACCATATGAGGACTACCCAGAGTAGGCAAAAGAGTTATGCTGATCAGCTGACTCGAGCTTTGGAGTTCAGAGTGGGGGATCAGGTTTTACTCAAGGTGTCTCCCATGATGGGAGTATTACGATTCCGAAAGAAGGGAAAAGTGTCACCTTGTTTTGTGGGTCCTTTTATGAGTAATGACAGGATTGGACCAGTGGCATATCGTTTAGCACTGCCAGATCATATGTACAGGGTTCATAATGTATTCCATGTCTCTATGTTACAAAAATTTATGCGAGATGAGGATGTGTATCAACATATTGATGTGGGTGAGATCAAGTTGGCGCCGGATGTGACTTATGTGGAACAACCTTATCGCCTCCTTAGTCGTAAGGACCATGTACTCCGTACGAAGACCATTCCCCTTGTGCGTATTCAGTGGAGCCATCACAATGAGGTAGAGTCCACTTAGAAAAGATAGGATGAAACTTATGCAATGTATCTAGAGCTATTTAGTTCAGGTATGTGGTGAATTCCGGGGACGAAATTCCTTTATTAGGGGGGGGGGGGAATGTAATACCCTGTTATTTTAATTAAGATATAGCTATTATATTGGATATTTCTTAATTTAAGTGAGAGTATTAAATATTTAATTAATAATTATTTGGTTGGGCTTATAAGTCTAATGGATCACTATTTAAGTATAATGGCTTTTGTTTACTTTGGGCCTATTGGAGGGGTTTTATATATATATATATATATTTAATATATATGGGTATATAACAAAAAGAAACCCTAATACTACTTATTCTATCAGACGAGCAATAGAGAGAGAGAGAGAATATGTAACATCCCTCATTTACTTTCTCCTTTCTGGAATTGTTTTCCAAGTGTTAACGTTTTGTGACGTCACTTATTCATGACGTCTTGTGTATTATCGGTACGTGTAAATGTTTTTGCGTTTATGTTTTGGATTTAGCGGGACAATGTCGTGGACTTTCATTTCCGGCTTTGGAATTTATTGTTCGTTGACGACTACGTGATTTCATTGCAATGTTTTCTCGTTGGAGCATCGGCACTCATGTTGCATTCCCGAACGTGTTACCCTAGTTTAGTGTAGACATTCCGGTTTAGCATATTTAACGGGTGCATTTTGATAGGTGTAATTACGTGAATTGTTTGTTGTGTTTTCATTTTGAGAATAATGAAAATTGTTGGAAACAATTTTGGGGAAGAAATGACCAAAGGATAAATGAGTATTTTCATATTTAGAGCACTTAGTGGAAAGTGTAGAAATTTGGCTAAGTGTTGGGGTATGAATGGAATAGTGGTAAATAGAGAGGATGACAAGGGGTGGAAGGGTAATTAAGAGACATGATGACACTCTTGTAATTAACCCTAAGTTGGGAAGAAATTGGTCATTTCCCACTTTTATGTGGTGTCTCACTTATAACCATTGATATTCTTCTCCCATCTTTGTTTTCAACCCTTGGATCATAGGGTCTTGTTTGGATGCCACTTAAATACAATAATCCATTATTCTTAGCTTTTCAATTGGCAAGACTTAATGTCAACCCTTGGATCTTTTATTCATTTTCATTGCCTTATTCTCAACCCTTGGATGTTAAGGCCTTGTTTGACAAATTAATGGGTTTTGTGTGTTGTGTATTTAGTCTTTCATTGCAAGACTACTTTGTGGCCCTTGGATTAAGCCTTCATTTGCTGGTTTAAATCTTGGCTATTGGATGGTGAGAGATATGAATGGAGGATCTCTACACATCTAAAGTCATTCATTGCAAGACTTCATCTTTTCCTCTCCATTTTCTCTCCTCCTTTCCCTCTTGATTCTTCTCCACTTATGGGTTGATTTCATCACCCTAAGTTGGGAGTTTCATGTGGCCATCAACGTAGAAGTTGATCATCATGTTCTTGTCTTCGGTTTGAGCCAAGGATTGATAGGTGTTCTTTCCTCCTTGTGTATTTATTTTCAAACCCTAGTTTTGGGTTTTCTTGATAAACCACTTCATGTTTCTTGAACTCTTCTTCTATTGGGTCTTGATTCATTGTTAGAAGGCTATGGTGAAGCTTTCTACCTATTTGCTGCTTTGATTTTGGTGTTGGTTGAGAGCTAGGGTTATTTGGCCTTGCTTAGTGGTTTTGTTTTACTCTCCATGGAGGTAGGGGAAAACTTCTTAACTAGCTCATCCACCGATTGTGTGGCTGTGAGTTTGATTTTAGGGTTCATTACCTTAGATGTCATTGCTAACTGTATCTTTGGAATTGTGAAGTTAAGGTTTGAACATGTTTATGTAAATTAACCCTTGAGTTTGGATTACTTGATTATGATATTGATAGGGCTATGATGCATGCTAGTTGTGTGGTTGTTCTTGAGATTTCCAAGATTAATGTATGCTTGTATGTCTATATATGTATATATGTATGTGGGTATAGTTGTGTATATGTGTAAGTGTAATTATACATATGTGTATGTAGGTGTTAAGGATGTAGCCTTAGTAGTGAGATTAGGCTAACTCCTTTGGTTAGAACGTTTGAGGTATTTTGGGAATTGATGTTATGTTTGAGATGTGATTTGTGGGAAACTTGCTTTAATTGAACTAAGAGCATGTTTAAACGAATGAAAATGTTATCCTTGTGAATTAAATGACAACTTGATGATTTGGAATATGAATGGTGCATGAGAAAGCATTTTTGTTGATTATTGCTTATAAATGTGAAATTGTAAGTATTGTGATAAATGGAGTCCAATATATGGTAAATGAGAAAAACATGTATTGTGATTGAGCATGTTATGAACCATTATTTATAAATGTGAAATTAGAAGCATGATGGTTTTATTGAGTACAATATATTGCAAATGAGAAAAACATATATTATAATGGAAGATGATTGTTATTGAGAACCTAGATGCATATTGAGTACATCGTGTAGTGTCAAATCATGGTGTTGGTATATGCGGGTTGTGTAATCATGTGTGGGTTGTAGTGTGTCGGATCGTCGCAACAACTGGCCAGGAAAGGTGACTCCCACATACGGAACTAATAAGCCAGAAAATGGGGATACTGGGTTGGTTGTTTCCCCATCGTTGTGGAATGTGCCACTCTCGGATCTTAGGGCACAGAGTTGCAAGTTGGGCTCTCGTGCAACCACCTTCCTTGTTGAAAGTGAGAAGTGTCAAAATCACTTAGGAAGAGTCGGTGCGGTACTTTTTCTCATTATAAATGGATGGAGTGTGTATCCGTTAACATGTGTTGGGCAAAGTGTGTATCATGAGGTGTGTGAGTCACATGGCATTTGAGTTGCTATTATATGATTTATGTTTACATGTGGACCATGATATTATCATATGTGATTGAGAAGCATGTTTAATGTGAATTTCAATATATAATTCATTTGTTATTAAAATACTCAAGTGAAATTGAAGGATGTGAGAATATGATTTGCATGCCTTGTTTTAAAATATAATGTGAGATAAATTCTTATACTTGTTGATATTTGCTTATAGTTACTTGTGGGGTGATATGAGTTTGTTTAATGACACTCTCGTAATAAGTAAAGTCGGTAGTGGACTATGGAGTTGAATGTGAGTTGAAGCCTTGAGAAGGCGGATAATGGTTTTGTGGTCTAAGTTAGCATTGATGTAAGAACGTGACATCAATCGTGACATGGAGGTTTTAGTTATGATAGACGAGTTAATGAGTGAACCGAGTCGATTGTGTATTGATGACCATATGATCTTGTTAGAAACCTAAGTGATGTGGTTTCAAATGTGAAATTGAGGTTTGAAAGAATCAGAAGAGGTTTTGATTGAAACTAGTTGGTTCCGTGACAACGGCCACTAGGTTCCCCTTAGCGATCTTAAGGATTGGAGTGTCCTTGAAGTTGTGGCCGCTCTTGATTAAGTTGTTGTGGAGTTTAGGGAATTGGACGTAGAGCTAAGTGTGGTGGGATTGTGGTTAATATTCTTATATAGAGCCACTTGCCTTTTTCCTTGGGAGTACCATTCACTTCAATTATTCATTTCCTTGCTCCATTAAGCGTTTATAAATTCGCTTTGGTTTTTCCGTTGGTGTTTCGGTTTGTTTCTCCGAAAACGGGTTTTTCATAAGAATTTTATTTAAGTCCATTCGATTTTAAGTGAAAAACTCATTTTCACTCACCCCCGTGACCTTGACTAAAATATTGAGTTTTGAAATGGTTTTAAAGTCATTTTGTAAAAGATTTAAACCTTTAAAAGTTGGCGGTGTACAAAACGGAGACCGGGGGTAAAACGGATAATTTTATGAGATTTTAAAGAATCACTTTTATTCAAAGTTTGCATTTTTTGCGTTTCCCAAGGTTTCGTTGACTATTTTTGAAGACCATAAATGAAAAACTCACTGTTTAAATATTTATAATTTTTCAAGACCGTCGCCGCGAAAAACTACGCCTTTTTAAAAGTATGCAAAATCGGCATATTTCCACTTTGTAGTAGACTACATCTCTTTACACTGAAAAGTGTAGTCTACTACATTTGGGCTGCGGTAGCAAAGCTCATGCGTGTACTTTTAAAAAGGCGTAGTTTCCGTCTCGGACCTTCGAATTAGGTTCCGTTTGTTCCTATGGCTTGTCCTAGGTACAGACTACATATTTGAACCTTGAAATGGCCATTTTGACCCATAATTGATCATTTTATCCTTGGTGCAAGAGGGGTACTTTAACTTTCAGTTGTAGTCGGCGTTATCCGATACCGTTTTCCAAAATTCATATCTCTTGTATCGGGGCTTTGATTTAGGTTCCGTTTGTTTATTAGGCCTGCTTTATGTCCAAATATTTGATAAAAAATATAAAATCATTTATTTGCACTTTAAATGACTATTTTACCCTTGGTGAAAGAGGGGTACTTTAACTTTCTATTTGGGTCAGCGTTGTCCGATGTTATTTTCAAAAATTCGTATCTCTCGGATCGTGACCTTGAATTTGGTCTCATTTGTTTCTATGGTTTGACCTATATCCGAATAGGTGGGGTAAAGTTTGATAGTACATTTTTGCCCTTTAAATGACAATTTTACCATTGGGCAAACATGTGACCTTTGAGTGGTCGGTGTGATGGGTTGTTTAATCCCTTTCACTTCCCTTTTGGTTTTAGGCAACCTTGGTGACTTCCCTTAGGTTGACGTGATTATTTTACCCTTGAGTTGGGTTTACGGATGTCGGGTAGTGACATGTGAGGTGATTAGTAGTATGATTTGATACTGATTGGAGGTTTTGGAGCTCGGTATGCTCGTGATCTAGAAAGTGTGATTGTTATCCTTTCTGTGTGTTATGAATATGAGTGCTTCTCCTGTGATTTAGTGTTTAGTGTTGTTTTGATTGTCAATGTGGGACTAGCAGGTACGAGTCGTAGTGATTTATGACGTGATCTGTACTACGTGGCTTGTATTGGTTGTATATCAATATATATATATATATATATATATATATATATATATACGTACATATATATATAGGTGTGCGTTTATATGTTGTTATGCTAAGGTTTCACTACGTGTTAGTTTTCCTATTTTTTGATGCATGGTAAGAGACTAGAGGGATGTGTTTCCCTAGTCTCGTATTGGCATGAGGGTCATGAGGGATATTTGACTGACCTAGGGTAGATGCATGTACACGGGTTGGTTCACACTCGACTTGGACGGTCGAAGGATGTGACAGTTACGATTTTTTTCTCCTACGGGGCTTTGATGAGCTCACCCCAACGTACTTTTGCCTGGTGTTCCAAACATCAGTTTGCAAGAATTGTTTCAGCTACAGGTTGCTTGGGGTGCAATGACACTTTCTTTTGTTTCCTCGTAACATGTTTTAGATTTGTCAGGGTGTTACGGATGACGTTGCGGGATTGAGACATCTTTATGTAGAGTTGTTCCATTTTAGTTTCCTTTGTTTGTCCCCTGTATTGGGACTGTTGTTGTATTTCTTAGAAGCCAGTCTGTTGGCATATCCCTTGTATTTGGCATCGTTGCATCGTTGTAGAGATGTATTCTTTCGGCACTTCGATGTGCCTTGTGTATCATTTGGTTTAGCTTCCGCTTGGTTATGTATGGAATTATTATTATTAATAATATTCCCTTCGTTTTATGGTTATTTAGGATCTTAATTGGTCACTCATTGTATGGATCACAACCCGAATTCCTAGGATGTTCCGGTTCGGAAGTGTTCGGAATTTAGGGGCGTGACAGAGTAGAGAGCCGCATATAAGAGGAGAGGAAACAACCATCGGTCTGTAGTTCGCACAGGATTTAGTATTTGGATTAGACAAGTAGAATGTTATTCTCTTCCCCTTTGAACATGTAGTTGTATAATCGATATAGAGGATTTTTTTTTATTGATTTTGTGTGTTTATATTGGTAATATCCTTTGTCAATAATTAGTATCTGTCTTGATCATGAGTAACTTATACCGAATTTCTCTATGCTTGGATTCGAGTTGTACTGATTTCGTTAAGGTGGCTGGAAATATAGTGATCTAAATTACAGTGTGCAAAACGTGTTAATAGAAAATCATAAACTTTGGTTTCAACAGTGGATACGCATACCTTTAATGTTTGGGTTGTAAACCGCAGTATATAATTATATATATGTAGGCGTATACTTTATTTCGTGCATCTGGTATTGTACAATGTGATTTGTTGTGTGCGTGTGGGACAATACTTTATGCCTTAAACTTTTACTATGGTGATGGATGTTAGAATATAGCAAATGAATTCACTGTGAACTAAAATTAATTAGTTTATTTTAATTTTTATTATTTTTATTTTTTAATGGGGCAGATTAAATAAGATAATAATAATAGCGTTAATGTTAATAATTGTATTACGGTGCGATTGAATTATTGAAATATTCAGATTATTTTATGTGATTATATAATTATATAATTCATATATATATTTTTATTTTATTTTTTATGTGATTGTGGAATGGAGGAAACAACGATGGGCTGATTATTAAGGCAGTATCATCTGTACTTTGATGTACGTGATTAAGGTTGTGCATGGTTAAGTTGCCTATTGACTTGAGATTTATATATTATTTCATGTATGGGTACGTGGTTTTTTTATTAATTGTTATTCCATCTATGATTACTTGGTTTGCTTATTAATTATTATTCCATCTATGAATACTTAGTTTGCTTACTGAGATTTATGTATTTGGGATTAGGAGTATAGTTGAGGGTATTAGAGGTTTCTCGTATGTTTCTTTAAGGTATCATAGAGTGATGATATGATTATTGATACTCTGTTTGTGATCATGTATAGTCTACTTGCTCGTGGGCCTTACCCACCGTTGTTATCATTTCAGGTCCTCGGTAGTTTCCGCCACAAGATTGAGGACTCATCTCATTTTGTCTGTCACGCCCCAAATTTTCAAAGACTCCCGAACCGGGACATCTGAGGAATCCGGGTCGTGATCCATAAAATGAGTAACCAATTTAGATCCTAAATAACCATAAAACCGAATGGATTAATAATAATAATAATAATTCCATACACAACAAAGCGGAAGCTAACCAAATGATACACAAGGCACATCGAGGTGCTAAAATAATACATCTATACAACGATGCAACGATGCCATAACAAGGAAGGGATATGCCAACAGACTGGCTCCCATGAAAATACAACAACAATCCCAATACAGGGGACACGTAAAGAAAAATAAAAGGAACAACTCTACGTATAAACGTCCCAATTCCCGCAACAACATCCGTTCCACAAGCCATCCTGCACTACAAGCTGTCCGTAGCCAAAACCTTTCCTGCAAACTGGCATTTGGGATACCATGCAATCGAATGCCGGGGTGAGCTCATCGAAGCGCCGTAGGAGAAAGGAATCGTAACTGTCGCATCCCACGACCGTCCAAGTCGAGTGAGAACCAACCTATGTACATGTATCTACTCTAGGTCGGTCAAACGTCCCATATGGCACTCACACCAATACGAGATCCCGAAAATACATCCCCCTAGTCCCCTATCATGCATCAACAAATACGACAACTAGCACGTAGTGAAACTATATTACAACAACATGTAATAACTCGCACCTATATATATATATGCACGTATATATATACATATAGAGATATATAACTAATACAAGATACATAGTAAAGACCCTTTCATAGATCACTACGACTCGTACCCGTCAGTCCCACACTGTCAATCAACACAACACTATTACGTGACCGTTAATATGGGCATAGAAAGCTTAATACGTGCTTTACAACCTTGCTAATATGAGAGGTGAACGACTAGAATAAATTTTAAAAAATAATATAAGCCGAGCTAAAAAGAGGTACAACACGATAATTACCTAGGGGGTCTCCCATTGTATTATTACTCTTGCCCAAGCACGATTAATTGTGGAGTTTTGATGGGATCCGATGCATTAGTAATGGTATGATCGCACCCGTTACGTTACTGTCTCTGTTTTCATTTATATAACTTAGTCAATCTTCAAACGGCCGTAATTTTCAATCTATGAGGAAGTACGTGTCCTGTAATATATGCATAGAAAGCTTTAGACGAGCTCTATAACTCTGCCAACATGAGAGATGAACGATGAGAATAAATTTAAAACAATAATATAAGTTGAGATAAAAAGGGGTGCAACACGAGGACTTCCAAGGGGGTCTCCCATCCTATTACTACTCTCGCCCAAGCACGTTTAACTGCGGAGTTCTGATGGGATCCAGTGCATTAGTAATGGTATGATCGCACCCGTTATGTTAATGTCTCCATTTTCATTTATATAATTTAGTCAATCTTCGAACGGCCGTAACTTTCAATCTATAAGGAATTACGTGTCAAGTGATATATACATAGAAAGCTTAAGATGAGGTTTATAACCCTGCTAGCATGAGAGACAAATGACGTTAATAAATTTCAAAAACAAATATAAGCTGAGCTTAAAAGGTGTGGAACACGAGGACTTCCCACGGGTTACCCATTCTTGTATTACACTCGCCCAAGCATGCTTGACTGCGGAGTTCTGATAGGATCCCGTGCATTAGTGCTGGTATGATCACACCTGTTATGTTACTACCACCGTTTTCATTTATCTAACTTGGTCAATATTCGAACGGCCGTAACTTTCATTCTACGAGTAATTACGTGACCGATAATATATGAATATAAATGCTTAAGACGATCTCTATAACCCTACCAACATGACAGACAAACGACGCAAATAAATTTAAAAAAACAATATAAGTCGAGCTCAAAACGGGTGGAACAAGAGGACTTTGCATGGGGTCACCCATCCTAATACTACTCCCGCCTAAGCACGCTTGACTGCGGAGTTTGATGGGATTCGGTGCATTAGTGCTGGTATAATCGTACCTGTTAAGTTACTGCCTCCGTTTATATTTATATAACTTGGTCAATCTTCGAATGGCCATAAATTTCATTCTACGAGGAATTACGTGACCGGTAATATATGCATAGAAATCTTAATACGTGCTCTATAACCCTGCCAACATGAGAGAGGAATGACAAGAATAAATTTTAAAAAAAATTTAAGCTAAGCTAAAAAGGGGTGCAATACGAGGACTTCCAAGGGGGTCTCCCATCCTATTACTACTCTCGCCCAAACATGCTTAACTACGGAGTTCTGATGGGATCTAATGCATTAGTAATGGTATGATCGCACCCGTTATGTTTACGTATCCGTTTTTATTTATATAACTTAGTCAATCTTCGAACGACCTTTATTTTCAATCTATGAGGAATTACGTGTCCGATAATATATGCATAGAAAGCTTCAGATGAGCTCTATAACCTTGCAATATATGCAAAACTCTATGGCACAACCGCATCGTGTTTGACGTCTTCCTGGTTAAAAGTGTAAGTGTCTAAAACACTTGCGAGGAATGGTACGATAAATCTACCTTCCTTCATGAGCATAAAGCGAAGGGCTAGTGAATGATCCCGTTGACCCCTAGCATAGGTAGTAAGCACAGACCGGATTGGACCGGATTGGAGGTATTTTCAATCCAATCCGCTAATACTGGATAAACCATTTATGAATCTAGTCCAATCCATTTGCCCAACGGATCCAATCCAAACCGGACCGCGATGAGCCGGATTGGTTCAGATTGGATTCACAGATCGAAAGTTTTAAAAAATTAAGATAGTAAGAGAAGAAATAAAAATCTATTAGTGGGTTTATTACATTTATTTTCTTATTGGTGCTATATTGTTAACTGCTAGTTACTGCTTGCACATTTTCAAGCAAATTGACATACTTTGTTCCCAAGCAAAATTATCTGTAACACCCCGTGTTATTTTCCTTTTTCCTGAAATTATTTCAATTTTAATTTCGGTTATGACGTCACTTGTTCTTGACGCATTGTTTATCCTTGCTATTTCGCGTATAAATTTTTCGCATTTAGTTTTAAAGTCGACTGGATGACATTTCAGTTTCTCTTTGACGAGTTCGTGAATTCTTGTTATTGACTACGCGGTATCGTTTTGACATTTAACGTTTAGTGCTTCGACTGGATGACGACACGTTGTGATTGATAGGGATCGTTAGGTGTTCCGACGTTTGGATTCCTACCCCGGTATATTCAATTGGGATTGTTTATTGGGCGTCCCATTATTATTTCGGGCTTACGAGATTACGTTTGGACGTTCCCGATAATTATTGAAATTTATGGTATATATATATATATTTAATTGTAATTATATATATATAATTTTGGGATTATTATATAATTTTGGAGGATTGGAGGGTCACTTGTCTAATTAATGTATATATATGTATATTAGATATATCCATATCTGTGTAGAGGAAGAAACGATCGCTGCAGATGACCTAACTTTTTATTCTCTTCTCCTCTTCAAGCGATACACACACGCAGCTCTCCATCTTCTTCATCTGTTGTCGGATGGGAGAGAGAGAGAGAGAGAGAGAGAGAGAGTGAGGTCGGCTGAGAGAGAGAGTGGTCGTGGCTTGGGGACGTCGTCGCTGTTAGAGGGTACGACGGTGGCGGCGAGTGATGATGGCAGGACGGTGCGAGGCAGAGGACGGACGGTGGTCGCGCAGGTGGTGGCATGGCTGGAGCTGCTGCGAGTAGTGGCGCGACAGTGCAGTTCGGCTGTAGCTTCGGGCGGCCGGTTCGGTGACTTTCGGTGGTTGTCTTTGGCCGATTTTTGGTGAGTAGCTTCGTCTCTACGTTGTGTTTATCATACTTTAATTTCTTAATTTTCCGTTGAACGGTTTGCCGGGAAATCGCGTTTATAGGTTATAATTTTCGTTTGGGTTATTTTAGATTTACCCAAATTGATTAACCTATTGCTAATGGGCTTCATATATATCGTATAGGTTGTCGAGGCGGACATTTTGATATATTCGAAATATTTTTCGGACGACTTTGGTCGGCGGGCTCCCTATTCGGGCGCCGGTACTATTCACAACGGGCTGTTCTGTAAACGTAAAATTAGGTGGGAAATTTTATTTCTCACTCCGTATCGTTGACGTAGTTTGGGGTGTGCAAACCCTTATTTATTTTAATATATATATTAAATTGTAAATTTAAATATCTATAATTTGCTTAGAATCGAAATAGGACTTAGGGATTAATTTAAGAAATTAATTAAATTATTTCCTATAAAATTAAATGAATTCCTATTTTAATTGAATAAGAATAGGTAGCTTAGAAATTCCCTTGAGAATTAAATGGGTTAGTGGATATGTAGACGTAAGGGACGTAAACACTTAGACGTTATGGTAGGTTTCCCTTATTATACGTGAATTAATTGATTTATATTATTTAAAGGCATTTTAAGTGGAATAGAAATATTTTCTTAAAGAATTAAAGAAAATATGTTGTTTAAAACATAAATTTTTTTTCTCATGATTTAAAAGTCTTTATTATATTTTAAAAGCATGTTAAGGAGATTTTGAGATTCATGTTGATATCATGTGGGTATTTTCATAAATATGATGCATTACATATTTATGTTGAGGCATGATTTTTATTGCGTACATTATGTATTGTGAGACATGAGTGTTGGTGCATGTAGTTCATGGTTTCACCTTTTGTAGAGAAAATTCAATTGGTGTGGTCTACTTCCGTTTATGTGCGGGTAGACGTTTGTGTTTGGATCGTCGTAACAACTGGCCAGGGGGTGCTTCTTGCTCCCACGGAACTAAAAAGCCGAGAAACGCAGATGTGATAGGGGGAGGACTCATCGTCCAAAGTCTATGTGCTCGACTAGATCGTGGTGACGTCATCCTGATTAAAAAGTGTAAAACACTTGGGAAGGACGGTACGATAAGTCTACATTCCCTAGTGAGCTGTATCCTCAGGGGAATTGTGGAGAAGGATCCGTTACCCTTGGGAATGGTGTGTTTTTGTGTGTGTATCACAGGCGGTCTGTGAGTACATTGCATTACATATCATTACGTGATTTCATTGATATGTATATATATATGATGTTGGAGCATGTTCATTATGAATATTGTAAAATAAATTCATATTTTATAAATGCTCAACTGGAAATGAATAATGTGAAAAACATGAATTAAAAGCGATAATTGTTAAAGTATAAATGAAACGTATATCTTTATACTTGTGGTTGTATACTTAGTACCCTTGAGGGAGGTTAAGTATATTGGTATAGTGATCTATGTGGCTAGTTGAGGCTAGTGGTGGACCGTAGGCTTGATTTTGAGTTGATGACTTAGAGAAGGTGGATAATAGTTTTGTGATTGTGGTTAGTCGGGTGACATCTTTAGAGATTGAGGTCAAGGATTGATTTTAGTATCAATTGAGAATTGAGGCCTTACAGGAGGCGGGTAATGAGATTATGGACTTAGTGGATGTTGTTGTATAGACCTTTAAGTGTCCTTCACCTTCTGAGGAATGGGTTATCAACTATGTCTTGAGATTTGGATTGGGTTAGAAGAGGTTATAGTTGAAGTGATCTTATTAAGTACTTGATGTACTGTAACTTGACAGTCTTGGTTCTAGTGCTTAGTTCATTTTCCCCTAAGCATTTCCTTCACTGTACTCTGTATACTAGCACATGTCTTTGACTTATATATCACTTCTTGAGTTGTCGGTTATGGCGTGGTGCCGAACCTCTTCCATCTGTTGTCATTTGATTTTGTGGAGTTGGAAACGGATGGTTGTCTTCTGTGAGTCCAACATATTGTTCTTCCTTTACTGTCCTCTTGGATATTATAGGAATCTGTAGAGTTGTGTTCACTCTTATTCGGCTGTCTTTCGGAAACGGTGTTTTCTAAACTCTTTGTATTTAAAAGGAAAAACCAGTTTTCGCCTACCCCCGTAGCAACTAAAAGTTTTAGTACTTTATAAAATGATCTCAGGATCTTCTTTAAAAATAATTTCAACTTCTAAAATCCTGTAATGGCGACTGACGGAGACCGGGGGCAAGACGGTCATTTTTACTATGTGGTTTCTAAAAGAAAAACTATTTTATTGTTTTTCTCGAGATTTTGAGATTTCGAGACTTCCTTCTTAAGATCTCGTCATGTAGAGTTTTGAAAGGTGTTTTCTTATTAACATTTGCTTCGATCATTTCTAAGTCTCGGGTTTGAGGCTTATCGTTGTTCAGTGCACACATATAGTGTTGTCTCTCAGTTCTTCTTGGTTGTTGATGTCACCACCTAGGTGATTGGAGTTTTTCGTATGTTCATGGATGCCGAATGGATTGGTTCGAGTTTTAAAAACTTTTTTCTTAAAAACTATTGAATATCTGGGGTTCATCTTTTTATTACTTCCACTCCCGGCCATTCGCTTTTGGTTTTCTTGTTCGGGTGTTCTTAACCTTGACGTTGTTGTCTCGGTTATCTTTTGGTTTAGTATTGGGACTTCTTTTCCCTTGCTTTGGTTTCCTTGTTCGGGTGTTCTTAACCTTGACATTGTTGTTTCGGTTATTTGTTGGTTAACATTGGGAATTCTTTTCCTTTGCTTTGTTTTGGTGACCCTTAGGTGGTCGTTCTTGTGAGTTGAGTTTGTGTGCTCTCCGTGAGTTGATTGGGTGGTTTTCCTTATCTATAGTGAGAGTGTTAGTGATTTGATCAATCCTATTGATGATAGTGTTATGAGGTTAATGTGATGATGTGATTTATGGTATTGATGAAAAGATATGATTGAGGTAATACAGTCCTTGAGAGGTAGGTTTCCTCTAGGAATGGGATGATGTTTCTTATGTATATATATATGTGTTGTACATAAATATATATATAGATAATGATTGTGTTAATACGCAAGGACGTGAGTACTTTTCCTCTTGTGTTCTCGGGGAGTGAGTTATGAGTATTCCTTGGTACTAGTGATGGATTTTAATCCTTGTGGATATTAGAGATGAGTGTGTTTTCCCTCTATTTGGATTTCTGGTTAACGTCATGAGTATTTGATGACTTGTTAGATTGTACCTGGGTGTTGTGTATCTAGTGTACGTTGGTGAGAGTAGTGTAGACTACCGGTGTTGGTACTTAGAGTACGAGTCTTAGTTTTACCTTATAAACTCTTGTTGTGTACTTATATATATGTATATTGATATATATATATATATTCCCGATATATATATATACTCGTTTACGGTAGCTTATGAGCGCGTGCCTTGGGTTTGCGTGGATGGGATTTGTTGGGCTATATATATCTTGCTAGATAGTTTAGCATTACCTAAACTGCCAGAGGATGTGGTAGTTAGAGTATCTTTTCCCACTGAGCTTATTTGCTCATAGGGGAATTTCATTTGCCCCTTGGTATTCCACGCCAGGTTGCAGGAAATGTTACGAATACGGCAGCATGCGGTGCAACGACAATTTTCTCTTATTTTCCTTGTTACAGGTTTTAGGAGTTGCGCAGGGTGATGCGGTTACGGTTGCAGCATGACTGGTTTGGGGACGATAGTCTTCTGTTGTTTGTTTCTCTACCCATTTGTATGGGATTGTCATGTATTTCTTTCGGGAGCCAGTCTGTTGGCATATCCCTATTGGTGTATCATTTATTTCCTGTCTTTATTATTTCAGGATGTTATTGTATCTATTCTGCACTGCCATGTGCTTTTTTTTATTCTTATTCGAGCATTTGTGGCTCTGTTGATTATAGAGGATTTGAAGGGGTTTTGGTTTCTTTCCACTACCTCGGCCCTAGTAGGATTGATGAATGTGGGGCTTGGAAGCCATTGTTATTATCGAACTGTTATTGACAGGTTATTGTGTTGTGGTTTTGTGTCCGGATGCTCCATTTACAAACGGAACTCTGCCGGATTTTTGTTAGATTCCGTTGCTTTGTTTAATCATTCATTTGGGTATGAAATATACCATTTCTATCAATAATCCATACGTTTTCATGGTTAATGATATCTTAGTTGATCACTCATATTAAGAATCACATCCTGGATTCCTTGGATGTCCCGGTTCGGGAGTTCTAGGAATTTAGGGGCGTGTCAGTTGGTATCAGATGATACTTTTGAGTTATAGTATTCGTTTAGGCATGGAGTATATTTTTAATTTTTATTCCATGTATCTTCTTGTTATTGTTGACTCTAGTGGTTGCTTGGCTTACGTTACCCTTTGGAGATTCGCTGATTCTCTAGATTAGAGTTTCGGAAACTTTAGGGGCTTGACAGCATGGTATCAGACATTTTTACCCTTTTGTGGGTGTTTGATGATTGAAGGTCATTGTGTAACGCCCCGCGTTTTCCTTTCACTTTTCTGGAATTCTTTTCCAAGTGTTAACGTTTTGTGACGTCACTTATTCATGACGTCTTGTGTATTCTTGGTACGAGTAAATTTTTCGCGTTTAAGTTTTGGACTTAGCGGGACGATTTCGTGGTATTTCGTTTCCGGTTTTGTGGATTTAAGTGTCGCCAACGACTACGAGGGTTCGTGCAATGTTTTCTCGTTGGAGCTTCGACAATCGTGTTGCGTTCTCGAAAGTTCTAACCTAGTTTAGTGTAGACGCTCAGTGTAGAATTTATATGAAATTCTTGTTATATTTTCGTGTTGTAACTAACGAAAATTATTAGAAACGATTTCGGGAAAGAAATGACGTAGGGGTATATGAGTAATTTCATATTTGGAGCAATTAGTGAAAATTGTAGAGAATTGGCTAAGTGTTGGTGTATGAATGGCATAGTTGTAATTAGAGAGGATGACAAGGGGTAGAAGGGTAATTAAGAGGCTTGATGGCACTCTTGTAATTAACCCCAACTTTGGCATATTTTGGTCATTTCCACATTTTATGTGTTGTCTCACTCCTAGCCCTTGATCTCATTCTCCCATCTTTGTTTTAGACCCTTAGATCATAAGGCCTTGTTTGGTTGGCACTTAAATGGAATAATCCATTATTGTTGGTCTTCCACTTGGCAAGACTTTTTGTCAACCATTGGATGATTAATTATTTCCCATCTTCATTCTAAGCCCTTGGATGATAAGGCCTTGTTTGGCAAATTAATGGGTTTGTGATTTGTGTAATAAGTCTTCCACTTGGAAAGACTTATTCCTAGCCCTTGGATTCATTTCCTTTTTCCCATCTTTATTATGGACCCTTGGATGGTGAGTGGTGTGAGTGGAGAATCTCTACATATGGCAAGTCTTCCACTTTGCAAGACTTCATCTTCTTCTTCTCCATTTTCTCTCATTTTCTTCCTCTTTGTTCTTCTCCACTTATGGGTGGAATTCATCACCCTAAGTTGGGATTTTGGTGTGGCCATCAACATAGAAGAGGTTCATGATGTCCTTCTCTTTAGTTTAAGCTAAAGATGGGTAAGTGTTCTTCCTCCCTTGTGTGTTTCCATTTCAAACCTAGTTAGGGTTTCTTGTTATAACCACTAAATGCTTCTTGCTCTCTTCTTGTGTTGGAGCTTGATTCATGGTTAGGAGTTCATGGTGAAGCTTTCCACCGGTTTACTCCATGGATTTCGGTTTGGGAAGAGCTAGGGTTTCATGGGCTTTGCTTGGTAGCTATTGTGGTTTGCTCTTCAAGAGGTAGGGGGAAAACTTCCTAACTAGCCATCTTGTGATTGTGTAGTGGCGTAAAATTGATTATAGGATTCCTAGCAAAAAAAAATGAATTTGCTAAGTATATCCTTGAAAATATGAAGTTAGGGTTATAGCATGTTATGTGACTTAACCTTTATGTATAGAATATTTTTGATGATATTGAATAGGGTTATGAAACATGCTAGCTATGTGGTTAAACTTGAGATTTCTTCTATGCAAGTGTGCTAGTATGCCTATATATATGTGTATGTATGTGGGTATAGCTATGTATATGTGTAAGTGTAGTTATGCATATGAGTATATGGGTGTTAGGAAGGTAGCCTTAGAATGAGATTAGGCTAGTTCCCTTGGATAGTACCTTGGAGGTATTTTGGATTTCATGTCATGTTGAGATGTGATATGTGAAGACTTGCTAAATTAAACTAAGAGCATGTTTAAATGAATGACTTGTATACTTGTGAATTGAAGTATAATGATATGAAGTCGCAACCGGGTTGTGCATTGAAGTCGCAACTGGGTTGTGCATTTAAGTCGCAACCGTGTTGTGCATATGAAGTCGCAACTGGGTTGTGCATTTAAGCCGCAACCGTGTTGTGCATATGAAGTCGCAACTGGGTTGTGCATCCGTCTTTGGCTTATAAGTCGCAACTGGGCTGTGCATCCATTTCGGATTTCATATTGGAAGCCGCAACCGGGTTGTGCATATGAAGTCGCAACCGGGTTGTGCATTGTGTTTCATGGGGTTTGTGCCATGAGGTTTATGAGTCACATTGCATTGTATAGCATTATGTGATTTCATATTGACATGTATATGTGATGTTATTCCATATGATTGAAGAGCATGTTTAATATGAATTTTGTGATATAATTAATTTGTTATTAAAATGCTCAAGTAGAATTGAAGGATGTGAAATGTAAATTCCATGCCTTGTTTAAAGTATAATATGAGATCAATAATTATACTTGTTGCTATGTGCTTTTATACCCTAAGAGAGGGTGGTTGTTATGAGTTGGGTTAAGGGCTTTCTGGTGATAAGTAAAAGTCGGCATAGGTTGTGATATTGGTTGATGATGTATAATGACCTTATGACCTTGTTAGAAACCTAGGTGATGTGGTTTCGAATATGGAATTGAGATTTGAAAGAATCGGAAATGGGTTCTTGATTTGAACTAGTTGGTTCCGTGGCAACGACTACTAGGTTCCTTTAGCGGTCTTAAGGAATGGAATGTCGTCGGAGTTGTAGTCATTCCCGGTTAAGTCGTAATAAGGTTGTGAATTTGAATGTGGAGCGAAGTGTGGTTGGGTTAGAGTTAGTGCCTTGTGTATAGTCACTTGCCTTTTCCTTCAAGTTGCTTTCGAACTTCGGCTCTCCATTCATTTGCTTCAATTGAGCGTCTCTAAGATCACTTGGTTTTTCCGTTGGTTTCGGTTGTTCCCGAAAATGGATTTTTCATAAGACTTGTGTTTCAGTCTATTTGGTCTTTGAGTGAAAAACCCATTTTCGCCTACCCCCGTGATGCCGACAAAAAATTTGAGTTTTGAAATGGTTTTTAAATCAAGAAATAAATGATTTTGACTTTTGAAAGTCGGTGGTGTCCAAAACGGATACCGGGGGCAAGACGGATAACTTTACGAACTTTAAATGAGTATTTTTGTTCAAAGTTCATGTTGTGTTAGGATGACTTGAATCATAGATTAAATGTGCATCAATCAAATATAGGTTGGAGAAATATTTTTAGTTGAGAATTCAATCACTTTTTGGGTCATTTTTGAAGCTTCGTATTGAAGCAGTCGACTGCCGAAGAGCTGGAAGCCGACTTCCGGAAATATGGCATTGCAGCTTCTTTTTCCTTTAGCTTCGTCTTAGGGTAGTCGACTCTCGCCATTGGAGAGTCGACTCTCGCCATTGGGAAGTCGACTCTCGTACACGGGAAGTCTACTCTCAGATATTCAGCCTTGTTTCGACTGTTTTCGGAAATTCATTTCTCTCACCTCGCACCTTCGATTTAGGTCCCGTTTGTTTCTATGGGTTGTCCTATGTCCAAATTATCGGTATACAATTTTAAATGACCAGTTTAACCATGAAATGACTATTTTACCCTTGGTGAAAGAGGGGTACCTCAACTTTAGTTTAGTGTCGGTGTTGTCTGACACCACTTTCGAAAATTCATATCTCTTTCTTCGTGACTTCAAATTTGGTTCCGTTTGTTTGCATTGCTTGCGCTAGGTCCAAAGTTTGTAGTCATAGTTATAAATTACTATTTCACCCCTGATTTGACCATTTTACCCTTTGGCGAGCATGTGACCTTCGAGTGGTCGGTGTGATGGGTTATTCAATCCATTTCACTTCCTTTTGTTGTTGGGAAATATTTGTGACTTACCTTAGGTTTATATGAATGTTTTACCCCTGTGTTGGGTTTATGGATGTCATTAGTGACATGTGAAGTGATTGATAGTATGATTCTATAACGATTGAGGCTATGGAGTTCGGTGTGCTTGTGGCCTATGAATTGTAAGTGTTATCATTCCTAGAGTGTTATGAATAGGAGGGTTACTTCCATGAGTTGGTGATAGTGTTGAGGTGATAGTGTTGTGTTGATTGTCAGTGTGGGACTAACGGGTACGAGTCGTAGTGATCTATGAAGGGGGTCTGTACTACGTATCTGGTATTGGTTGTATATCTTTGTATGTATATATATATATATACGTGCATATATATATATATAGGTGTGAGTTATTCCATGTTGTTGTGATATAGTTTCACTATATGTTATTGGCCGATTTGTTGATGCATGGTAGGGGACTAGTGGGATGTATTCCGGGGTCTCGTCTTGGCGTGATTGCCATGTGGGACATTTGACTGACCCAGGGTAGATGCATGTACACGGGTTGGTTTTCACTTGACTTGAACGGTCGTAGGATGTAACGGTTATGTTTTCTTTCTCCTACGGGTCTCAATGAGCTCACCCCGGCAGCGGTATGCCTGGTGGTTTACACCACCAGTTTGCAGGAAATGGTTCGGTTATGGACAACGTGGAGTGCAGGATGGCTCGTGGCACTGATGCTATTGCGGGGTTTGGGACGCTATATATATATAGAGTTGATCCTTTTGTTTCATTTTCTTGTTCCCTGTATTGGGACCATTGATGTTGTACCTCTTGGGAGCCAGTCTGTTGGCCTATCCCTTCCTTGTATTCAGTATTGTTACATCGTTGTAGAGATGTATTCTTTCGGCACTTAGACGTGCCTTGTGTATCATTTGGTTTAGCTTCCGCTTTGTTGTGTATGGAATTATTATTGATAATAAGATTCCATTCAATTTATGGTTGTTTAGTATCTTAAATTGTCGCTCATTTTATGAATCACGACCCGGATTCCTCGGATGTCCCGGTTCGGGAGTCTTTGGAAATTTGGGGCGTGACACATTGTTCTCGTTTCTTTTTATTTTCGTTCACTCACTTAGCTCTTAGGCTTGGGTTTCTGAGTCCTAGGAAATTTTGGACGTGACATGATCCATCATCTAACTTTGCTAGTTACTACCTGCACATTTTCAAACAAATTAACATATTTGTTCCCAAGCAAAATGACAGATTACCACTAATAATTTGTTCCCAAGCAAATTGACATAGTTTTAGTAGCAAATTACACATAAACCAAATAATAAAAAATGGAGTAAATAAAAAAAATATTCATATAACATCCGAAAACTTCAACGGATTGATTCAAAAGTGCGGCATCACCTTCAAAGCTCCTCAAGCATCAGTTATGCCTACTAAAGTAAAACTAATTTTAGTTAATTATGAAAAAATAACTATAAATAAATTGTAAGGAATAAATAAAGTATACTTAATATATAATGAATAAATAAACCTACTTGATTGCAAATCAAATGAGTCGAGTGCTTCAATTTCGTCCATTTGTGCTTCAATTTCAATTGGCACTTGCGATGCACGTAACCAATCTTGTGAACAAATCAAGGCTTCAACAACTTTAGGAGTAAGAGAACTACGAAATTGATCAAGGACACGATCCCCCATGCTAAAGGCGGACTCAGAAGCAACAGTTGAAACGAGAATAACTAAGATATCACATGCAACATTAGATAGAATTTTATACCTTGAAGAATTTACTTTCCACCACAATAAGATGTCAAAAGTAACCTTGTCGTCGTTATAAGTAGCTTCTTCCAAATATCTCTCCACTTCCAATTTCCCCCCACTTCCTATTTTCTTCAAATGCTCTAAATATGCCATTCGTGTAATGTTGATTACATTTAAATTACTCGTTACCTCACTACTTTCACTTGCCCCACTACTTGATTTATCAACTTCCATTAAGTTAGAAACTTGATTGCAAGATGAAGTACCCCCATGGTTTTCATACTCAAGATAAATTCGGTTTAATACCGTCATTATCTTACAAATTAGATCATTCAATTTGGTAGAATCAATAATTTGAGAATAACAAAAACGTACATAGTCCAAATTGAAGCGAGGATCTAACACAACGACAATCACTAACATCATATTCACTTTCTCAATGCTCCTCAAATACTTATCGAATTTGCTCTTCATTTTGATACCCATGCCACTTAAGCGATGGTCCATACTCCTTAAGTCTATGGACAACTCTCTTTCAATATTATGAACTTGATGAAAATATCCATTTGAAGTCACATACAAAGAACCGGAAAAACTTTTAGTGGCATCATAGAATTTTTTCAAAAAGTCCCTAAAAATCCGAGCATCATCCCAATCATTCGCGGTAGGTTGGCCATCGCTAAGTGCCAAAGAAAATGGTACATCTTCTTCTTTCATTCTTTGAAATGCCTTTTAGAAACTTTAGGGCGGCATCCAACATGAGATATGTAGAGTTCCATCTAGTTTAAACATCTAAGCATAAAAGACTTTTAGATGCTATCTTTTCCATAGTTACAAAATGCTTGAAATGTTTCTCTCTTTCGGGAGAACTCCTAACATACCTCACGGCCCCACAGATATGAGTTATTGGACCTTTCTACTCAACTAACCCATCTTTCACAATTAAGTTAAGGATATGTGCGCAACACCTCATGTGAAAGTATTCACCTCCTAAAATAAAAGATTCACTTTTTATATTGAAACTCTCCTTTAAGTGGGACATAGTGGTAGCATTTGAACTTGCATTGTCAACCGTAAGTGTAAGAAGTTTATCTATTCCCCACTCACTCAAACATGTATCCACCATATCATCAATCGTTTTGCCTTTGTGACATGAAACTACAGAAAAGTTAAGAATCATCTTGTGTAATTTCCAACCCTTGTCAATAAAGTGAGCCGTTAGAAACATGTAAGAAGGATTTTGGAGTGAGGTACATGTATCCGTAAAGATGAAAATTCTTTGGTTTGATATAGCTAATAAATTCTTAATCTTTTTTTTCTCATTAGCATAAAAGACCAAACAATCCTTTGTAACTGTAAAACGGCTATTGAGCTTAAACCTAGGTTGCAACACTTTAACAAGATTTCAAAAACCTTCATGCTCCACAAAACTAAAAGGCAACTCATCTATAATTATCATCTTGTTAACGGCTTCTCTACCAAGTTCTTGGTTGAACTTCCAAACACCCAAATTACTTGCATCACCTTCTTCCTTTACTGGTTCAAATGATAAAGTTGTTTGACTCTTATCCATATTGTAAGGATACTTAGAACACTTTACAATATGTTTTCTTAGTGTAGTAGTTCCATTCTCACTTATCCCTTGATAAGTTTGATTACAATATTTACATGTAACACCTCCTCCATCTTTCTTAGAAATTTCTATGAAATGATCCCAAACATCAGATTTATTATGATTTTTTTCTCTTAGGAGAACTCACCTGTACTTGTTCTTCATGAATATCAATAGGAATTTTTGCATCTCCAACACTCGACATCTACAATAAATGAAATCATATATAAATTAACTGTTTATATCAACCAATAATCCAATAATTGTCTCATGTTAAAGAGAAATGACTCAAACAGGAAAAAAATATGTGTAGGATCACAATCAAGATTTTAAATTGTAAAAAATCTAAAAATCAAAGAATATGATCAACAATTACTTCAATACGTAAATTATTGATAATCAATTTGAGTATTTCAGGAAAAATTACCTCCAATGAAAGCTATTACTTCAATACATTAATTTGTGTACCATAAATATGTGTAGGATTAAGCTATTACTTCAATACATTAATTATTGATCATCAATTTTCCCTTTATATATTCAAAAATTCTCCAAATTGATCTTTTACCCTACTAAATTCTATTAGTATCATATATACACATATACAGGAAAAAAAATAAAAAGTCCCCAAATTGAGTATTTCAGGAAACATTACCTCCAAATGAAAATGAGATTTTAGATGGTAAACACATAAATTCACAGACACAGACACACACACACACATATATATATATTTCAAAATCAACGTACAAAAAAAGAAAGAAACTCATAGCATTTGGTATTTTAGAATCTGCAACATCCAATTGAGAATGAGTTGTTACATATTACACAAACATATACATATAATATTCACATGATATAGACAACTTCTAGTTTTATAAGTCGAATATCCAATTAAACAATTACACTATCGTAAAATTCATAACCCAAAATTTGACAAGTATAATTCCGAATGAAAACAAATGAAAACAACAACACAACAAACAACAACAGATAACCCTAATTCTAAACTCTATTTGGTTGCTAAGAAAAATAACAGAGAACCAAACAGAGTCCAATTCTCCGCACTAGAAAAAAATCCATTCGCAGTTAATTCAGAATTTTAACAGGACTAAAAGCCAAAAAAATCTGGAACACATCATATAGACCCTTTAAAATTAATGAAATTAAAATTTAAAATTAGCATATAATAAATATTACCGTTGTAGAAGAGGACGAGTAAGTCGTCGCTGGAGGTAAGACAATAAACCAGAGTGGGTGAAAATTGGTGAAAAAAAAGAAGCGCGGAAAATCGGCATGAGAGGGATGGGTGTCTAGTTCGTGATAGAGAAGGAGGCGTGAGATATGGAGGCGCTAAGTTTCTAACCTAGTGAATACCTCTTAGGGCTTTTAGCAGCCGTTGGATGAACAATCTGATGGCTGTTATAAATTGTCCTCATATTATTTTTAAAAAATATAATTTAATTAATTACCCTTTTCAATTAAATTACCCTCAATTTTAATATATATATATATATATATATATATATATATATATATACTAATTTAAATCAATTATCTTAAAATTAAAAATTAAAATTAAAGTAATAAGTGTTGTTGTTTAAACTTTAAAATTGTTTTAAAAATAAAATAGTAAAAACTTTTAACTATATCTTTCATATACCGTAATATTTAAACAAAATAAGAAAAATAATTTAATTAATTACCCTTTTCAATTAAATTACCCTCAATTTAATATATATATATATATATATATATATATATATATATACTAATTTAAATCAATTATCTTAAAATTAAAAATTAAAAATAAAGTAATAAGTGTTGTTGTTTAAACTTTAAAATTATTTTTAAAATAAAATTGTAAATATTTTTAACTATATCTTTCATATACCATAATATTTAAACAAAAGAAGAAAAATATATCAACTTTAGAGTTCTTTAAAAAAATTAAACTATATATTTAAACTACACAAAAACATTGTGTTTTAAAAAAATTAAGTTATTTAAACTTTAAAATTATTTTAAAAATAAAATAGTGAAAACTTTTAACAATATATTTCATTTGAGGGTTTAGAGTTTAGGGTTTACTGTTTACGGTTTAGGGTTACTATATCTTCGGCTCCCAATCTTGATAATTTTTTTTTATTCATTCTAGTTTAATTTATTCATTTATTTAGTTCAAGACACTTATACACACATCAAGCTCAACTTATTTAGCCATTGAAATATACAAAACTTAAAATTTTGACTTATATTGAAACCTTGCATGAAAAATATTTCACACCACAATAATATTTTAGTAATAATTATAAAATATCATTTTTTGGGGGTAATCATTCATTTCATTTTACAATTGTTATATACACTTTCTTTTAAAGAAAATACTTGCATTGAAATAATAAAATGTATTAATGTACTTTAATGATATTTTTTGGATTTTGTTATTAAAGTCCTAATAGATTAAAACTTAATTGTAATTTTTCAAATAAAATAAATGTATAAGAATATTTTAGAGGTCTTTTATAATGGTAAATAACTAATAGAAGGTCTTCCTTTCTATTTTTTCCGAAAATTGTAATAGTGGCGAATGTTTTAATGTATGAAAATATTAGAAATGACTTACATTTTTACAATAGTATGGATAGATATGGATAATTATTTGTATAAAATAAGATATTATGATTTATTTTGGAATAGTATATTACTGATTTAAGATATTATAATTTAATTTAAAATAATATATTATGTGATATATTATTAATATTATATATTGAAATATATATGAATAGTACCGGATTATTGAAAATGCAATCTAGGACCGATCCGTAAAATACCGGATTGGGTATTTTTGAATCCATGTCCAATCCAATTCATAAAAAATCCAATCCAAAATATCCGGATCGGATTGAATGGATTGGACATACGGATTTTTGCTCACCCTACGTCGTAGGGTGTGTGGTCGTGTGTGTACCATGGGTGATGTTGAGTCACATTGCATTCATGTTGCATTTATGTGATTGTATTTAACAAGTAGATCATGATAGTATGACATGTGAATTTTGGAGTAGGTTTATAATGTGATATTATTATCCGTGGATTGTAGAGCATGTTGATTATGAATATTGCGAAATAAATTCTTATTTTTATAAAATGCTCAACTAAAAATGGATAACGTGAAAATATGATTTACATGTAGTAAATATTAAAGTATAATGAAATGTAAATTCTTATACTTGTGATTATTTTTTTTATGCCCTTGGGGGTTTAAATATATTGGTGTAGTGACCTCTTTGGATAATTGAAGTTAGTAATGGACTATAGAGTCCATTTTGTGTTAAAGGCTTAAAAAAGGCGAGTGATGGTTTTGTGATCGTGGTTGGTTGTGTGGTAATGAATCTTTGATGTTTCTTTTACACTTTGAGGAACGTATCCTCTATCGTACTTTTGAGGCTTTGAGTTGGCTAGACGAGGTTATGATTGAACATATTTGGTGGTATGGTAATGGTCTATTGATTCCGATTGTAATCTAGAGAGTTGTATCAAATGTGAATTTGAGGTTTGTGATAAGTGCATAATTCATACACGATTAACCTCCAAAAATATATTTTTTAGTCATTTATTTTAAATTATTTTAATTAATATTTGTGTTTTTATATTTTTATAGGTTATTGGTGATTTCTGGTACAAATGGGTTAAATCCATCTAAACAAGCCCAAAATTTGTTTAGACCACGTCTTAGTATTTAGGCCATATATTTCAGCCCGGTTTTCGGATTTGTGTGAGCCTAGTGTTCCTAGAAAGCTGATTCAATTTAACGAATATTCGTATTTCACATAGAAACCCTAATTCTGAAGTTTAGAGGGCGAAAAAGATATTTTAAATCTGGCATACTATTTTGTGCGAAAATCAGCATCAGCTTGGTAATATAATCACAGATTTTGAAGGAACGATCAGAATGGAGTGAAATCAAGGGCTGTGGGAAGGGGACTTGATTAACAAGAAAAGAGTATCTCACCAATATCTTCCAAATTTACTCTCCAAATTGGTCAAAAGTGGGATGCAAGATATCACCAATTAGGAAAAGAAATATAGGAATATTGTATTCTCTTATTTACTTTCCTAGATGAAACCTTGAGGACCCCTATAAATAGGGCATATGTGGATACACAAAGGATCATCAAGAGCCAAAGGAACATAAGAGAAGACTGGTACAATTCACGAAGAAAGCAAAGACGTTCTTCCATATTTAATTTCGGTTTGGTTGTTGTTTTATTATTTTATCCTTTATGTCTAGCTAATTCTCTCAACCAAGGCTGAGAGGAAGCCCTTTTCATGTACAATTCCATGATTTTTAATTGAATAATTGAATATTTAATTTAATAAATTCTTCTTCTAGTATTTTGATGTTTTCCTATACTTTCGATTTTATGTGTTTTAATCAAGACCGTAATCTAATGTATTAGAATTCTAGCATATAGGTTACTTGTGTCTGACCATGAACTAGTAATCTTATTTGGCAATTTAAGAAGAAGAAAGTAATGTGTTAGTCACTAAAATACCCTAGAGGGGGGGTGAATAGGGTTTTAAAAATAATTTCTAACTTCTTTTTATTCTTACTAGAACATGCAACAAGGTTCAATATTAATTTACAAGGTAAAATATGCAATGAATGATTTCACTTAAATTCAACAAGCTATTTACCACAATATAAATTAAGCATGCATGAACATAAAGTAAAGAGATAGAGATAGAGATATTGACACCGTGATTTTTACGAGGTTCGGTAACTCCTACTCCTCGGCTCAAAGAATCCCCTTCCTTAAGACTTTCCCAATCCTCACACTATGGCTCTTCCTTCAATAGGTGGAATAACAAAACCTTTACAAAAGAGCTAACTAGCTCTTCACACAATCAAGAGAACAATCCTCCCTTGATACAATGGGCTTCACTCACCCAAGATCACAAATTTGTGTATGTAATCAATATATCACTCAAAAAACAAAAACACTCAAAACCCTAAGGTTTTTATGGATGATAGATCAATATAAGCTCAAGTGTTTTTAGGTGATATTTCAAGAACTCAAGATATATATATTCTCACAATATATTTTCAATAAGAGAATAGGCTCAATGCTTGAGTTTAAATCTTCAAAATGATAAGAGTGTGTCTCACCCTAGGCAATATGGAGAGTAGGACCTGAAAATCTGCAGGCAAAATCATTTCTTTTTGGGCAAAAATATTGTTTAGAAATACTTTTCCTTAAAATCCTGAAGCACCCAGTCGACTGCCTACCGGCACCCAGTCGACTGCATCCATGCTTAGATTTAAAATATTTTTCCCAACGGCTAGGGTCAGTCGACTGCCTCAAGAAGGCCAGTCGACTGCCTCATAAGTCAGCGACTGCCTTGGACAGGCCAGTCGACTGTCTCAGGCAATAAAAAATGTTCGAAACTCTCTGGTCCAGTCAGTCGGCTGGGTCCTTAACTGCCAGTCGACTGGTCACAGTCAGTCGACTGCCTTGGACAGGCCAGTCGACTGCCTCATGCAGTTAGAATGTTTTATAACTCACTGGTTCATCCAGTCGGCTGGGTCCTTAAGGGCCAGTCGACTGGGTCACAGTCAGTCGGCTGCCATTTCATGGCCAGTCGACTGGGTGACTCCAAAAATTGTTTTCAAAGTCCGTTTTTGATCCCTTTGAGTTCGTTTGATTAATTACTTGAGCTTATAAGATCAATCAACGCATAAGATACCTTGTTACAATATTCTCACCCCGACCTATCTACCCCAGGTCTTGAGTCCAGCTTTTGTTCTTTCTTTGATCTTTTTGTCCTTCTTCGAGTTTGCGCTTGAGTTTCCTTATCGCTTGTTGCTTTAGCGATCTTCCCGAAACATTTACCTGTACTTGCTGAAACACTTAGCTCAAAGCCATATTAGTACCAAACACGGTTTTGAATGTTTTGTTAATATCAAAATAAGATTTATTGCTTGAAATGGAATTTCAAAGCCAACAATCTCCCCCTTTTTGATGTTGACAAAACATTTCGTGTTTGCTCATAATTGGTAAAGTATCAAGTGATACTCCCCCTCAATGTGTGCATCTTTCATTTTTATTTTCATGCTCCCCCTTAGGAAATAAATTTTGCAATTTGATATTCATTTACGTAATGCATTAAAGAATAATAGAAACAACATTTTTCAATTAATAATTGCAAGATCGGTACATGTTGTTTTACTACTACACATTACAAAATAATAAAGCATAGAAATAAAACTAAAGATAACATAAACAACACACATGGTAACGTCCTATGCTACGCAAAATGGACCTATGGCCAACACAAACAACCTAAACATTCTCCCCCTTTGACGACATCAAAAAGGCGGAGGGTCACGGCGAAGTGCATCCATGGCGGTGGTGAGGCGGTCGATCTTGTCCTCAAGGCGCTTCATGTCCGCGGCCGTCTACTTTTGGGCCTCCTCATTGTGCTTCACGATTTCCAAGATTTGGGTAAGAGTTTCGGGATTACCCCCGAACCCAAAATCCGGAATATCGAAATCGCTACCAAGAGACGGAAATGAGGAAGTCGGAGCATCCGGACGAGGTGCCTCGGGACGAGGAGCGTCGGGACGAGGAACAGAAGGACCGGCTTGGTCCGCAGGAGGGGCAGCCCTAAGAGAGACCAACACTCCATCGGCATTTTTGCCAATGTGCATTTGCTTGAGATGAGTGCGGTCCAGAAAGATTGGATTGTGCTCCGTAGGCTCGTTAGCAAGTGGCACACCGTTCTGACTGAAAAGATAGGATAAATGGGTAGGAAAAATAAGTGCGCCTTTCTTCTTGTGGCACTCGAGGATTGCCGATATGAAGAGGAAGGCAAGATTGACCTTCCGACCGGTCATGACACAGTAGACAAGGAAAGCTTCCATAATCGACACAAGACTCCGGCTTCCGGACTTGGGCAAAATGGAATACGTGATAATGTTGTGCACAAGTCTAGCCTCGGGAGTAAGCGAGGAAGAAGGAAACTCAGCAATGGCGGTGGTTGTTTTATTCACAGAAATAGCCCGAACTGCTTCTAGAGGATCGAAATCACTCGAAGAGTACCAAATAGATGGGCAGTAATAGGAGATACCGCCAGGAGGTAGCCAAAAAACAGTATTGATTACTGCTTCGGTGATCTCAACAGAGACGCCTCCAACATTGGAGCTAAGCTGGGTGGAGATAAGGCGTGGTTGAGAAGGATTCACCAGATTGGTGTAGAATGCTTTGAAAGCCCTCGGATAGAGCGGAACATCGAGCGAGAGAAAGAAATCCCAACCCATATTTTGAAAAAGATTGAACGTATTAGCGCCAATCTCTTCGCACAAGGGTTGAGTCACAATGCGACTCTGAGCAAATTTTTGATGAAGGAACTGAGTTTCGAAAAGACGAACACTGTCTTCATCACTGAGAAGAACAGTCAGAGACATCGTACCAGATTTAGATTCGGAATCAGTGTCCTCATGAACAGGAGACGGAGGTGGAGGAGGTGCAGCTGAAGAGCTTCCACCCCTACGGGCGCGTTTCTTGAGGCGCACGACATTAGGAGCCATGAGAGAGATGAGAATCATGATGGGAAGCATTTTGAGAAGAAAAACGAAAAGAAATGGTGAAATCAGAGAGGGAGAAGTGAAACTGTAAAAAATATATATGGATATATATATGGAGATATATAACTGAAAATGAAGAGGGGAGTGGTGATGATGGAGGAGAGGATCGTGGTGTAGTGGGAAAGTGGTTTAAAGATGAGTAAATGGCGTGAAGGAGAGAAGAAATGGGCGAGATCATGGAGAGAGTGGAGAGAAGACGAAGAGAAAGAAGAAATAAAAACAATGTTCGCGCAGAGGCAGTCGACTGGCCATATGGAGACAGTCGACTGGCTCATGACCCAGTCGACTGGCCAATGTAGGCAGTCGACTGGCTGAAGATAGTTAAAAATACAAAAACTCACTGGTTGATCCAGTCGACTGGCCGTATATGAGGCAGTCGACTGGCCCTAAAAAAAATTTTGAAAATTTTTTAAATTTTGAAAGCCGAGAATGTGGACGAGAATTTGTGAAAATTAACTGATGACTTCAAAATCCATGGCCATTCCTAATTCCCTACGAATTTTTGAAAATGGTTCATCCGAGAGGGGTTTAGTAAAAATATCCGCCAATTGATTCTTAGTGTCAATAAAAACCAATTCAACGTCGCCTTTAGCTACGTCATCCCGTAAAAAATGATGCCTAATCTTTATGTGCTTTGTGCGAGAGTGTTGAATAGGATTCTTTGAGATACAAATAGCACTAGTGTTATCACATTTAATAGGTACGCGATTGAAAACAAGCCCAAAATCAAGTAATTGTTGCTTAATGTAAAGAGTTTGAGCACAACTACTACCGGCCGCAACATATTCGGCTTCAGCCGTAGACAAGGCAACCGAAATTTGCTTTTTACTTGACCATGAAACTAACGAGTGACCTAGAAAATGACATGTACCGCTTGTGCTTTTCCGATCAATTTTACAACCCGCAAAATCGGCATCCGAATAACTCGTGAGATCAAGTGAAGTATCACTTGGATACCAAAGTCCTAAGTTAATCGTCCCGTTAAGATAGCGAAAAATACGTTTTACGGCTAGCAAGTGAGATTCTTTGGGACAAGATTGAAAGCGAGCACATAAGCATACACTAAACATGATATCCGGTCTACTAGCAGTTAAATAAAGTAAACTTCCTATCATGCCTCTATATTTAGTAATATCAACACATTTTCCATTTTCATCTTTATCGAGTTTAATAGAGGTACTCATGGGAGTAATGGCATGTTTGGCTTCCTCCATACCAAATCGCTTTAGCAAATCTTTAGTATACTTAGATTGGCTAACAAATAAGCCATCCAAGCTTTGCTTGATTTGCAACCCTAAGAAGAAGTTCAACTCACCCATCATACTCATTTCAAATTCGTTTTGCATGTTAGATGCGAAATCCTTGCAAAGGGAAGTGTTTGTTGATCCGAATATAATGTCGTCAACATATATTTGGATAATCAACAAATCATTCTTGACAGTTTTTGTAAATAGAGTGGTGTCAACTTTGCCTTTAGAAAAACCTTTTTGAAGTAGAAAGTCACTAAGCCGTTCATACCAAGCTCTAGGAGCTTGCTTTAACCCGTACAAAGCTTTAGATAATTTGTAAACATGATTTGGAAAACGTTCATTTTCAAAGCCGGGTGGTTGTTTCACATACACTTCTTCATCTATAGTTCCATTTAGAAAAGCACTTTTGACATCCATTTGATAGAGAATGAAATTTCTAGATGATGCAAATGCAAGAAGCATTCTAATTGCTTCTAATCTAGCTACGGGTGCAAAGGTTTCATCATAGTCAATGCCTTCCTCTTGATTGTAACCTTGAGCTACCAATCTTGCTTTATTTCGAATAATCACTCCATTTTCATCCTTCTTATTTCGAAAAACCCATTTAGTGCCTATTATAGTTTGATGTGTGGGTTGAGGGACTAAATGCCAAACTTGATTGCGTTCAAATTGATTTAGTTCCTCTTGCATAGCCATGATCCAAGAATCATCACATTGAGCTTTGTGGAAGTTCTTGGGTTCAATATTGGACACAAAAGCCATGTGATTGCATAAGTCTCTAAGTTGAGATCTTGTGCTAACACCTTGTGAAGGGTTTCCTATGACTTGGTCAAGAGGATGGTTGTGCACAATCCTCCAAGATTTAGGAATGGAGCAAGTCAAGTCATCATTTGATTGATCTCCAACTTTACTCTTATCCATTTGCCTACTTGACGAGTTGGAGATATTGAGATTATTGAAATTATCCTCAATTCCTACAACTTCATCATCATCTAGGTCAACTCTAGGTGAGGGTAGAGGTGGTGATTCATCAAAAACAACATGGATAGACTCTACCATGGTTAAAGTCCTTTTGTTAAAGACTTTAAAGGCTCTACTTGTTGATGAATAACCTAAGAAAATTGCTTCATCCGATTTAGAGTCAAATTTTCCCAAGTTATCTTTATCATTTAAAACAAAACATTTACAACCAAACACCTTGAAATAACCAATATTGGGTTTCCGACCATTCCACAACTCATACGGAGTTTTACCCAATTTCATTCGAATTATAACTCTATTTATGACATGACAAGCGGTATTTACCGCTTCCGCCCAAAGACTTCGGGGAAGGTTGTGTTCATTTAACATAGTTCTAGCCATTTCTTGTAAAGATCTATTTTTCCTTTCAACTACCCCATTTTGTTGAGGAGATCTTGGAGCCGAGAGATCATGAGATACACCAAATTCATCACATAATTTCTCTAGATCTTGATTGTCAAACTCTCTACCCCTATCACTTCTAATTTTCTTGATTTTCAAATCTTTTTCATTTTGAATGACTCTATAAAATTTATCGAGAATGGAGTGAGTTTCATTTTTATGAGCAAGAAAGTAAACCTAAGTAAATCTAGAGTAATCATCTACTATAACAAGTACATAGAGTTTCCCGGCCAAGCTAGCCGTTCTTTCCGGACCAAAGAGATCCATATGAAGTAACTCTAAGGGTCGAGAAGTGGTGATATCTTTCTTTCTCTTGAAAGAAGATTTCACTTGCTTACCTATTTGACATGCACTACATATTTTATCTTTTGAAAAATTAGTCTTCGGGAGGCCTTTGACTAATTCATTTTTATACAAACGTTGGATGAGGTCCATACTAGCATGTCCTAAGCGTCTATGCCATAACCAACTATTTTCACTCGATGTGACAAAACACTTAACATCTTGTTCATTTAATTCACATAGCAACATAGTATATAAATTTCCGTTTCTCTTTGCATTGAACAATTGCTTTCCGTCTTTCTCAACTATGCATGCATTTGACCTAAAGATAACATCATAACCTTTGTCACAAAGTTGGCTAATACTAAACAAGTTATGCTTTAAACCATCAACTAAAAGTACGTTATCTATAGCTAGAGAAGAAGATATACCAATAGATCCAATTCCAACAATTTTCCCTTGTGAGTTATCTCCAAAAGTAACGTTTCCTCCTTCATAAGATTTTAAGGACATGAATTTCGATTTGTCCCCCGTCATGTGTCTTGAACAACCGCTATCAAGAAACCATCTTTCTTTTGAGGCGGTCTTCAAGCAAACCTACAAAACAGCGTTACGTGACTTTTATTGGTACCCAGTCTATTTTGGGTCCATTTTGGTTAGAAAGAGATGCAATAGTTCCTTTCGGAACCCAAATTGATTTAGTTACCAAGTTCTCTTTAGCACGTAGAGATGCAATAGTTCCTTTTGGAACCCAAAACATTTTTGAAACAATTTTCATCTTCTTTCTTAGATAACATGCATTTGCTTTGTGACCTCTTTTCTTGCAATAGTAGCATGAAACATGATTGTGATCAATAGAAGTTGAGAATGAAGATTGTTTTGAAAAAGTATGCTTTAATGATTTTCTTTTCTTCAATAAAAGTGCATCCTTGTTGAATGCATCATATCCTAAGCCGCATTTGTCAAAAGAGTTTCTTTGTCTTCCTAGCATGATGCTCAAGTTCTCTTTTCCTTTTGTGAATTTTGCTAAGATGTTTATTCGATCATCAATGGTCTTTTTCAACAAAATATTTTCCTCTTATATCTTCATATGTAACACCCCGTGTTACTTTCTCTTTTTACTGAAATTAATTATAATTTAATTTCGGTAATGACGTCACTAGTTCAAGACGTATTATTTATTCTTGGTATTTGATACCTGTAAATTTTTCGCGTTTAGTTTAAAGTCGGCTGGACGACACTACGCGAATTCTTATTCTCGACTACGCGTTATCATTCGACGTTTAATGATTAGTGTCTCGATTGGATGACGACACATTTTAATTGGTCGGTCTTGTTTAAGTGTTCCGACATTTGGGTTTCTGCCCCAATGTATTTAATTGGGCGTCCCGTTATTAATTCGGGCTTTCGAGATTATGTTCGGACGTTCCTGATAATTTAAATTGGGATTTATTATATATATATATAATTAATTATATATATATATATATATATATATTGAAATGGGGTTCATTTTGCAATTATAGAGAGGTTGGGGGTTAGTTGTGCAATTAGTACATATATATGTATATATGTATACGCTACAACAGACCTGCTACTCCTCCTCTACACGCCATCAGACGAACCAACTACTCTCCCTCTCTTCTCCTTCCCTCTGCAGCAACAACTCCCTCACGTCTCCATCCTCCATGGTCGTCGGTCAGGTGAGAGAGAGAGAGAGAGAGAGAGAGAATCGCCGGTCATGGCGAGAGAGGAAGAGTAGAGTCGGCTGAGGGATGACCGTCAGTTGCAGCTGGTCGGGAGCAGCGACGGCGAGGGGCTGCTGGGCTGTGGACGGCAGAGGCGCTGGTGGCGAGAGGCGGCGGCACGGGTGGCGTGAGTCGCCGGAACGGGAGGCGCACTAGTTCGCGCGTGGACGAGTGGACAGGGGCAAACCCGGCTGGACTTTGGCCAATTTTTCGGCGACCTTCCGGTGATCGGTTTGAGCCGATTTTTGGTGAGTAGCTCCGTATATTCATGGTATTCGTCATATATTAATTTCGTGATTTTAGGATGAACGATTTGCCCGGAAATCGCATTTTTAGGTTATAGTTTTCGTTTGGGGTATTTTAGATTTAACCCAATTAATTAACCGATTATTAATGGGCTTCATATATATCGTATAGGTTGTCGAGACGGACATTTTGATATATTCGAAATAGTTTTTGGACGATTTTGGTCGGCAGGTTTCATATTCGGGCGCCGGTACTGTGCTGTTTCGGGCTGTTCGGTAACGTATAATTAGGTGGGAAATTATATTTCTCACTCCGCATTATTGAAGTGGTTTAGGGGTGCAAAACCCTTATTTAATTTATTATATATATATTAAATTGCTAGTTTAAATATCTATAAATTGTTTAGGATCAGGATGGGGCTTAGGAATTAATTTAAGAAAATTTATTAAATTATTCCTATGTGATTAAATAATATTCTTATTTAAATTAAATAAGAATGGACGGCTTAGAAACCCTTACGAATTTAAATGTGTTATTAGAGATTCGAAAAGCTTAGACGATATGCTAGGATCCTTTTGGTATACGTGAAATAATTGTTTAAATTATTTTAAAAAGGCATGTTAAATGAAATTGAAATATTTTCTAAAGAATTAAAGAAAATATATTTTTCGGAGAACATGAACGGTATATGAAATTATTTTCATATGATTTAATTGCTTTATTGCATTTTAAAGCATGAAAAGAGATTTAAGATTTATATTGATATTACCATGTGGTTATTTTCATAAATATGATGCATGACATATTTATGTTGGATATGATTTGATTGTACACCATGTCGTGTGAGCACATGGGTGTTGGTGCATGTAGTGCACGGGTTCACCATTTGCAGAGAAAAGTCATTTGGTGTGGTCTACTTCATTTGCATGTGGTGCATGAGTAGGATTGTGTTTGGATCGTCGAAACAACTGGCCAGTGGGTGCTTCTTGCTCCCACAGAACTAAAAAGCTGAGAAACGCAGACGATAGGGGGAGGACACATCGTCCAAGGCCCTATGTGCACGGTAGCTCGTGGAGCACGTCTTCCCGATTAAAAGTGTAAGTGTCAAAAGCACTTGGGATGTACGGTTCGATGAGTCCACATTCCCTAGTGAGCTTGTATCCTCAGGGGAATAGTGGAAAATGATCCAGGACCCTTTGGTAGGGGGTGTTTTTGTGTGTGTGTACCACAGGCGGTCTGTGAGTACGGTGCGTTGCATATCATCATGTGATTTATTGATATGTATATATATATATGTTGGAGCATGATTATTTATGAATATGCAAAATGAATTCATTTTATAAAATGCTCAGTTGAAAGTGATAAATGTGAAAACGGGAATTAAAAGCAGTAATTATTAAAGTATAAACGAGACGTATATCCTTATACTTGTGTTGTATACTTTGTGCCCGTAGGGGAGGTTATGTATTGGCATAGTGATCTATGTGGCTAGTTGAGGCTAGTGGTGGACCGTAGGCTTGACCTTGAGTTGAGGCCTTAGAGATCGTGGTTCGTAGCCTCAGAGATGTGGTTAGTAGTCTTGTGATTGTGATTAGTAGTTTTGTGGTTGTAGTTAGTTGTGTGATATCTTTAGAGATTTGAGATCATTAATTGATTTAGTATCAATTGTAATTGAGGCCTTAGATAAGGTGGTTGATGTGATTGTGGTCTTAGTAGATGGGGTAGTATAGACCCTTAAGTGTTTTTCATTCTTTTGAGGAATGGGTAGAGGTCATGATTGAAGTGATTTTATTAAGTATTGGAGTATTATAAGTGTTGTGCCATTGTTTCTTATGCTTAGTTCATCCCCCTAAGCATTCCTTGTACTGTGTTTCGTACGCTAGTACGTAGTCTTTGACTTACATGCCATTCATTGAGTCTTCGGTTACGGCGCAGTGCCGAACCTCTTCTTCATGTTGACATTTGATTTAGTGGAGTTGTTCATTCTCTTATTTGGCTGTCATTTCGAAAACGGTGTTTCCTAAGTTTTGAAAATAAACTTTTGTATTTAAAAGGAAAAACCCGTTTTCGCCTACCCCCGTATAAATGAAAAGTTTTAATACTTATAAAATGATCTTGAGATCTTCTTTGAAATTATTTTCAACTTGTAAAAGCCAGTGATGGCAACTGACGGAGGCCGGGGGCAAGACGGTCATTTTTACTGTGTGGTTTCTTAAAAGAGAAAACTATTTTATTTCTTTTCTCGTGATTCTGAGATTTTGAGACTTCTTTCTCAAAATCTCAACCTGTGTGTTTTGAGGGGTGGTTCCTTGTTTCACCTTTTCTTTGGTTCATTCTAAGTCTCGGTCACGAGGCTTGGTATCGTTCAGTGTACACATATTGTGTTGCCTTTCACTTTTATTGGTTATTGGTATCGCCACCTAGGTGATTGGAGTTTTTCGTTTGTTCATGGATACCGAATGGGTTGGTCCAAGTTTTAAAAACCTTTTTCTTAAAGACTATTGAATCCCTGGGATTCATCTTTTTATAACTATTACTCTCGGACATTCATTCGTGGTTTCCTGGTTCGGTTGTTTCTCTAAACCCTTGGGGTGTTCTTAACCTTGACATTGTGTCTCGGTTATCAGTTGGTGTAGCATTGGGACTCCTTTTCCCTTGCTTGGGTTCTTGACTCTTATGTGGTTTTTCATATCCTTAGTGAGAGTGTTGGTGATTTATTGACATTGTTGGAGATAACAATTGAGGTTTGTTATATATATATATTGATGATTGTATTATGAGGTTAATGTGATGATGTGACTTATGGTATCGAGGAATATATGTGATTGAGGTGATCTAGTTCCTGAGAGGTAGATACCTCTAGGAGTGAGATGAGATTGGTTATATATATATACATTGTAAATATATATATATATATATGTATGGATGTAGATTGTGTTAGTACGCAAGGATGTGAGTATTTTTCCTCCTATGTTATTGGGAAGTGAGTTATGAGTATTCCTTGGTACTAGTGGTGGATTTGATTCCTGTGGATATTAGAGGTGAGTGTGTTTCCCTCTGTTGGATTTGGTGGTTAACGTGGTGAGCATTGATGATTGTTAGATTTGACTTGGGTTATTGTGTACCTAGTGTACGTTGGTGAGAGTAGTGTAGACTACTGGTGTTGGGTACTTGGAGTACGAGTCTTAGAGACTCATGTTGTGTATTTATATATATATATATATATATATTCCCTATATACTTATGTATACTAGTTTACGATAGTATATGAGCGTGTGACTTGGATTTGCGTGGATGGGACTAGTTGGGCTATTTACATCTTATTAGACGGTTTAGCATTTCCTAAACTATCAGAGGATGTGGTAGTTAGAGTATTCTTTCCCACTGAGCTTATTTGCTCACAGGGGTATTTCACTTGCCCCCTGGTATTCACACGCCAGGTTGCAGGAATTATACGGCTATGGGCAGGATGCGGTGCAACGGCAGTTTTCCTTGGTTTTCTTGTTACAGGTTTGGAGTTGCGTTGGGTGATGCGGTTATGGTTGAAGCACGACTGGGTTTGGGGACGATAGGTATCCGCTTCCAGTTTCTCTACCCATTGTTATGGGATTGTTATGTATTTTCTTTTGGGAGCCAGTCTGTTGGTATATCCCTGTTGATGTATCTTTCATTTTCCTGTATTTATTCTTTCTGATGGTTATTGTATCTATTCTGCACAGCTAGGTGCTTTACTGTATCTTATTCGAGCATTTGTGGCTCTGTTGATTATTAGAGGGTTTGGAGGGGTTTTGGTTTCTTTCCATTATCTCGGCCCTATTAGGATTGATGAATGTGGGGCTTGGAAGCCATTGTGATTATTGAATTGCTATTGGCAGGTTCTTGTGTTGTGGTTGTTGTCCGGATGTTCCATTTACAAACGGAACTCTGCCGGATTTTTGTTAGATTCCGCTGCTTAGTTTATTATCCATTTGGGTATGAAATATACCATATCTATCATTAACCCATATGTTTTCACGGTTAATGATGTCTTAGTTGGTCATTCATGTTAAGGATCACATTCTGGATTCCTTGGATGTCCCTGTTCGGGAGTCTTAGGGATTTAGGAGCGTGTCTGTTGGTATCTGAGGATACTCTTGTGTTTTTAGTATTCGTGTTGGCATGGAGTATATTCTTATTGTTATTCCATGTACTTCTTTGTTATTGTTGACTCTAGTAGTCGCTTGGTTTGCATCACCCTTTAGGGGCGTGACAACATGGTATCTGGGCATTCATTGCAACCCTTTATGGGTGTTTGATAACTGAATGTCTTTTGGTTCTCGTTTATTTTTACTTCCGCAATCACTCCCTTAGCTCTTAGGCTCGGGTTTCGGAGTCCTAGGAATTTGGGGCGTGACATCATACTTTTGTCATTAGTTGCGTTTACATCAACTATGGTGTGGCAAGTGGAATTACATGAAGATTTAGATTTCTTGAGCAAACTATGTTTTTTTGCTAGTTTTTCAAACTCATCATACAAATTTTCAAATGCATCTTGTAATTCATTATGAGAAAATAAAAGCTCATCATATGACAAAATGGAATTATCTAATGCATGTAAATTTAAATGTACCTCATCTTCATTTGCCATGAGGCAAAGATTTGCAATTTCCTCACCATTCTCTTCCTCATCCGAATCACAAGAGTCATAATCATCCCATGTTGCATTCATGGCCATTTTGTTTGGCCTTTTATCGTTCTCCTTTTTGGGCTTGAAACACTCATTTCTATAGTGCCCCGGTTTACCACAATTGAAACAAGTAATAGACTCCTTCTTGCTTGTCTCTCCTTTTGTTTCATTGCTCTTTAAGAACCTCCGACCTTTAGCCTTCTTTCGTTGAAGAAATCTCTTGAATTGTTGAGTGATCAAGGCAATGTCTTCATCAACCTCTTCTTCGATTCTCTCATTTGCTTCACTTTTAGTTGAAGCTTGCAAGGCTATACCTTTTCTTGGCTTGGCGTCTTCTTCACGAGATTTCAAGGTAATTTCCCATGTAAGGAGTGACCCGAAAATCTCATCAAGACTCATAGTGCTAAGATCATGTGCTTCTTAATAGCCGTCACCTTCGCATCCCATTTGACCGGAAGGCTTCTAAGGACTTTGCGTGCTGCATCGGATCTAGGAACAATTCTACCAAGATGTTTTAGTCCATTCAAAATGTTAGTAAAACGAGACATCATAGAATTGATATTTTCATCTTCCTTCATGGCAAATAATTCATATTCATGCATAAGTATATCAATTTTAGATTCTCTAACTTGAGTAGTTCCTTCATAAGTAACTTCAAGTTTATCCCACATTTCTTTGGCCGTGGAGCAAGTAGAGACTCGATTAAATTCATTTGGACTTAAGGCACAATTTAGATTAACCTTAGCTTTGGCATTAAATGAAATAAGTCTACGCTCATCATTATCCCATTCTTTGGGCAATTTGGGAATGGTTTTTCCATCAACTACTTTGGTAATAGTAAAAGGTCCATCGACAATAACTAGCCAAATTTGATAATCAATAGCTTGAAGAAAATCTATCATTCTAGTCTTCCAATAACTATAGTTTGAACCATCAAACCATGGGGGCCTATTGTTTGATTGTCCTTCTACATGAGTGACTATGTTTGAGGCCATGATCGTTCTTTAAGATGGTTAAGTAAAAAACAAGTAGAGATTAGGCTCTGATACCAATTGTTAGTTACTAAAATACCCTAGAGGGGGGGTGAATAGGGTTTTAAAAATAATTTCTAACTTCTTTTTATTCTTACTAGAACATGCAACAAGGTTCAATATTAATTTACAAGGTAAAATATGCAATGAATGATTTCACTTAAATTCAACAAGCTATTTACCACAATATAAATTAAGCATGCATGAACATAAAGTAAAGAAATAGAGATAGAGATATTGACACCGTGATTTTTACGAGGTTCGGTAACTCCTACTCCTCGGCTCAAAGAATCCCCTTCCTTGAGACTTTTCCAATCCTCACACTATGGCTCTTCCTTCAATAGGTGGAATAGCAAAACCTTTACAAAAGAACTAACTAGCTCTTCACACAATCAAGAGAACATTCCTCCCTTGATACAATGGGCTTCACTCACCCAAGATCACAAATTTGTGTATGTAATCAATATATCACTCAAGAAACAAAAACACTCAAAACCATAAGGTTTTTATGGATGATAGATCAATATAAGCTCAAGTGTTTTTAGGTGATATTTCAAGAACTCAAGATATATATATTCTCACAATATATTTTCAATAAGAGAATAGGCTCAAGGCTTGAGTTTAAATCTTCAAAATGATAAGAGTGAAAAGCGAGATTTTGCTATCAAAAGATTTTTCAGAAGATGCTTGAGAGAAAATTAGAGATGAACAATATTTTGAAAATTTCTCACACAAGAACCTTAGCATTTTTAATCCATATCTCTTTCTTTATATAGTGAACACTAGGGTTTGGAGAGTGTGTCTCACCCTAGACAATATGGAGAGTAGGACCTGAAAATCTGCAAGCAAAATCATTTCTTTTTGGGCAAAAATATTGTTTAGAAATACTTTTCCTTAAAATCCTGAAGCACCCAGTCGACTGCCTCCATGCTTAGATTTAAAATATTTTTCCCAACGGCTAGGGTCAGTCGACTGCCTCAAGAAGGCCAGTCGACTGCCTCATGAATCAGTCGACTGCCTTGGACAGGCCAGTCGACTGCCTCAGGCAATAAAAAATGTTCGAAACTCTCTGGTCCAGTCAGTTGGCTGGGTCCTTAACTGCCAGTCGACTGGTCACAGTTAGTCGACTGCCTTGGACAGGCCAGTCGACTGCCTCATGTAGTTAGAATGTTTTATAACTCACTGGTTCATCCAGTCGGCTGGGTCCTTAAGGGCCAGTCGACTGGGTCACAGTCAGTCGGCTGCCATTTCATGGCCAGTCGACTGGGTGACTCCAAAAATTGTTTTCAAGGTCCGTTTTTGATCCGTTTGAGTTCGTTTGATTAATTACTTGAGCTTATAAGATCAATCAACGCATAAGATACCTTGTTACAATATTCTCACCCCGACCTATCTACCCCAGGTCTTGAGTCCAACTTTTGTTCTTTCTTTGATCTTTTTGTCCTTCTTCGAGTTTGCGCTTGAGTTTCCTTATCGCTTGTTGCTTTAGCGATCTTCCCGAAACATTTACCTGTACTTGCTGAAACACTTAGTTCAAAGCCATATTAGTACCAAACACGGTTTTGAATGTTTTGTTAATATCAAAATAAGATTTATTGCTTGAAATGGAATTTCAAAGCTAACATAATGAATAACTGTTTATGCCTGACCACGGATAGATAGTTAGGATTTGCACTTTCTTTCAATTAGGTGTTTATTATTCATGAACAAAATTATAAATATTTGATTGAATCTATGCCTTAACATGGATTGACCATCCATATATTTGATTCTACTTATTTTTATTGGATGTGTGAATATTATTTAGATATTTAAGAATTTTAATTGAAAATCGGAATTGTCTTGATTGGTGGTGGAATCGAAGCTTTGGTATTTTCTTTATCATTGTTCTTTCATCTCTTTTGCAATTATTCTTTTTTTTTCCCACAATCATCAATAATTTGTTGAATTAGTTAGATAGTAGTTTTTAGGTTTAATTTGTCTTAATCAATCCTCGTGGGAATGACCTCGCAATACTTGTACTCTTTATTACTATGATTCGTATACTTGCGAGTAAAATTTGGTTTGGGTTAATCTATCTTTTGGGTTACTCTAAATTTCACATCAGTTTGAATGATTCGAAAGAGGTATTGATTGAAACTAGTTAGTTCCGTGGTATCGGCCACTAGTTTTCCCTTTTCATAATCTTAAGGGGTCGAAGTGATTTTATTAAGTACTCGGGGTACTGTAGTGTTGAAACGTGGTTTTACTAGTGTATTCCTTTCATTGTCCTTAGTTCTTTCTCGTAGGCATTCCTTTCATTGTCCTTGGTATACTAGTGTATGTTTTGACATATATATCATTCCTTGAGCTTTCGGTTACGGCATCGTGCCGAACCTCTTCCTCGTGTTGTCATTTGATTTCGTGGAGTTGGAAACAGATGGTTGTGTTCCATGAGTCCAAGGCATTGCTCTTCCTTCAACTACTCGAGGTAAAACTCGGTAGTTTTCACAGATTGCCTATATAAGGAAATGTTGACCTAAAAACATTTCATCTCTCTCTTCTTCTCCAAACTCAGCCTCTCTCTCTCCCATTTGGTTCTCTCTCATTCTTTACCCTAGTTCATCTATTTGGGCTTGGATTTTGGTGACGGCTTCAACACGGAAATTGAGCGTGGTATTCTCGGCTTTGTTTTGAGCCGTGGATTGGTAAATGGTTTTCTATCCTTGTGAGTTTTATTCTTAAACCCTAGTTTTGGGTTTTCTTGTCAAACCATATGTTGATTCTTGTTTTCCTTATGGTTTGAGTTTGATTCATTCTTAGGAGGCTATGGCAAAACTTTACACCAATTGGTTTCATCGATTTCGGTTTCAGGTGAAAGCTAGGGTTTCATAGGCCTTGTTTGGACGTTGGCTTGTTATTCATTTGAGGTAGGGGAAAACATCTCTAATCTCTCATTCTTTGATTCATGAGTGTGCAATTTCATTTCCAGACTTTATAACCTTAGATATAATTTTTGTTAAGTGTATACTTGAGAAATATGAAATTAGGGTTGTATGTCTTTATGTGCTATAATCCACGTTTATGTCATCCTTCAAATAGGTATATGATGTATGCTAGATGGGTTATGAGTTGTGGACTTTTGGGATGAAAATATACTCGTATGCATATATATATGAATATGAGTATTGAGGTATATATGTATAAGTGTAAGTATACATATAGGATTTCGGGTGTTAGTAGTGTAGCCTTGATAGCATAAGTAGACTAGTTACCTTGGTTAGTGAATTACGATGTGGAACTTAGAGTGCTATTCTAGTTTCCCCATTCTTGTGAATTTAGAGGGTTCTATATTGAACATTAAACTTATGCATGAAAATGAGTTAATGTGTTGATTAAATGCTTTAATTGAGATAAAAACATGTTAAATGAAAGGTAAAGTTATCTTTGTGAATTAAAGGGTAACTTGATGATTTGGAGCATTATTTGTGCATAATAATGTATCCTTGTGAGATAAATGTTTTAATTGAGATAGAAGCATGTTTACTGAATGAAAATGTTATCTTTGTGTATTAAATGATAACTTGATGATTTGGGATCATGAAAGGTGCATAAGAAAGCATACTTGTTGATTATTGCTTTAAATGAGATGTAAAAACACGTTGAATGATGAAAAGCATTCGTGTTAACATGTTAGCAATGTTGGTTATAAATATGATGTGATACATATTTATGTTGATGCATTGGTCATTGAGGACATAGTGGATGGGTTCACCTTTTGTATTGAGAGCTCAATTGGTGTTCAGCTACGCCCAGTTGTGTAACCATGGATGAGTAATCTTGTGTTGAATCGTCGCAACAATTGATCAGGAGGTGTCCCCCTCTTACGAAACTAAAAAGCCAAAAATTGTTGATATAGGTTTGGGTCGTCCTATCTTCAAAGTCGCGGGTCGTCTCTTGTATTCGGTATAAAAATCTTTAGTCACGGGTCGACTCGTGCAACCACTTTCCTTGTTGAAAGTGAGAAGTGTCAAAATCACTTGGGAAGAATCGGTGCGGTACTCTTTCTCAGTGTAAATGGGTAGAGTGCTTTTTCAATAACCTGTGTTAGGTAATGTGTTCATGAGGTGTGTGAGTCACATTGCATATGAGTTGCTAATATGTGATTATGTTTACATGTGGACCATGATCTTATCCCATGTGGTTGATGAGCATGTTTAACGTGGATTTTGAGATATATAATTCACATGTTATTAAAATGCTAAAGTGAAATGGAAGGATGTGAGAATATGATTTGCATGCCTTGTTTAACGTATAATGTGCGATGAATAATTATATTTGTTGTTATGTGCTTATATGCCCTTAGGTGGGGTTATGAGTTGGTTTTCTATGACTTTCTTGTGATAAGTAAAGTCGATAGTGGATTATAGGGTCGATTGTGAAATAAGACCTTAGAGAAACGGGTGTTAGCTTTGTGACCTTGGTTGATAGTGTGGTATTGACCACTTGATGTTTTTGCACCTTTGAGGGGTGTTCGATCCTTGATAGTTTGGGATTTTGGTTGGTTATGTATCGATGGCCAATTGGTATTTCTTTTGCACATAAAGTTTGGAGTTTAATTTATTGAGGTCAGGATTTATCCTAGTCACTTGTGTTAGTCACCAATTAGCCCTAGAGGGGGGGTGAATAGGGTGTTAAAACAATTGTTAAGTTCTTTTTAACAAAAACTAGCAATATCGACAAATCTCTAAATTTGTTATACAAGTGAGTTTTCAATGAAAGAGTTAATTTAATTTATCAAGCTATTTATCATAAGATTAATTAAGCATGCAAGATAACAAACTAAGGAGATAGAGATATAGAGATTGACACCGTGATTTTTATGAGGTTCGGTAGCTCCTAGTCCTCGACTCAAAGAATCCCCTTCCTTAAGACTTTCCCAATCCTCACACTATGGCTTTTCTTTCAATAGGAGGAATAGCAAAACCTTTACAAATGAGCTAATTAGCTCGTCACACAATCGAAAGAGCAATCCTCCCATGAAACGATGGGCTTTACTTACCCAAGATCACAAATTTGTGTATGCAATCAATATATCACTCAAGAATAAAAAACACTCAAAAACCCTAAGGTTTGTATGGATGAAAGATCAATATAAGTTCAAGTGTTTTTAGGTGATATTTCAACAACTCTAGATGTATATTCTCAAAGGATAAATTTAATGAGAGAATAAGAAAAGAGCTAGAGTTTAAATCTTCAAATGATTTGAGTGAAAAATGAGATTTCTTTCTTCTTGCTTTCAAAGACTTTTCAAAGAGTGCTAGAGAGAAAATAAGAGATGAAGATTTTTCAGAAACAATTCTCACACTAGAACTACTATTTCAATCCTAAATCTCATTCAATATATAGTGAAACATTAGGGTTTGGAGAGTGAATCGAACTCTAGGAGAGTAGGAGAGTGAGTTCTGAAAAGTAGCAAGAATAAACACCAAGTGATGGGCAAAAATATTTCTCAGATTTACTTTTTCTTAAAATATTGAAGCACCCAGTCGACTACCTATAGGCACCCTGTCGACTGCCTCCAAGCTGTATTTTAAAATATTTTTCCCAATGGCTATGGCCAGTCGACTGTCTCAAGAGAGCCAGTCAACTACCTCAAGAGCTAGTCGACTGCCTTGGACATGCCAGTTGACTGCCTCAGGCAATGAAATAAGTTCATAACTCTTTGTTTCATCTAGTCGGCTGGGCCTTTGGCCAGTCAACTGGGTCACAGCCAGTTGGCTGCCATTGCTTGGCCAGTCGACTAGGTGACTCAAAGATTTTGATTCTAAGTTCGTTTTTGTCTCGTTTTGAGTTCGGTTCATTAATTACTTGAGCTTATAAGACCAATCAACGCATAGAATACCTTGTTAAAATATTCACACATCGACCTATCTACCCCAGGTCTTGAGTCTTCAACTTTTTTCTTTCATTGACCATTTTGTCCTTTTCTGTTTTTGCGCTTTAATTTCTTTGTCGCTTATCGCTTTTTGTGTTTGTATTCTTTCCGAATCATTTTCCTGTTCTTGCTGAAACACTTAACTCAAAGTTATATTAGTATCAAACACGCTTTAAATGTTTTTATAATATCAAAATAAGAATTATTGTTCGAAATAGAATTTCAAGGCCAACAATCTCCCCTTTTTTTTTATGTTGACAAAACATTTTGTGTTTGCACATAGTTGGTGAAGTATCAAGTGATACTCCCCCTTAATGTGTGCACCTTTCATTTTTCTTTCGATGCTCCCCCTTAGGAAATAAATTTTGCAATTTGATAGTCGTTGAGATAATGCATTGAAAGATAATAGAAACAATATTTTCATTTAAGTTTTGCAATATTCGATACATGTTCTTTTACTAGTACAACGACACACAAGATAATAAAACATAGAGAAAGAACAAAAGCAACACAAAACAATCTAAGCAACTCAAAATATAAGCTACGACCAAACATATAACAGCCCAAAAATTCTCCCCCTTTGGCGACATAAAAAAGGCAGAGGATCGCGGCGAAAAGCTTCCATGGCAGTGGTGATGCGGTCCACCTTCTCCTCAAGACGCTTCATGTCCTTGGCAGTCTTCTTGTGGGCTTCCTCATTGCGCCTAACAACCTCCATAATTTGATTGTGGGTTTTGGGATTTGCACCGAACCCAAAATCGGGAATGTTGAAGGAGCTGCCCAGTGAAGGAAATGAAGAAGTCGGAGCTTCGGGATGAGGAACAGAGGGACCGGCTTGGTCCACTAGAGGAGCTTCATTTAGAGAGACCAATACCCCATCGACATTTTTTTCGATATGCATATGTTTGAGATGAGTGCGATCAAGAAAAATAGGGTTATGCTCGGAAGGTTCTTCATCAAGTGGAACATTGCATCGTGCAAGAAAATAAGAAATATGTGCGGGAAAGATTAGAACACCATTCTTCTTCTATCACTCAAGGATTGCAGAAATAAAAATGAAGGCTAAATTTAGTTTTTGATCGGTAATTATGGAAAAAAGCAAGGAAGGCTTCCATTATCGACACAAGACTGCGGCTTCCGGACTTGGGAAATATGGAATATGTGATAATATTGTGCACAAGTTGAGCCTCGGGAGTAAGTGAGAAGATGGAAATTCGGCAATTGTGGTAGTCTTTTTGTTGACTTAAATTGCCCATACCGCTTCGAGAGGATTGAATTCATTTGAAGAGTACCAAATAGACAAATAGTAGTAGGAAATGCCGCCTGGAGGGAGCCGAAAGACATCATTGATTACGGATTCAATGAGGTTAAAGGATTTTCCCGCAAAATCGGAGCGGAGAGAGGTGGCAGGGGGACTCGGTTGTGGTGTATTTCTCAGATTCATGTATAATGCTTTGATGACATGTGGGTAATGAAGAACATTGAGAGAAATGAAGAAATCCCAACCCATATTTTGAAAGAGATTGAAAGTATTTGCACCAATCTCTTCGCATAGAGTTTGAGTCCCAATGCGACACCGAGCGATTTTCCGATGGATGAACTTCATCTTGAAAAGATGAATGTTGTCTTTGTCATTGTCGTGAAGAGCAGAGAAGGAAATCGGACCAGTTTCTTCATCAGATTCATTTCTTTGTGGACAAGGGAAGCAGGACGTGGTGGAAGAGGTGCAACAGTCGAGCTTCCACCCCAACGGGTTCGCTTGCGAGTAGGAGCTTTGAGCACGGGCTTGGGTACCATGAGGGAGATGAGAACCAAGAGAAATAGAAACATTTTGAGAAAGAGAAAGGAGGAATCGGTTGAGAGAAGAGGATATTGGGCGTATATATATATGTGTGTATGTATATATGTATAGGTGAGAGAAGAGTGAAGAGAATGAAGGTGAAGATCGGGAGGAAGTGGGGAAATAAGTGAAAGGTGAAGTGATGGCATGAAATAGGGAAGGGAAGTGAGAAATCATGGAGAGAGTGGAGAGAAGACGAAGAGAAAGGAAGTTATAAAACAGAGTTCGTGCAGAGGTAGTCGACTGGCCAAATGGAGGCAGTTGACTGACTCATGACCCAGTCGGCTGGCCAAAGGGAAACAGTCGACTGGCTGAAGTAATTTTAAAATGGCAAAACCCTTTGGTTCACCTAGTCGACTGGCCATTATGGGGGCAGTTGAGTAGCCTTCAGAAAAAAAAAATTGAAATTTTTTTGAAAGCCGAGATAGTAGTCGAGGTTTTGAGAAAATTAAGCTATTACTTCAAAATCCATGGCCATTCCAATTTATCTACGAATTTTTGAAAAAGGTTCGTCCGAGAGGGGTTTGTGAAAATATTTGCTAATTGATTTTTAGTGTCAATAAAAACTAATTCAACATCGCCTTTAGCTACATGATCACGTAAGAAGTGATGCATAATCTCATTTTGCTTGGTACGTGAGTGTTGAATAGGATTCTTAGATATGCAAATAGCACTAGTATTGTTATATTTAATAGGTACATGATTGAAGACAAGTCTGAAATCAAGTAATTATTGCTTAATGTAAATATTTGAGCTCAACTACTACCGGTGACAACGTATTCGGCTTCGGCCGTTGACAAGGCAACAAAATTTTGCTTTTTACTTAACCATGATATTAGGGAGTGTCCTATAAAGTGACATGTATCGCTTGTGCTTTTTCTATCCACTTTACATCCCGCAAAATTGACATCCGAATAACTAATGAGATCAAGTGTAGTGCCACGTGGATACCACAGTCCTAAATTAATCGTTCCACTAAGATAGCGAAAAATACGTTTTACGGCTAGCAAGTGAGATTCTTTAGGACAAGATTGGAAATGAGCACATAAGCATACACTAAACATTATATCTGGTCTACTAGGGGTTAAGTAAATCAAACTTCCAATCATGCCTCTATATTTAGTGATGCCAACATATTTTCCATTTTCGTCTTTGTCTAGCTTAATAGAGGTACTCATAGGAGTTATGGCATTTTTGGCTTCCTCCATACCAAATCGCTTTAGCAAATCTTTAGTGTACTTGGATTGGCTAACAAATAATCCATCCAAGCTTTGCTTGATTTGTAACCCTAAGAAGAAGTTCAACTCACCCATTATACTCATTTCAAATTCATTTTGCATACTTGTGGCGAATATTTTGCAAAGAGAAGCATTTGTTGATCCGAATATAATGTCGTCAACATATATTTGGATAACCAACAAATTGTTCTTGACAGTTTTTGTAAAGAGTGTATTATCAACTTTTCCTTTTGAAAAACCATTTTGAATCAAGAAATCACTAAGCCTTTCATACCAAGCTTTGGGAGCTTGCTTCAAACCGTACAAGGCTTTAGATAATTTGTAAACATGATTTGAAAAAAGTTCATTTTCAAAACAGGGTGGTTGCTTCACAAACACTTCTTCATCTATAGTTCCGTTTAGAAAAGCACTTTTGACATCGATTTGATAAAGAGTAAAATTTCTAGATGATGCAAATACAAGAAGCATTCTAATTGCTTCTAATATAGCTACGGGTGCAAAAGTTTCATAATAGTCAATGCCTTCCTCTTGATTGTAACCTTGAGCTACCAATCTTGCCTTGTTTCAAATAATCACTCCATTTTCATCCTTTTTATTTCGAAACTTCCATTTTGTGTCTATTATAGTTTGATGTGCGGGTTGAGGAACTAAATGCCAAACTTGATTACGTTCAAATTGATTTAGCTCCTCTTGCATAGCCATGATCCAAGAATCATCACATTGAGCTTCGTGGAAGTTCTTGGGTTCAATTTGAGACACAAAAGCCATGTGATTGCATAAGTCTCTAATTTAAGATCTTGTATTAACACCTTGTGAATGATTACTTATGACTTGGTCAAGAGGATAGTTGTGTACAATCCTTCAAGATTTAGGAATTGAGCTTGTCAAGTCATCATTAGATTGATTCCCAACTTTACTATTTTCCATTTGTATACTTGATGAGTTGGAGATAGTAAGGTTATTTAAGCTATCCTTAATCCCTACAAATTTATCATCATCTAGGTCAACTCTAGGTAATGGTAGTGGTGGTGATTCATCAAAAACAACATGGATAGACTCGACCATGGTTAAATTCCTTTTGTTAAAGACTCTAAAGGCTCTACTTCTTGAAGAACAACCAAAGAAAATTGCTTCATCCGATTTGGAGTCGAACTTTACCAAGTTATCTTTATCATTAAGCACAAAGCATTTACAACTGAACACTTTGAAATACCCAATAATGAGCTTTCGACCATTCCATAACTCATAAGGTATTTTTCCCAATTTCATTTGAATGATAACTCTATTTATGACATGACAAGCGGTGTTTACCGCTTCCGCCCAAAGGCTTCGGGGAAGGTTGTGTTCATTTAACATGGATCTAGCCATTTCTTGCAATGATCTATTCTTTCTTTCAACAACACCATTTTGTTGAGGAGATCTTGGAGCCAAGAGATCATGAGATACATCAAGTTCATCACATAATTTCTCTAGATCCTGATTTTCAAATTCTCTACCCCTATCACTTCTAATTTTCTTGATTTTAAAATCTTTTTCATTTTGAATGACTCTATAAAATTTACCAAGAATGGAGTGAGTTTCATTTTTATGAACAAAAAACTGAACCCAAGTAAATCTAGAGTAGTCATCGACTATAACAAGTACATAAGAGTTTCCTGGCTAAGCTAGCCGTTCTCTCTGGACCAAAAAGGTCCTTGTGAAGTAGCTCTAATGGTCTAGAAGTGGTAATGTATTCCTTTCTTTTGAAAGATGATTTTACTTGCTTACCTATTTGAAACACACTACATACTTATCTTTTGAAAAATTAGTCTTCGGGAAGCCTTTGACTAACTTCTTTTTAATAAACGATGAATGAGGTCCATACTAGCATGTCCTAAGCGTCTATACCATAACCAACTATTTTTGCTAGATATGAAAAAACACTTAACATCTTGTTAATGCAATTCACAAAGTAACATAGTATATAAATTTCCGTTTATTTTGGCATTGAACAATTGCTTTCCATTTTTCTTAACTATGCATGCATTTGACTTAAAAATAACATCATAACCTTTGTCACATAATTTACTAATGCTAAACAAGTTATGCTTCAAACCATCAACTAAAAACACATTATCTATGGATAAAGAGGAATATATACCGATGGAGCCAATTTCAATAATTGTTCCTTTAGAGTTGTCTCCAAAATTAACGTTCCCTCCTTCATAGGACTTTAAAGATATGAATTTTGACTTGTCTCCCGTCATATGCCTTGAGCATTCGCTTTCAAGAAACCATTTTTCCCTTGAGGCGGACTTCAAGCATACCTACAAAACAAATTTAAGTAATGTTCATTGGTACCCAATCTATTTTGGGTCCACTAAGGTTAGAAAGAGATGCAATTGTTCCTTCTGGAACCCAAAAACTTTTTATTACAACATTTCTCTTTTTACGTAGACATGCAATGGTTCCTTTTGGAACCCAAAATATTTTTGAGACAACTTTCTTCTTTCTTAGAAAACATACATTTGCCTTATGACCCTTTTTCTTGCAATAGTAACATGTAACATGTTTATGATCATTTGAGGGTGTGTGAGATAATTGTTTTGAAAATGTATGCCTTAATGATTTTCTCTTTTTCAATATAAGTGCATCTTTGTTAAAAGCATCATACCCTAAACCACTTTTATCAAATGATCTTCTTTGTCTTCCTAGCATAATACTCAAATTTTATTTTCCTTTTGTGAATTTTGCTAAGATGTTTATTTGATCATCTATAGTCTTTTTCAATAAAACATTTTCCTTTTCTATCTTAATGCTTTTGTTATCCGTTATATTTGAATCAACTACGGTGAAGCAAGTAGGACTACATGAAGATTTAGTTTTCTTAAATAAATGTGTTTACTAGCTAATCTTTCAAATTCATCATACAATTCTTCAAATGCATCTTGCAATTCATTATAGGAGAAGATTAGCTCATCATATGACATTTTTTATTTATCTAATACTTGTGAATTTAAATGTACCTCATCTTCATTTGCCATGAGGCAAAGATTTGCTATTTCCTCGCCATTTTCTTCCTCATCCGAATCACACGAGTCATAGTTATCCCATGTAGCATTCATGGCTATCTTGTTTGACCTTTTCTCATTCTCCTTTCTGAGCTTGAAACACTCATTTCTATAGTGCCCCGGTTTTCCATAATTGAAGCAAGTTAAAGTCTCCCTCTTGCTGGAATCGCCTCTTAGCACATTTCTCCTTATGAATCTGCCACCATTAGCCTTCTTTTTTTGAATAAATCTCTTAAATATTTGGGTGATCAAGGCAATGTCTTCATCTATCTCTTCATCAATTTGCTCATTTGCTTCAATTTTGCTAGAGGTTTGCAAGGCTATACATTTTCTAGGCTTGGTGTCTTCTTCACGAGATTTTAAGGTGATTTCCCAAGTAAGAACAGACCCAAAAATCTCATCAAGGCTCATTGTGCTAAGATCATGTGCTTCTTTAATTGCCATCACTTTTGCATCCCATTTAACCGAAAGGCTTCTTAGGACTTTGCGTGCCGCATCGGATCTAGGAATAATTCTACCAAGATGCTTTAGTCCATTCAAAATATTAGTGAAACGAGACATCATAGAATTAATATTTTCATCTTCCTTCATGGAAAATAATTCATGTTCATGCATGAGTATATCAATTTTAGATTCTCGAACTTGAGTGGTACCTTCATAAGTTACTTCTAGTTTATCCCACATTTCTTTAGCCGTGGAGCAAGTAGAAACATGATCAAATTCATTTGGACTTAAGGCACAATTTAGATTTACCTTTGCTTTAGCATTAAAAGACATAAGCCTACACTCATCAATATCCTATTCGTTTGGCAATTTAGGGACTGTTTTTCCATCTACCACTTTGGTTATAGTAAAAGGTCCATCAACAATAACTTGCCAAATTTGATAATCAAAAGCTTGAAGAAAATCTACCATTCTAGTCTTCCGATAGCTACAGTTTGAATCAAGACCTTTACGAGGTTTGGTAGCTCATAGTCCTCGACTCAAAGAAACCCCTTCCTTGAGACTTTCTCAATCCTCACACTATGACTCTTCCTTCAATAGGTGGAATAGCAAAACCTTTACACACGTGCTAACTAGCTCACCACATAATCAAGAGAACAATCCTCCCTTGAAACAATGGGCTTCACTTACCCAAGATCACAAATTTATGTAAGCAATCAATATATCACTAAGAATAAAAAACACTCAAAAACCCTAAGGTTTTTATGGAAGATAGATCAATATAAGCTCAAGTATTTTTAGGTGATATTTCAAGAACTCTAGATGTATATTCCCAAATGATAAATTCAATTAGAGAATAAGAAAAGAGCTAGAGTTTAAATCTTCAAATGATTTGAGTGAAAATTGAGATTTCTTGCGTCTTGCTTTCAAAGACTTTTCAAATAGTGCTAGAGAGAAAATAAGAGATGAAGATTTTTCAGAAAAAATTCTCACATTAGAACTACTCTTTCAATCCTACATCGCATTCAATATATAGTGAAACATTAGGGTTTGGAGAGTGAATCTCACTTTAGGAGAGTGAGTTCTGAAAAGTAGCAAGAATAAACACCAAGTGATGGGATAAAATATTTCTCAGATTTACTTTTTTTAAAATACTGAAGCACCTAGTCGACTACCTATAGGCACCCAGTCTACTGCCTCTAAGCTATATTTTAAAATATTTTCCCCAACGACTATGGCCAGTTGACTGCCTGAAGAGAGCCAGTCGACGGCCTTGGATAGGCCTATTGATTGCCTCAGGCAATCAAATAAGTTCGTAACTCTCTATTTCATCCAGTCGGCTGGTACCTTGGCCAGTCGACTGTGTCATAGCCAGTCGGTTGCCATTGCTTGGCCAGTCGACTGGGTGAGTTCGGTTCTTTATTCACTCGAGCTTATTGGACCAATTAATGCATATAATACCTTGTTATAATATTCACACACCGACCTATCTACCTCGGGTCTTGAGTCTTCAACTTTTTCCTTTCGTTGACAATTTTGTCCTTTTCTATTTTTGCGCTTGAATTTATTTGTTGCCTATCGCTTTTTGTGTTTGTATTCTTTTCGAATCATTTTCCCGTTCTTACTGAAACACTTAGCTTAAAGTTATATTAGTATCAAACACGCTTTAAATGTTTTGTTAATATCAAAATAAGAATTATTGTCCGAAATAGAATTTCAAGGCCAACAACTTATGTGGTAACTGTCTCTTGATTCCGTTAGTAATTTAGGAGAAGTGGTATTAAGTGTTGATTGAGGTTTGAATGGATTGGAAGTGGTCTTTATTGATCCTAGTTAGTTTCGGAGTATTGGCTACTAGCGTTTTCCTTTTTATATCATAAGAATAGGATTGTTCCTGAGGTGGTTTCCTTAACCACTTGGGGTGGTTGAAATGAGTTGTCGTTTTGAGAGTGAATTGAGTTCACAATTGGGAATCGAGTTGTTAGATCATTTTCCTAGTTTTGTTGATGTGTTCTTACTCCGCATAGTATTGTAGATGTTTCGGTGTGTTCGGGTTTGCCCGAAGTCGTCCGGTTTTGTTTCAGAGCTTTCCGGGTTTATTCCTTGACTTTACATTATGGGGGCCATTGAGTACTCAGTGATGATTCTACCGAGTACTCGGTGAGTGCGTAAGTTCGCGCGAGCCTCATATTTCACCCTAGAGTTTTGGGCATAAAATGGCTACCGAGTACTCGGTGGTTATGAATACCGAGTACTCGGTGAAAACTATTTTGTGTACTCTTTTTAACTTATTCCCTTCTCTCCCTTGTGCTTCACCACTTCTCCTACTATGCTTGAGGCATTGATTAATGGTCTTTAGGGATGAGTTTTGTTAGGTTGAAGGATCCACTTAGATCAACCTTTCTTGATTGTTGGTCGTGGCGTGATGCTGAGCCACTCCTTTTTGTGTCATCATTTGATCCATGGGGTTGGAAACGGATATTGGGTTCCGTGGTTCCATCATGTTTCTTGTTCCTTCTTCATCCTCGTGGGACGTCATAGGAATCCTAGAGTTGGAATTGTTCGATTGACTTGAGGGTGTTTTTCTCTCGGTATGTGTATCTCATACTTTATTTCATTCCATGTTTTGGTTATGATGTGTGTGTCTTAGTGCACATACATATTGGTGGTTTTCCTCGTCATGGGTGGATGTCTCTCCATGTTGACTAGATGTTCCGGTTATTCTTTTTGTTAGCATTGGAGTTTCATCCCTTGCTTGATTTCATTGTCTTGTGTGGCCATTCTTCAGGGTAGTGGCACGTACCCTTCGTGGTTGAGTAGCTATCCTTCCTTGTTCATAGTGAGGATGTTAGTGATTGAATTGATTCCTTTGTGGATGGTATCGTGAGGTTGATGTTGTGGTATCAGCAGTGATATTGAGGTGAGTGTGGTTCGACTTTGTCAAGAGATTAAAATGTCTTGTGTGTATTGTGTATATATGCATTGACGATGATTATGTGGGTATATAAGGACTTGAGAGTTTCCTTAGTACGGGTTATGGATGTTCCTTCTTATGGGCATCATGGTTATTTTAGTTCCTTTGGAGCCTATGGTTATTGTTGTGGCCACTAGAGTGATTGACTATGTTTCGATAGGGTATTGTGTACTTGGAGTACGTTTATGTGAGTAGTGTAGACTACTAATGTTGATTTGGTGGGTACCGGTTATAGTTTTCTCTTGTGAGATTAGAACCACGTAGCTTGTACTTATTTGTTGTCTCTATGTATATATATACGTAAATATATTTATATAGATGTGCATTTGTGATATGATATTATATTATGGTTTCGTTATATGCTAGTTGCGCTTGATGATGCATGGTAGGGGACTAGAAAGATGTTTCAGGGGTCTCGTATTGGCGTGAGTGCCATGTGGGTCGTTTGACTAACCTAGGGTAGATGCATGTACACGGGTTGGTTTTTACTCGACTTGGACGATCGGAAGATGTGACGGTTAGGATATTTTTTCCTACGGGGCTCAATGAACTCACCCTGGCGTTGGTTTGTCCTGGTGGTCTACACTAGTTTGCAAGTGAGGTTTTGGCTAGGTATCAGGTTTTCTGTAGGATGGCTTGTGTCACTGATGCTGTTGCGGGATTTGGGACATTCGTACATAGTGCTGTTTCATTTTAGTTTCCTTTGCTTGTCCCCTGTATTGAAACCAATGTTGCTGTATTTCTTGGGAGCCAGTCTATTGGCACATCCCCCTTCCTTGTATTTGGTATCTTTGCATCATTGTAAAGATGTATTCTTTTGGCACCTATATGTGCTTTATGTATCATTTGGTTTAGCTTCCTCTTTGTTGTGTATTGAATTATTGTTGTTAAGAATATTCCATTCCTTTTATTGGTATTGATATTCTTAGTTTGTCTCTCATTTTGTGGATCACGACCCCGGATTCCTCGGATCTCCCGGTATGGGAGTCTTTGGAAATTTGGGGCTTGACAGGGCACGCAATAGGCCCCCTCCCCTGGTTACGGGAAAAGCGCGGGCGTGACAACTGGTGACTCCACTGGGGATGTTAGAGAGGTTAGCCCGAAACCTCCAAGGATGTAGCACTTTATACATGCGGCACACTGTCGTCTTTTATGTATTTACTTGTTTTGCTTTTAAGTTATTTGCATTATAATATGCTACTTTCTGCACTCATATAGATAAGTTGCATTTCATACATATTAGGTGATGTACATCGGACGGGGTTAAAAATAATGATTAAGAATGGCCCCTTACAACGACAAGGTTTAACATATCGCAGGCGCATGAATCGTATTGTAGCACAAATCGGCTTGAGAAAGGGAATATCGATCCTATAGAGACTTGGATTATTCAATCTAACAATTCAAAAGTATTGAATTATAGTTGAAAAAGGGTTTGTTTAATTTGTTTGAGATCCGTAAGAACATTTATATTATTGTTTATGTTTGGCATGTTCTAGACAATAACCATGTTAAGTGAACTGTGAGGTCGGGTAGGTTAAGGAAATTTGAAGTGGTCTTGAAACGGCATCAACAAGCTTCGTCAAATGCAAATCAATCTTAAAAGATGTGGAAAATACAAGAGAAATGAAATAGCAAGTTTGAGTAAAAAATGCATTCCGGAGGGCATAAACGACATTTTTTGTAGCCTAAACTTCAATAATCATTATAATGGAGTCGAGGGGGGTTCAAACGACTCTATTCTCAAAAAACGTGGTTTCCATAAATTTTGCTACGATCAACCTACAGACTTAGAAGCTAAAAGTGGCTAGAAAGTGCCAATTTTACACCCCATCTATGCCTATCAGAAGGGGCCTACGCTCTGCGTGTAGCTTCCCTACGTGCCACAAGTAGTAAGGGCTGCAATGTGAAGTTGTGAAATTTTGATTTTGACTCCGATTTGATTTCTCTTGATGTGGATGCGACTTTAAACATTGATTTACGTGATATATACATATTAAAGACCAGATCGAAAGGTTTTGCTCAATTTGATGTGAAATTACGAAAAAGGTTAAACTTAGGGCTTTCTTCATCTCTCTCTCTATAAATAGGAGAAGTCTCTACATATGTGATATCCGTTAGTGTAGGAAAAATATGTGTTAAAAATCACTCTTTATGATGGCTTAGGTTTTACGTATTCGCAAGTGCATGAGTCAATTATAGTATAGAAACGGCTTGAGAACGGGAATGTCGAACCCACAGAGACTTGTTTATTCACTTTAGCAGTTCAAAACTATTGAATTATGTTTTGAAAAAGTATTTGGATATGATTTTGATATTTGAATGAAAATTATACTAAGAAAACAATAAAAATGATAGTTGTGATCAAGAGATAGAGAACACTAGGGTTTTCATCACTCCACCACTAACCGCATAGTATAATCCTTAATTTGCACACTTACAAGAGGACGATCTATAACTGTGAATCATGTTATACTACAAATACTCGAATATGGCCCCCAAAAGAATACTGTCAATTGGATTTGCTACAACCCGTCTCCGGAAAAAGTATGACTAGTACATGCAAACTACTTTAAAATACTCCTACTAACTGAAATTAAAAATCATGTCTATATCATCTCGCCGAGGCATGGCCTGTGTAAACCTAGAGTTTCAAGTGTTAAGAATCATTGTGTAGAAAATCATGAAGTAAGCATCTGAGTTCTAGCCCATAGTGAATAATCATGATTGAATAGAAAAATATATTTATTCCATCTAAGACAATAATTCATAATAAATATAAAATTATGTACAGAAATCAAAACGATCACTCATCTACAACAATCATCACAATAGAGTCACAGTTTCCCCTCGTTACAATTGAAAGCAAATATAAGAACTACATTACTTAGCTAGGGTTTCGCTAGAAAATACTAGATACCGGTTTAGTTGGCCATGGAAGATGGTGACTGCATCACTAATGTAGAGACCCTCTCCATGGTTTTTTTCTTCGAATCTCTAGGTCTGAATATGGATTTTCTCCTCCACAGCAACAAGTCTGAATGAACATATGAAAACTCAATGAAGCAACAGCCACCCCACCCCCTTTCTAAAATATGTACGTGTATATATAGCCAAGAGTTATATGTTGTCCTTTTCCATCATTTTACTTTAAACCAACTTCAAACCCTAGTTATGATATGTATGTATGTATATACATGTATACCCATGTCTGGAGTAGCAGTCACGTCTTGGAGTTAAATCGGGTGTAAAACAGGCAAAAACCATCGTAGCACTCAAATTCCTTGCCGCACCTACGCTTCAAGTGTAGGGTCAAGTGTAGGTCTCAAACATAGGGGTCAAACATAGATTTCTGATTTCTAGCCACTTTTTTGAGTTTGAAAGCGTAAGGACAAGCGTAGATGTTTTCTGAAAAACCACTTTTCTCTGAAAATACACCAAAACACCCGTTTTGCACCCATAATACTTTTCTCTGTTGACGAATGCTTCTAGAAATGTCATTTTTACCCTCCAATAGCCATTTTTATCTTAAACTCCTTCTTGACTCTACTCTTTTGAATAGAAGGAGCACACACCTCAGTTAATTCACCGAAGTTTGATCCATTTCTTTGTTAAGTCCCTGAAACATGCTCAAACATAGAAACAACATAAAAATAATAGATAATGACATGAAATGACCTAACAATAGTGAGTTAAGGGGTCAAAATGTCTAACATTTGACACATATCAAGATGTTAGGGAGCTTTTTAGGTGAGATCTCTATAGTTATTCTACAGTTCATATTCTTTAACAGAGATAGAGATAGATAGAGAAAATCATTGAGTGATTCTATATCTTCTAGTTCTTTCTTAGGGTTTATTCAATTGTGCTTCTACATCGATGATCTTATGCACAATTGGATGACCTAGATTCTATAAAAAATCAACACACCAATGATTGCAACGTTGTTGCATTGATCCATTGAGAAGTAGAGCCGCCTGAGTGTGGAGATCAAAGTAGGAGGATTCGTGGTTGTTTGATCCATTGAGAAACGAGACCATCAGAGTAAGGAGATCGGAGCGAGATATAGAATTTTAGACGTTGAGTGAAGAACATCAAATTACAACGGTTATAAGGTTTTTCATAGAGTCTGTACAAATTCTCTAATTCATAGTGCATCGATACCTGAGCGTATCCGTGGTTTTTACTTGGGATTTCTCCAAGGTTTTCCACGTAAAAATCTCTGTGTCTTCTCATGATTTATTTTCTGCACTTATATTCATGATTTCTTGATTAATCTGATTTGAGAACTAGGGTTTCGTGACTAACTAAAATTGAATTTATGCTAAATAATTTTAATTGATCATTAAATTGAAAAAATTCTATTCACCCCCTCTAGGCTATATGCATTGATCGTCTAGGTAATTTCAAGATCTATATTAAAAACATAATTTAAATTGTGATTATGATTAAAGGTAGAGAAAAACTAGGATTTCATGCTCCACCACGAATCGCATAATATAGCTATCTACTTGCTCAATTGCAAGAGGCCGATCCTGTACTATGAATCAGATCGTACCGCAAATAGTTGAATAGGTCCCAAAAATGATACTATCCACCGGATTCACTACAACTCATCTCCAGACAGAGTGTGATTAGTATATGTCATCTACTTTACTCTAATCTACTCCTATAATATTAAATTAAACTAAAACATGTCTATATCACCTCACCGAGGCATGGTATGCATGTGTAAATCTATGGTTTCAAGTGTTTAAGCACCATTGTGTAGAAAATCATGCTATGTTTAGTGATAAATGATTGGTTGGGATAATACATTCATTCAATCTAATACAAGAATTTAGAATAAACATCAAACCCCGTATCACGAATGACTACAGTCTGTTCTACACAATCATCACAGTGTGGTCACAGTTTCCCCTCGTTACAATTGAAACAAATAAATAAACTACATTACTTTACTAGGGTTTTGATAGAAAATCCTACATACCGAATTAGTTGCTCATGGTGGAAGGAGATGCATCATTGATGTAGAAACGCCCTCCATGATCTTCTTCTTCGGATCTCTCGGTCATGAATGGCTCATCCCTTTTTATGATATGAATCTCCAGAGAAAGTGCTATGAAAATTATGTGAAAAGAAGCTCCTTAGACCTTGGTATTTATAGAACTGATTGAGAAGAGTCCTATTTTCATCAAACTTGTCCCACTTGACGTAGGATTCCTCTTTGATGTGTTTCTCCTCAAATCTGAGTGAAACCCTTTAATTAGATGTATAATAAGCCATATACACGTGCTTAGAGGTGTTGGAGTCGAACACAAGTGAAAAGAGTTCAAATCGCATTGGGATTAAAAGTCTTTCCAGCTACCTATGCTTGGTATCTACGCTTAAGCGTAGCTTAGTCATAGGCCATTAACCACAAACATACCTTAATCGTAGTTCTGAGTGTTTCTGGGGGCACTTTAGCTACTATAAGCGTAGTAAAATACTCGGAAATCACTTTTATTCATAATTGCTCCATTAGAACCCCCTCGACTCGTTTGGTATGTTTTCCAAAGTTATGGCTCCAAAAAAATGTCATTTTTACCCTCCAGGAGATTTTTTGCTTGAAAACTCATCTTTTGCTCTCCTCTTGGATAGATACAAGCTCTTCCTTGGTTAATTCACAAAAGTTAGGTCATTTTCATCATTAACCTCCTGAAACACGCTTAGACATACAAACCACATAAAAATACCAAATAATGTAATGATAAGACGTAACAATATTGAGTTAGGGGCCTATAATGGATAACATTCGGCACTTATCACACCCCAAACTTACATATTTCTAGTCTCTTAGCAATGAACACATGACTATCTTCAAAAATCTCCTCTGGATCAGATTCTATGTCACAATCACTTTCTCTCTCATGTGCATTCTCACCCGAAAAAGGAGAAGAAGAAGACATCTCTCTATGCTTTCCCTCACAAGCTTTTGTAATGAATTATGGAAATTATGTAATCGCAAGGGCTTAATTTATATATGAACAATTCATATTTGAAAACGAAAAGGAAATGGACTTGTTTATTGAGTTGGAGAATGGAATCAAACAATCAATCCTATTTTAACATTTACTTGGATTCCATCTCTTACTCGGACTAGGATTTTGCTAAAAATTCCTATCTAAATTCCGAAAAGTCCTAAAATGTATCCCTAATTAAATCCTAATATAGTACAAGTGCAAAACCATCTGAAAATCCCATCGATTGGGCAAATTCCAAGCGTAGCAAGCTACGCTTATGGTCAATGCTTAAGCGTAGGCTTACTTGGTCTTTTGCAAAATATTTTTTCTCGGGTCTGTTTTCGTTTACACACTCATCATATCCATGCTCTAATATCCCTATACAAAACGAACTCACACTCCCCCAAACATAAACACACACATGTCTTCATAGTGTGACTCCGAAACTAAACTGAACGCTAAAAATCACATCACATTCACCACATGTATCATCATAGTTCAGGAATTTTAAAAACATGAGAAATACTTTCACATGGATACGAAAATACGTAGTTTTATATAATAAAAAATACACTTAGAGATCGATCGTTTAGGCGGTGAACATATATTGTACTATCACAAACTATCCGCCTAACAATTCTTCTCTAGTGATAACAAAACATAAAAACTATACTACAACTAAACTCATCATCCTCGTCAGACAGTGGTGGTGGTGATGGCGAATCAAGTCCTATATGAAACATCAGTGTCCACCTCTAAGCAGACGAGTAGCAAAATACTTGAAAACCACTTTTCTTGATAATTGTGCCGTTAGAACCCCATTGACTACTTTTGTATATTTCCCGATGTTACGGCTCAAAAAAATGACACTTTTCCCCCCGGGAGACACTTTTTACTTGAAAACTCCTCTCTTGCTCTCCTCTTGGATAGATACAAGCACTTCCTTGGTTAATTCACCAAACTTAGCTCGTTTTCTTAAATAAGCTCCTGAAAAATGCTTAAACATACAAATCGCATAAAAATACCAAATAATGTTATGATAAGACGTAATAATAGTGAGTTAGGGGCCTAGAATGGATAACATTCGGCACCTATCACATCCCCAAACTTACATACTGTTAGTCGCTTAGCAATGAACACATGAGAACTTTAAAAACATCTCATGATGATTTTCTAATCTAACTACTCTACACTAATCCAAGTGTAACAAGCTTTCGTGATGGTCGACGATTAAACTTAACATGTGTAACAAGCTTTTTAAACCCCTCGGCAATACCAAGTGATGAGTTAAGTCTCAAGAGGGTTAGCTATTCTACCCATAATTTCTCCATTCTTCATTATCACGCATTAATGCATTCACATACTCATTAATTAAGTCATGCTATAATATACAGAATAACATGGATACAAACGTTCCCACTCACTACCAAATAACGACTATCTCGAGCTAATGTTTAGAATGGTCCCCACTGGAGTAAACAAGTTCGTTAATCTCTACTTTTAATTCAGATAACCTTCTGTGTTTTTGTCAACATTCTCCTATGGTAGATTAATCTTTCTTCTTCTACTTCATTAATCTAACTCTGTCATGCTTTAATTATTTTTAAAAACTCCTTTCTTTCTTCCCTTTATCCCTTTTTATCTTTCTAAGCTCCGGACTTTCCAGCAAGGATTTTTAGTCCCAACCAACTAGGCCCGAGCTTCTTTCTTGGGATTTATGCTCATTAGTTTTTTCCCCTTTTGATGCGAACACTCATACATTGTGGTAAGCAACCCGGTTACTCAGATTGAAAGACTACTTTTTCCATCTTATCATTTCCAAAAATTTCAAAAATATCTAGATTTCCTCCATTATATTCCCCTTCTCCCCTTTTCATGGTTACCAAGCTATTTTTTCAACTACATAGTCAAAGATCAACTAATCATCCCATAGTGAATATGTGCATGTGCTTATAGGTAAATATCGTCGTTCTCAGTGTCAATTTTAGTAATTCATTCACTTATGTAAAACCACATCACCTCACTATTTAATCTAATCATTACTCTCATGAGCGATAATATCACATCACATACTACTCATACATCATAGACACAAACTCAAGCAACTTGTAATGAAAAACACTTATGCGTGAAAATAAAGAATTTTTCAAACAATTTAAAATTTTCAATCATTTGTTTTTTTCAATCATTCCTTATGACTATTATGCAACCAACTATTCTTTCCCCCCAAACTTAAATTAAACCATGTGCTCATGGTTCACCATCATACTTATGATAAAAAATATAGTTACCCTTGACGTGTCTTTCCGGACTTTCAACAATATAGAACTTTCTTCCACCCCCTAAACTTGTTTTGAGGCACCTATAGAAATATTCAACAAAGCACACATACCCAATATCATAACAATGGAAGAAATTCATCATCACTTTTCAGAAATCATTACTCAATATAACACAAGGAATGAATCTTTTATTAAATTAAATAAACAATGATTTGGGCTTATGGGCCTATAATCCTAAGTTATTGAAAAATAATGATTTGACTTTAAAGGCCTTCAATCTTATAAATTTAAATTAATATTTATTCTACTAAATTAAAAACATCCTACGAATCCTATCCATTCCTTGCTCCACCAGATCATCATTCACTTTCAGTAGAACCACGTCCCTAAGAAGCCTTGATAGTTGATTCTACTTCACGCCATTCAAAATCCACTTCTTGGTAATACTTTATGAACGACAAACACTTCTCATTCAACTCTCGCAATCTATAGCCCAATTGTTACACAAGAATCCTCGATATCAAAAAAGGATTTTGGAGATAAAACTCCATCATATCTCAGTCTTTTACCTTCCCCCTCACAATTCGCTATACCATGATCATGTTTCCCATGATCAACTCCGGTATTGCTACCCCAAATCCTTTTAGTATGCAATATAAGACTTTAACCATCGTATGACCTCTCCAACATGTCCTATGATTTTGACATACTTGTGATGTAAGAACACAATCTAGGTTTAATAGGTCTGGGTTAATATGGTACCTATCAACACTCTTGTCCGTTGTACGCATCTGTGGTGCACTCAAAGCTTGTATATTTATACTTTCAGGATCCAAATACCCATTCATCTTCCTCATATCCACTACTTCTGAGGCAGCACTATCTTCGAAAATCTTCTTTGGATCATATTCTATATCATAATCACTTTCTCTCTCATGTGCATTCTCACCCGGAAAAAGGAGAAGAAGAAGAAGAGGACGACATCTCTATATGCTTTCTCTCAAAAGTTTTTGGTGTTGAATTCTACAAATTACGGACTCCCAAGGGTTGTATTTATAGATGAATAATTCAGTTTCATAAAGGAAAAGGATTTAAAATCATTATTTAAGTTGAAAAGTGGAAACAACCAACAATCCATCTTTGACTTGTATTTGCATTCCACTTCCTACTCAGACTAGGATTTTGCTAAAAATTCATATCTAAATTCCAAAAATTCCTAAAAACTATCCCAAATTAAATCCTAACACATTACAAACACAAAACCATTTAAAAAACCCTTCAATTGGGCAAGTTTTTCAAAAATTTTAGACATGCTACGTTGGTCCCTACGCTTAGCGTAACGTACAACTTGGTTTTTTAAAAACGTTGTTTTTAGTCTTTTCTCCTATATGGTTCCCATACACATGCTCCAATATCACCCTCTAATAAGCACACACACTCCCCCAAACTTAAACACACACATGGCCTCATTGTGTGATTCCGATGTTCAACCGAATTCCAAAATCCACGCCATTAAACGCATGCATCGTCCTAGTCTCAGAAATGTAAAATACGAGCAATATCGTCATATTAATATAAAAATTTGTAGTTTTATATAATCAAAAATTGAAAATACACTTAGAGATCATCGTTTAAGTAGTGAACATATATCGTACTATCAAACTATATGCCCAACAATTGTCCTATAGTGATAACAAAACATCAAAACTATACTACAACTAAACTAATCATCCTTGTCAGATGGTGGTGGTGGTGATGGTGGATCAAGTCCCACATGAAACATATGTGCACGTAATATGCCACGCATCTCCCTCTACCTACGCCGGAGCTGTGTAATCACCTCTCGGCGCATCTGCATATCTATTAGGGTTATCCTCTTTCCAGCCCTTAACTCCTCTCTAAGTTGTTGAGTCTCCTACAAACTCTGCCTCATCTTCAAGTGCCACCTGCCCCACAAGCAACTCGTCAATATGTGCACGAGTGATTGTAACTTTTGCATCGGCCGGTGCCTGAGGCATCTATCTCTCAGCAGCCTGTACCCCTTCTCCCTAAGGTGGCATGACATCATGATGTCTGGCCTCTGGCTCAGCAGACATAGTATAAGGTACAACTCCAGCAGGAGCGTCCATCATCCTCCTCTATAGCACTAATGCTCCGGCAAGTCTAAACCACTAGTTCCGCCATAACCCCTCTTGGTAGATACTAGGCACATATCAAGGTATATCCACCTCCTCATCAATCTCTACACTAGCATCAGTCATCAATCACATAACCAAGGTCAAGAATCTCATCTGAAATCCATTATACTTAACCTTGGTCGCAGTCCATAAATCAACATAATACTGGTATAGGCCCCTCCATAAGATTTGAGGAATCGAGATCTAGTAGCCGAACTCAAAGGCATAATGTAAGATTAAAGATAACTGCCACCTCTGAGTCGCGTGCCCTTGTGGATATATCTGGGATCAGATCAAAGTTCCCAGGAACCACAACTTTAGATGATAATCCAACTTCTTCATGCAGTTATTCCTGTCATAAGCAAAATTCCCCTCAATCTGCAATCGAACTATCTCAGTCAATCAAGGGAATGTACCTCTCTCACCTCTGGTGGGCACTCATCGAGAGTACCCCAGGCATCTGAGTTACTCTGCAATGTAATCTGGAACTGTACCTCTCTCACCTCGCTCTCCATCCTGAGCTCTCCTCTGTAATGTTGCATGTGTAGCCAGAACTCTCGAATCGGATCCGGGCAAACTGAAGTAGATGGAGGGGATAGAATTAGCAATAAGCATTGTGCTCGGAGACATCTAATAGTCCATGCCAGCACCCCCTCCCTCTTAAAAACCTCTATAAGGTATGTCTTCTCGATCCTGTACCCCCTCGCCATCACCTAGTCCAATAGGTCCTCTACTGTCTCCTTAGGAGGTACCGGTTTAAGGGCCGCCAATGTCCCCTACTTCGTACCACCAGCCGCCTGTGGCTCTGGCTGTGGTGCTAGTGGTGAAACTGGCAGTGAAACGACGGGTGATGCGACGACCGTATCCGTAGGGTCAATGTGTGTTGCCTCTAAATATAACTAATCATCTACATGCCTTAGGTGGTGACCTATCTACTGGTATCGGGTCATACGACTTCGATCTCTCTCGTGATGAACCCACACCCCTAGTCCGAGCCCTCGTCTTCATTCCTACAGTCAAGATTTTCAATAATTATAAGCGAATCATTCCGGACACCGAATCAAACTTAAAACCATTTCTAAATCAACCCAATATGACATTTAAACAAACCCCCATATCTTAAACACTTGAAAATTTCAAATTTTCAACCCATTCTTCAAGTTTGAAAATTTCAAAATTCACAACTTTAAGAAACGGATCAAAACGTGTTTTTTACTAGATTCGTTCTTGAATACTAGTTTAGAATGATTAAAAGAGTAATTAGAAACAGAAATATAGAAGAAAATCTCACTGAATCAAACGATTTAATGGTTTCCTGAAAATTTTGTTTTCGTGGCTCTACGAATTGTTCACATATGTCCGGACGATCAAGGAACAAATTTGACGTAAGATTGGAGTTGATTGGTTTGAAATTACCTTAGGATTTAATTGGGAGTGGATTGAGAGACTTTGGTGATGGAAAAAATAAGCGGGAAATGTTTTAAGCCCGTTCGCTATATAACAGAGTCGCGTAGGTTGGAGTATGAAACACCAGCCTACGAACGCTTAAGCGTGGCTACTCTCCACACATTCCATATACCTTATTTGATATATCACCATACCTATCATGACGACGACAATATTATGACTCGATCTTACGACTAATGAACTCAAATACAAACTACAAAACTAGGTTCAAAAAATAATTTTCATCAAGTTCTAGTGCTCCATGGGGGTAAACCTTCGTAATTTTATATGGTCCGTCCCATCTTGATTGAAGCTTGCCAGGAGAAGACTTAAGTCTCGAATTAAACAACCAAACTTTCTAGCCGAGCTCAAAGGACTTCTTCAGAATATGTCTATCGTGAAATGCCTTCGTCTGAGCTTTGTAAATCTGAGAGTTCTCATACACATTATTACATAGCTTCTCAAGCTCTACAAGTTAAAGTTTTCGTTAAGCGCCAGATCTTTTCAGATTGAAGTTCAACCTTTGAACTATCCAATATGCTCGGTGTTTAGGCTCAACAAGGAGATGACATGCCTTACCATAGACCATCCGATACGGTGTCATACCTATCGGAGTCTTGTAAGCAGTCCTATAAGCCCACAATGCATCATTCAGCGTCTAAGGTCAATCCTTCAAGTCCACACGCACTGTTTTCACTAAAATGTTCTTCACTTCCCTATTAGAAATCTCCACTTGTCCACTTGTTTAGGGATGATATGATGTACAAATCTTATGAGTGACGCCGTACTTTTGACATAGACTACCGAGAAATGGGTTATTACAATGCTTTCCACTGTCACTAATTATCACATGTGCTAAATCGAATTTTGACAAGATATTCGATTGAACAAACTCCACAACTGCCTGATGGTTGACTTGTGAAGTAGGTACAACTTTTATCCATTTTGACACATAGTCAACCCCTATGAGTATGTAATATTTATCGCCTGCTTTTGGAAATGGTCCCATGAAGTCTACACCCATACATAAAATAGTTCAACAATCAAAATTGGGGTTAAAGGCATCATATCCCGTCGAGGTATAGATCCCCACTTCTAACATCGCACTCACGCTTTACAATATTTAAATGCATCTCTAAATATGGTCGGCCAATAGAACCCACTCTGCAATACCTTATGGCCTGTCTTTTGAGCTCCAAAACCCATATCCTAACGTATGGCAAAATCTCAAGATACTCTCTACTGCACTTTCAGGAACACATTCTTAGATAATCTGATCAGAGCAATATTTCTACAATTGAGGATTATCCCAGATATAAAATTTAACTTGGTTGAAGAATCGATCTTTATCACTCTTAGACCAACCTTTTGGAATTTGACCCGTAGCTTTGTAATTAACAATATCAGCATACCACGGTATCTTTTCCACAACAGCCACACTGAACAGATGTTCATCTAGGAATGTATCCTTAAGAGGAATACTTTCGTTTGTAGTCTCCACAACGATCCTCGATAAATGGTCTTCTACTACATTCTTCGAACCCTTTTTATCTTTTATCTCCAAATCAAATTCTTGTAATAATAAAATCCATCGAATAAGCCTGGGTTTGGAGTCTTTCTTTGTCAGCAAATGTCTCACTGCTGCATGATCCGAATATACTACAACCTTGGTTCGTAATAGATATGATCTGAATTTATTCAAGGCAAACACAATTGTTAGCAACTCCTTCTCTGTTGTTGTGTAATTTATCTGTGCTTCATTCAGAGTTTTACTAGCATAATATACCGCATATGGCAACTTCTCCTTTCTCTGTCCCAATATCATTCTTACGGCATAATCTGAAGTGTCACACATTAGGTCAAAAGGGAAAGACCAATCTGGTGGTTGCATAATCGGGGTTGTAGAGAGTTTTGTACGAAGCTTCTCAAAAGTATGAAGACACAATTCGTTAAGGACAAACGTTGTATCTTTAGCTAATAAGTTGTATAGTTGTCGGGCAATTTTACTAAAATGTTTAATAAATCATCTATAAAACCCAACATGGCCCAAAAATGATCTTATCTGCTTAACAGACATGGGAGGAGGTAATTTTGAAATAAGCTTAGTTCTTGCCTTGTCTACCTCAATCCCCCTCTTTGATATTATATGGCCCAGTACTATTTCGTCTTGAACCATGAAAAGGCTCTTTTCCCAACTCAAAATCAAGTTAGTCTCTCTACATCTCTTGAGCACAAGTGCTAGATGTTTCAAATAGTCCTCAAAGGTTACCCCAAAGACCAAAAAATCATCCATGAACACTTCCAAAAATTTCTCTACCATATTAGAGAATATTGACATTATACACATTTATAATGTAGCTAGCGCATTACACAAACCAAATGACATCCTTTTGTACGCAAAATTATTATATGGGTATGTGAAAGTGGTTTTCTCCTGATCAGCAAAATCAATCGCCACTTGGTTGTAACCGGAGTATCCGTCCAAAAAGCAGTAATAGCTATGTCCGGCCATCCTTTCTAGGATTTGATCAATAAACGGCAATGGAAATTGATCTTTCTTAGTGTGTGAGTTGAATTTTCTATAGTCAATGCATACATGCCACCCTATGGTGGTGCGCTGTGGGATCAACTCACCCTTAGAGTTAGACACAACTATGATACCTGATTTCTTTGGTAGCACCTGTGTAGGGCTTATCCATGTACTATTTGATATGGGGTAAATGATACCCGTATCTAGCAACTTCACAACCTCCTTCATTACCACCTATTTCATATTGGGGTTTAATGTCTGTTGCATTTCCCTCGATGGTCTTGATGTCTCTTTTAAATGTATGCGATTCATGCAAATTGAGGGATCTATCCCTTTAAGATCAATAACACTCCATCCTATTGCCTCTTTGTTTTCACTCAAGACCTCAACTAAACTCAATTAATGTTCTTTTGTCAGCTTTGATGAAATGATTACAGGAAGAGTCTTGTTTGGTCCTAAAAAGACATATTTCAGTTTTTCAAGCAATTCCTTAAGTTCCATGGTAGGAGGAGTTATTAGAGATGGTATTGGTGGTGCACTCGATAGCGTGGGAAGTGGCTCAATCAACACTTTCCATGGTTGGGCATATAATATAGCTTATATTTCAGCAATATCTTCATTATTCATCCTTATTTGCTCATCCCAGTCGTCTGGTTTAGTCTCCAACCTTACTCAAGTCATCAACGAATCTAACTCATCTTTCTCCAACATCCATGGTGCAAAATTTTCTATTATATCATCCATCTCATCAAGATGAAAACATTCAACTGACTCCGGGAGTTGATGATTAGCATCGAAAACATTCATTTGCACCTTCATGTTTCCAAAAGATAGCTCCATAGCCCATGTTCTACAATTAATACACGTATTGGCCGTGGCCAAGAACGATAATCCTAATATCACAAGGATATGTTTCTTCGATCCTGGACAGGTTCTGTATCTAGAATTATAAAATCCACTAGAAAGTAGAACTTGTCCACCTGAAGGATTACATCTTCCAAAATCCCTCTCGCTTTCTTAATTTATCTATCCGCCATTTGAAACACTACTTAGGTAAGATTTAGTTCTCCCAACCCTAGATGCTGATAAACTGAATATGGAACTAAGTTAACACTCGCATCTAGATCAAGAAGAGCTCTACCAATTTCCTGGTCACCAATGACACACGAAATAGTAGGAGCACCAGGATGTTTCCTCTTAGGTAGTGTGCTATTTAATAGCACTGAACTCACTTGTTCAGTTAACATAATTTTCTTTGGGACCTTTGATCGACTTTTTCTCTTCTGAGTGTAGAGGTCCTTTAGAAATTTAGCATAGGTTGGTATTTGGGCTATAATGTCTAAGAGAGGAAAATTAATCTTGACTTGTCGGAAATCCAACATGTCTGTCTCTTTATGCTTACTATATCTGGTTGACTCTCGAACATGTTGAGGAAAAGGTTCTACCACTTCATAACTTGCCCTATCCGGCTCTTCTGGTAATGTCTGATCGATATCTTCCTCCTCTTAAGGTTGATCTTAATATACTTCTTCTGCCGCAAGTACGCAAGTAGTATATAGTATGGTTGGGTAGAGATGGTATCAAACCACAGAGATTAAAGTCATATTTCACATAATTATAAAGTAGCAAATTGAATTATATTCATAAAAGTTGTTTGATTGATTAAACTACTAAATATAAAATAAAATAAAAAGATAATTGTTTTTTTCCAGTTAAGATAAACAAGTCTACGGTTGAATTCCAACTCAACCACTAGCCTTATAATGTATTCCTTTAATTATATTATTGTAAGAGGGCGATACAACTTATATGATTCAGACTAGTAACCCTACAAGCAGTTGCCTAGTCTTAAAAAGGAAGAAATTGGTCCATATTCACTATAATCCATCTGCGATTAGTATGACTGTTATATACATCTATACTACAATTACTCCTAAAACATAAAAATTAAAACGCATGCTAACAATCATCTTCTCTAAGCCTGGACTGTGTAAACCTAAGACTTTATCGTGCCAAATAAGTACCACTTTGTAGATATCGTTATTAAATCACGGAGGTTCTTGCTCCATTTGATAAAACACAGTTGTTCAAGATAAATCATTAATTCAATCTCAGCTTAAGAATATAATCAATAAATAAATCTTATTTAGGTTATTTGTTTGATCTCTTACTACATAATCATCATATAAGTGTGTTGGCCTTGAAATTTAGTCTCGGAAAACAATTCCAAAATTGATGATAACAAACCATTAAAGAGTATTTGATACTAATGAATTATCGAGTTCATGTTTTCAGCAAAAGACAGGTGAACGACTCGGAAAGCAAGCTTGGAAAGAAAGCTTGAATAAAAGCGAAAAACCAAGAAAGAAATTGAAGCGCGAAAATGGAAATTCAAATATTCAACGGTAAAAGACGAAAGTCGGAGACTCAAGACTCGGGGTAGATAGGTCGGGGTGCGATTATTGTAACAAGGTAATTTTATGCGTCGATATTATCTTATAAGCTCAAGTATAAAATGAAGCGAACTCAAATGGAAAGAAAAATTATTTACCGAACTCAAGCGGAAATAAAAATGATTTAAACAAGTATTTTTCATGTCATAGTTGACTAGAAGAAACCTTTGTATTTTCTAGCAGTCGACTAAAACAATCAGAAGCTACATGATTTTCATCTACATCAAAGTAGTCGACTAAAAGAACTTTGAGTCGACTAGACTACATCTTGTAGTCGACTAGAACTTAATCTAGTCGACTAGATGAGCCAAAGTAGTCGACTAAAAGAAATGATGTAGTCGACTAAAAGCTCCTCAAAACATGCAGTTTCAACAAAAAACATTTTCCATGTTTTGTGCATCATGTTTAATGGATTTCAAACGGCTTTTGACTTCTCTAATTCATTACTCATTCTCAAAATCATAAAGCATTGTTATATATAGAATGAGATGTGTATATTTCAAGCTAAGAGATTGAAAAACAAAGTGAAAGAAGTCTTCATCTTCCAACAGAAAATGTTCTGCAAAAAGCCTTTAAAACCAAGCTTTGAAAATCTCTCAAAATCAAAACCTCTAGTATCTCTTCTTATACTCCAAATATTGTTCATTGATATATCATTTGAGAATATATTTCTAGAGCTATTGAAAAATCACCAAAAACACTTGAGCTTATATTGATTTATCCTTTATAAAAACCTTTGGGTTTTAAGTGTTTTTGTTCTTGAGTGATTTTATTGATTACATACAAATTTGTGATCTCGGACAAGTGAAGTCCAACGATTGTTCAAGAGAGGGTTGTTCTCTTGATTGAGAGACAAGCTCGAGAGGCTTGTGTTGTAAAGGTTTGCCATTCCACCTTTTAAGGAAGGGCCATAGTGAAAGGATCAGGAAAAGTCTCTAGAAGGGGTTCTTGAGCCGAGGAGTAGGAGTTACCGAACCTCGAAAAAATTAAGGTGTCAATCTGTCTATCTCTTTCTCTTTATTTCATTTAATTGCTTGCTATATTTACTTGAATATCTTGAATGCTAATTAGTCTTGTGATTAGTTGTTAGACAAATTGAATTGAAAATATTCACTTGACTATTGTAGAAATTGAGTATTGATTATAGTTTGTTTTAATTCCGAAAAGAGGTAGAAATATTTTTGAACACCCCATTCACCCCCCTCTAGGGTTACTTAGTGACTAACAATTGGTATCAGAGCCTAATCTCTATTATTGTTAGACTTAACCGTCTTAAAGAACGATCATGGCCTCAAATTTAGTCACTCATGTTGAAGGACAATATAATAATAGGCCCCCATGGTTTGATGGTTCAAACTATAGTTATTGGAAGACTAGAATGAAAGACTTTCTTCAAGCTATTGATTATCAAATTTGGCATGTTATTGTTGATGGACCTTTTACTTTAACAAAAATAGTTTACGGAAAAACTATCCCAAAACTGCCCAACGAATGGGATAATGTTGAGCGTAGTCTTATATCATTTAATGCTAAAGTTAAAGTCAATCTAAATTGTGCCTTAAGTCCGAATGAATTTAATCGTGCCTCTACTTGTTCCACAACCAAAGAAATGTGGGATAAACTAGAAGTAACCTATGAAGGTACTACTCAAGTTAGAGAATCTAAAATTGATATACTTATGCATGAATATGAATTATTTGCCATGAAGGAAGATGAAAATATCAATTCCATGATGTCTCGTTTCACTAACATTTTGAATGGACTAAAGCATCTTGGTAGACTTGTTCCTAGATCCTATGCGGCACGCAAAGTCCATAGAAGCCTTCCGGCCAAATGGGATACAAAAGTAACGGCAATCAAAGAAGCTCATGATCTCAACACCATGAGTCTCGATGAGATATTTGGCTCCCTACTCACTTGGGAAATCACATTGAAATCTCGTGAAGACGACACCAAGCCGAGAAAAGGCATAGCCTTGCAAGCCTCTACCAAATATGAAACCAATGAGACGAGTGAATAAGAAGTGGATGAGGACATTGCTTTGTTCACTCAAAAATTCAAGAAATATCTTCAAAGAAAGAAAGCCAATGGCGGAAGATTCATGAGGAGAAATGAACCAAAAGGCGAGCCTAACAAAAGGGAACCCCGAACATGTTTCAATTACGGAAAGACGGGACACTATAAAAGTGATTGCTTCAAGTTCAAAAAGGAGAACGAGAAAAGGCCAAACAAGATGGCTATGAATGCTACATGGGATGATTACGACTCATGTGACTCAGACGAGGAGGAAAATGGCGAAGAAACGGCAAATATTTGCCTCATGGCAAATGAAGAAGAGGTACATTTAAATTTATATGCACTAGATAAATCTAAATGGTCGTATGATGAACTTCTCCTTGATTATAATGAATTGCAAGATGCGTTTGAAGAATTACATGATGAATTTGAAAAATTAGCTGGAAAATATATTCTTCTTAAGAAAGCTAAATCTTCATGTAGCTCTACTAGTTCCTTCTTAAAAACTTCAAACAATGATAAAAGCATTGAGCTAGAAAAGGAAAATAATCGATTGAAAAATACTATAGATGATCAAATAAATGTCTTAGCTAAATTTACAAAAGGAAAAGAGAACCTTAGTATTATGTTAGGAAGGCAAAAAGGATCATTTGATAAATGTGGTCTAGGGTATGATGCATTTGACAAAGATGCTCTTATTTTGAAAAAGAGAAAAACATTTAGGCACACATTTACAAGGCAATCATCTCATACATCTTCAAATGATCATAAACATGTTAATTGCTACTTTTGCAATAGAAAGGGACACAAAGCTAATGTATGTCTTCATAGAAAGAAGAAAATTATGTCAAAAATGGTTTGGGTTCCGAAAGGGACTATTGTATGCTCATATAGACAAGAGAATGTTGCAACGAAACAAATTTGGGTTCCAAAAAGGAACTATTGCATCTCTATCTAACCAAAATGGACCCAAAACAGATTGGGTACCAATAAGAGTTACTTGAACTTGTTTTGTAGGTATGCTTGAAGTCCGCATCAAAAGAAAAATGGTTTCTTGATAGCGGATGCTCAAGGCACATGACGGGAGACAAATCAAAGTTCATTTCACTAAAACCATATGAAGGAGGAAACGTAACCTTTGGAGATAACTCTAAAGGCAAAATTATAGGAATTGGCTCAATCGGTATTTCCTCTTCTCTTTCTATAGATGATGTGCTATTAGTTATTGGTTTGAAGCATAATTTGTTTAGTATTAGTCAATTATGTGACAAGGGCTATGATGTTATTTTTAGGACAAATGCATGCATAATCGAGAAATATGGGAATCAAATGTTCAATGCCAAACGAAATGGAAATTTGTATACTTTGTTGCTATGTGAATTGCATGAACAAGATGTTAAATGTTTTGTCACATCTAGCGAAAATAGTTGGTTATGGCATAGACGTCTAGGACATGCTAGTATGGCGTTTATCCAAAAATTATTTAGTCAAAGGCCTCTCAAAGACTAAATTTTCGAAGGATAAAATATGTAAAGTATGTCAAATTGGCAAGCAAGTAAAGTCCTCTTTCAAGAGAAAGAAAGACATTACCACTTCTAGACCATTAGAGCTACTTCACTTGGATCTTTTTGGTCCGGAGAGAACGACTAGCTTAGCCGGGAAACTCTATGTACTTGTTATAGTTGATGACTACTCTAGATATACTTGGGTTCACTTTCTTGCTCATAAAAATGAAACTCACTCCATTCTTGATAAATTTTATAGTCATTCAAAATGAAAAAGATTTGCAAATCAAGAAAATTAGAAGTGATAGAGGTAGGGAGTTTGAAAATCAAGACTTAGAGAAATTATGTGATGACCTCAGTGTTTCTCATGATCTCTCGGCCCCTAGAACCCCTCAACAAAATGGTGTAGTTGAAAGAAAGAATCGATCTCTACAAGAGATGGCTAGAACTATATTAAATGAGCACAACCTTCCCCGAAGCCTTTGGGCGGAAGCGGTAAACACCGCTTGCCATATAATTAATCGTGTCATTATTCAGATGAAGTTGGGGAAAACACCTTATGAGTTGTGGAATGGTCGAAAGCCCAATATTGGGTATTTCAAAGTTTTCGGGTGTAAATGTTTTGTGCTAAATGATAAAGATAACCTAGGAAAATTTGACTCCAAATCGGATGAAGCAATTTTTCTAGGATATTCTACAAGGAGTATAGCCTTTCGTGTTTTTAATAAATGAACTCTAACTATGGTTGAGTCTATTCATTTTGTATTTGATGAATCACCCTCACCACCATCACCTAAAATTGATCTAGAAGAAGATGAGGTTTTTGGGATTGAGGATAATTTAAATACTCTCAATATCTCCAACTCATCAAGTAGCCAAAAGGAAATAAGGGAAGTTGAGCATTAATCCAATGCTGACTTGACCAACTTAATGCCTAAAGCATATAGGATTGTTCACAATCATCCTCTTGATCAAGTCATTGGTAATCCATCAAAAGGGGTTAGTACTAGATCTCAACTTAAAGATTTTTGCAACCACATGGCTTTTGTATCGCAAATCGAACCAAAGAACTTCCATGATGCTCAATGTGATAATTCTAGGATCTTAGCAATCCAAGAGGAATTAAATCAATTTGAACGCAATCAAGTTTGGCGTTTAGTTCCTAGACCCGAAAATCAAACTATTATTGACACAAAATGGGTTTTTCGAAACAAAAAATATGAGAATGGAGTAATTTTTCGAAATAAAGCAAGATTGGTAGCTCAAGGATATAATCAAGAGGAAGGCATCGACTACGATGAGACCTTTGCACTGATAGCTAGATTAGAAGCAATTAGAATGTTTTTTGCATTTGCATCATATAGAAACTTTACTCTTTATCAAATGGATGTCAAAAGTGCTTTCTTAAATGGTGTCATAGAAGAGAAGTATTTGTAAAGCAACCACCCGGATTTGAAAATAATCTTTTTCCAAATCATGTTTTCAAATTAGCTAAAGCTTTATATGGTTTAAAGCAAGCTTCTCGAGCTTGGTATTAGAGACTTAGTGGATTTTTGACTAAAAATGATTTTACAAGAGGCAAAGTTGACAACACACTTTTTACAAAAACCATTAAGAAAAATTTGTTGATTGTCAAATATATGTTGACGACATTATATTCGGCTCAGTAAACGATTCTTTATGTAAAGAATTTGCTACAAGTATGCAAAATGAATTTGAAATGAGTATGATGGTTGAGTTGAACTTCTTTTTAGGATTGCAAATCAAGCAAAGCTCGGATGGCTCATTCATTAGCCAATCCAAGTATACTAAAGATTTGCTAAAGCGATTCGGTATGGAGGATACCAAACATGCCATAACTCCTATGAGTTCTTCTATTAAGCGTGATAAATATGATAATGGTAAATGTGTTGACATTACTAGTTATAGAGGCATGATTGGTAGTTTGCTTTACTTAACCACTAGTAGACCGGATATAATGTTTAGTGTGTGCTTATGTGCTCGTTTTCAATCATGTCCTAAAGAATCTCATTTACTTGCGGTAAAACGTATCTTTTTCACTACCTAAGTGGTACAATTAACTTAGGACTTTGGTATCCACGTGGAACTTCAATTGATCTTATTAGTTATTCGGATGCCGATTTTACCGGATATAGAATTGATCAAAAAAGCACTAACGTCACTTGTCATTTTCTAGAACACTCACTAGCATCTTGGTCAAGTAAAAAACAAAATTCCGTTGCATTATCTACGACCGAAGCCGAATACGTGGCAGCCGGTAGTTGTTGCACTCAAACTCTTTACATTAAGCAACAACTACTTAATTTCGGTCTTATTTTCACACACGTGCCTATTAAATACGATAATACGAGTGCTATTTGTATTTCAAAGAATCTTATTCATCATTCACGCACCAAGCATATAGAGATTAGGTATCATTTTTTACATGATCATGTTGCTAAAGGTGACGTTGAATTGGTTTTTATCGACACTAAAAATCAATTGGTGGATATTTTCACCAAACCAATTGCGGACGAATCATTTTCCAAAATTCGTAGAGAAATCGGAATGGCCATAGATTTTGATGTTTTGCCTAAAACTGGTAATCGTAGTAATGTGTCCCGTATGGAGGCATTTCTAGTTTACTGCGTCATGACCGGAACACGTGTTGATTTAGCTAAAATTTTATGTTCCATCATCCTTGCATGTTAGCGCAAGCCATCCGGCCCGTTTTTCTTTCCCGCACACATTACATATTTACTGTAGCGGAAAGGTTTTTAATTTCCAAATGAAGTGTCCGAACATCACCCTATTTTTCTTGACACCAATCATGTCAAGCATATGCATATTTCTTCAGATGCGGAAGGAAACTTCATTACTGAGAGTGCGCCTACTCCTCGTTCGCGCCCAGCTCCTAACACTTCTACACCGCGCCAGGAAGCTTCTTCCTCGGTTCCTCAGTTGGACAGTGCTTCAGCTTCTCAGGCTACTCTTCTCAACTAAATTCTTGGGGTTGTTCAGAGAAATTCAAAGCTATTTAGGCAGCAGGATCAAGTGCTTCAGCGCCTTGATGCAACGGTGAACAGAAATTCGGAAGCCATTCGATTGATCAATGAGCATATAATTGTTTTTGAGGATGGATTCTCTAGCCGTATCAGTATTCTCGCCGGGTCACTTGGTGACCTTACCCTTGGGCTCACAAACCCTCGCTCATGCGCCCCTCGACGCTGAGAAAAAGGGGGAGAAATTATGCTATTGCACTATCATGTATTTCAATATCTGAAATTAGCAATTTCTGTTTTTGTGTGGCTTGTTGGTATTTATTTGGGACTTGTTTTCTATTTCCTGTTTTCATTAGTATAATGGCTTGTACTAAATTGAACTATCTATGAAATGTTGTTTATTAAATTATCTCAAATGTGCGCCTATATATTTATTATGCCCATTAAACTGAAAATTTCATTTACAAAGGGGGAACATTTGAATAAATATTTTATGTACATGTTGAGGGGGAGCATCACTTGATGTTTCACCAATGTCAAGCAAACACAAAATGTTTTGTCATCATCAAGGGGGAGATTGTTGGCTTTAAAATTTAGTTTCGGCAAACAATTCCAAAATTGATGATAACAAACCATTAAAGAGTGTTTGATACTAATGAATTATTGAGTTCATGTTTTCAGCAAAAGACAGGTGAACCACTCGGAAAGCAAGCTTGGAAAGAAAGCTTGAATAAAATCGAAAAATCGAGTTCAGATTTAATTTCATTTTAAACATTATTTACTCAGATTTAATTTCATATTTCAAATTTTATTTTTTTTTAGAAAAAGAAAAAAACCAAAAACCGGATTGACCTGGCCCAACCCGAATATGTCGGGTTAGGTCCAACCCGGTTTTCAAATCGGGTTGGGTTGGGCCGGGTTCACCAAATTCGGGTTTGAACCGGGTTCTGGTTAGGGCTGCCCAAGTTGCACCCATACATATAATAAGCCTTTTTAATCCCTAGGGAAAATCCTAGTGGACGAGTAAAGTCTCGTGAGGGTTAAATAGACTACCCACAACTTCTTTATAATATTTAATTTGCACATATTCATGAATATTCTTGTTCATTAACTAGAAAATGATATAATCTATAGAATAAATGCAAGCAAATAGATCTCACTTATACAAAATAATAATTATCTTAGATTAATGTCAAGAATGGTATCCACTAGTGAATAAACTTAGTTAATCTTTACATCTAAAGCCAACAGTCCTCCGTGTTCTGTGAACTTTCTATATAGCACATTTACTCCCATTTATAGTATATCTCTCTCTCTATATATATTTTTTTCTTTGGAGAGGGCCTTTCTCTCTCTTTTTGCTTTTTCCTCTCATATATATTTTTTTTCCTTTCTTTTCTTGAAGAAGGCTTTCTTCTCCCATTTGATTTTTCCACTCTATCTTTTCTTTTTAGTACGTTATTCTCCAATTTTTTCATTTTTGAGTGTGTATTGAGGAGAATGTTTACATACTTGTATATATATATTTTTTTCTCCTTTTTTTTTTAGTATATATATATATACGTTTTAGAGATAATACCTCATGTGGTCATAAATGAAACTATAGAGATCATGTGTGTGTGCTTATAGGTCAAGATTGTCTTTTCTATTTTCAATTTCACCAAATTTACTCTGTAGCGTCCGGTATTTTTACGTGCTAATTTAAACTTTTATTAACACTTAAGTGTTTATGTGATTATGTGCTTAATGTGTTTATGCACTTAGCATGACTTACATATTTTATGTGATATTAAAAATTGTAAGTTGTATGTTGTATTTTCATTTTGAGAATAATCAAAATTATTGAAAATGATTTTGGGAAAAAAATGACCGAAGGGTAAATTTGTAATTTCATATTTTGAGCACTTAGTGGAAAGTGTAGAGATTTTGGCTAAGTGTTGGGGAATGAGTGGCATGTTGGTAATTAGAGAGGATGACAAGGGGTGGAAGGGTAATTAAGAGGCTTGATGGCACTCTTGTAATTAATCTTAAGTTGGGATGAAAGTTGTCATTTTACACTTTTAAGTGGTGTCTAAATTCTAGCCATTGATCTCCTTCTCCTATATTTGTTCTCAACCCTTGGATCATAGGACCTTGTTTGGTTAGCACTTAAATGCAAGAATGCATTATTCACAGTATTTCACTTGGCAAGACTTCGTGTTAACCCTTGGATCAATTATTCATTTTCCTTATTTTATTCTCAACCATTGGATGGTAATAATTGTGAGTGGAGATTCTCTACATCCCTTATGGTTAGCCACTTTGCAAGACTTCAATCCTCTCACAAACTCTTACTGTTCTTGCTTACTGAGGATTGCTCTTGTTGGTATTCTTGAACCATTTGGTAAGTCTTCTAATCATTTTAGGGTTTTGGTTGCGAAGAAACCTAGCTTTGAAGTTTATGGATTTCTTTGTATTGATATTGATTCTAGCCTTATCTTATTTATGATATAGAAGGTTGAGTTTTCTTTCAACTACCAAGTGAGTCTCATTGCTAGTAGCTCTCAACTTCCATCTTATGAAGAGCTAGTGGTAAGTTTCCTATCTTGTACTTTTAAGATTTCATTTTTCCATGAAACTCTAAAATAGAAATCATTAAGGTTGGAATTGATTCTTGTGGTTGGAGGTACTTGTGTATAAATTTTGGTTTATTGAAACACCATAATAAATCATGTTGTTCATAAGGTGTGTTGCTAGTGTTGGAAGCTATCCTATTGAGCACTTGAGTTGGTACAGTGGCTTGGACCTCTTTTGGGCATATTGTGTAGCTTGCTTGGAATTGAGGTAGGGGGAAAATGAATTGTTTTTGTCTTTGTACAAGGGTGTGTGCGTCTATGTGTATATATGCCATATATATATATATATATATATATATATATATATATATATATATATATATATACGAGTTGGGTCGTGACAACTTAGACGATCATTTAGGCCTTTGAAAGCATAACTTTGTGATATAAATGCTTATTGTGTTTTATGGCTTATAAAGTGAAATTGTAAGCCTTGTTATGAATTGATTTCAATATATTGCCTAATGAAATGAGCATGTATTGTGATGGAGCATGTTGAGAATTATTGCTTATAAATGTGAATTCTAAGCATTGTGATAATTTGGATCCAATATAATGCAAATTGAGATAGGCATGTTTTATGATGGCATATGGTTGTGATTGAGAACGTTCATGCATTTTGGTTACACCATGTAGTGTCAAAAACATGGGTGTTGGTTTATACGGGTTGTGTAAACATGTGTAAGTAGTCTTGTGTCGGATCGTCCCAACAACTGCCCAGGGGGTGTTCCCAAACTATGGAACTAATGTGTTCGGGAATCAGGTATAGGGTGAGTCATCTCATTCTCAAAGTCGCGGGTCGTCTTGTGCATTCGATATATGAATCTTTAGTCACGGGTTCTGTGATACCCCCTAATTTTCATGCATAGGTTGGCCAGGCCTATACCAAAAACTAAGGTGCATCAACACTCAATAATAAACAAGCACGGAAGCAAAAGACATATTTAAGAAATAACAGAGTCTCAAAAGTTTAATTCTCATAAATAAACAAATTCAGAAATCTAAATCCCCAAAGGGTACAACTCGGGAATCCCATATCTATGGACCCCTAAAACCATAAACGAAAATGTAAGTCCGAAAGAAAATACTAATATAGAGTCCCTACTCTGAAACAAAACGGAAAACTGAATATCTCAAGAAGAAACGAGATGAACCCTCAACCCTGTGGCTGAAACTGTCGAGGACCTGAAATGTTAACAATGGTGGGTCAGACCCACGAGCAAAGTAGACTCTACATGATCCCAAAGAGAGTACCAATAATTCTATCATCTATCCCGACCATGTATAATAGAAATTAAAATAATTCCTATAACTTTAAATACCACCCCCTAAATAAATATCCTCCAAAATAAATAAATAAATTAATAAACAAATAAGTAAAACAAATAATGCGCAACCATGATTAAATTACAAATCAATAAACAAAACAAATAAGTGCAACCACAATTAAATCACAAATCCATAAACAAAACAAATAAGTGCAATAATAATTAATTCACCAATAAATAGGCAACTTAACCATGCCTAACCATAACCACGTACCCGACAACTTATCAGTGTCGTGACATGTCGACTATGGTCATCTTTATTCCGTATTGGGGAGAATTTATTAGATTTGATCTCAACATCAACATCAACAAAAGAAAATAATATATATATATATATATATATATATATATATAAATAATACTTACTTAGTTTCTTTACCCAATAGCTATGAAATAACAGTTTTATTGATTTGCACCTCAGTGGTCAACTAGGCAATAAAACTACTTTAAAATAATAATAATACTAATAGCAATAATTTCCGTATTGTGAAACCTTAATTATCCTAAATTAATTCACAAATTCTAACACATTCTAATTCTTTGCATGAATAAAATTTATGTAGAGCTCCACAACATTGCCTACACACGTATCCCTACAACAAGGCTCATTGAAGCCACCGAATTATATATATACATATATATAAATAGATAGATAGATAGGTGTTCATGTACCAGTGCTTCAGTAAAGACGAAATATTCCAAAGCTATGTATCAATGCATAGGTGTATATATGTTAAAACCTCAGTAATGGACAAAAGCTATAAAGCTATATTCATAGCCATACATGTATGGTCAGTACCATATGACCATTGTAAAGACTAATCACAAATTGATTTCCTATATAAGTAATATAATATTTAAAGAAAGTTCAAAAGAATTATGCCAAATATGTACAAGTCCCCAATCACCTATGCTACGTGTCCACCACCTCCTGATTTCAATCCCATGATACAAATCTTATTAATATTTTTGAAAACAATTGATCGACAGTGACCGATCATCCCCGGTACACTATTACTCCAATTTTATACATGTCTATGCATATATGAATTTAAGTGTAATTTATTCGAATCTATATACACATGTTAAATAATTAACCTATTACTGTATTAACATATATAGATTATAACTTATAAACCTATACAAAGATTATGGAACAAGAAAGAATATCAGTGTAACATATAATTATACAAGTACACAAAATAATATGGAACAAAGACTAGAAGATGCTAGAATTATGGGTTCAAAGGGGAAGAGAAGAACATTCTACTTGCCTGATCGTTGGGTTAAATCACACGTGAAGTGTAGGCCGATCGATGTTCTTCTCTCTCTTCTACGCGACTGCGATTTTGTTCTCTCCTCTATTTGTCTGACAGAAACGTAGGACTAACTTAGGGTTTTCTTTTTATAAATATATATATATATATATATATATATATATATATATATATATTTATTTATTTTACATAATTCCCATGGGCCTAAAAATAATTTATATATATATGTAATAGCCCAAAAGTAATTAAATAGTGATTCATTGGGCTTATAAGCCCAACTTATATTATTTAATTAAATAAATATAATTTATCCAACTTAATTTATATAAATATATATATATATATATATATATATATATATTAATATCTTTGTCCCAAAAATCATGGGGTATTACATTCTCCCCCCCTAGTAAAGGAATTCCGTCCCTGGAATTCACCACATACCTGAACTAAATAGCTCTGGATACTTTGCATGAATTTCATCCTCTCTTTCCCAAGTGGACTCCGCCTCATTGTGATGGCTCCACTGAACACGCACCAGAGGAATGATCTTCTTACGAAGTACATGCTCCTTTCGATCGATAATGCGATAAGGTTGCTCCACAGAAGTCACATCCGGCTCCAAATCGATCTCTCCCACATCAATATGCTGATATACATCCTCATCTCGTAAGAATTTCCGCAACATTGAAACATGGAATACATTATGAACCCTGTGCATAAAATCTGGCAGTGCCAAACGGTACGCCACCGGTCCAATCCTGTCAGTAATCATAAAAGGACCCACAAAACGAGGTGACAATTTCCCCTTCTTTCCGAACCGCATTACCCCCTTCATGGGAGACACCTTGAGTAAAACCTGATCCCCCACTCTGAACTCCAAAGCACGAGTCCGCCGATCATCATAACTCTTCTGCCTACTCTGGGCAGTCCTCATACGGTCCCGAATAAGAGGAATCTTTTCTGAGGTGTCCTTGATGAACTCAGGACCTAATAATCTGTTCTCTCCAGCCTCCAGCCAACACACCGGAGATCTACAGGGTCGACCGTACAATGCCTCAAATGGTGCCATACTAATAGTTTTTTGATAACTATTGTTATAGGCAAACTCTGAAAGTGGCAAATAGAATTCCCAATCTCCCTTGAAATCAATGACACAAGCTCGAAGCATATCTTCCAAAATCTGGTTAACCCTCTCAGTTTGACCATCTGTCTGTGGATGATAAGCTGTACAAAGGTGTAACTCTGTACCCAAAGCCTGCTGAAAGCTCGCCCAAAACCCAGATACAAAGTTCGGATCTCTATCCGATATAATAGACAATGGAATCCCATGAAGTTTCACTATCTCTGCAATGTAAAGCTTTGCCAACTGCTCCGAAGTGTAATCAGAGCGAACAGGTAGAAAATGGGCAAATTTTGTAAGTCTATCAACTATCACCCAAATGGAGTTATGGTTCCGATGTGAGGTAGGTAACCCCTCAATGAAATCCATAGAAATGCTCTCCCATTTCCACTCAGGCACTGGAAGTGGTTGCAATGCTCCTGGTGGTTTCTGATGATCGATTTTAACCATTTGACAAGTACTACACTTGGAGACAAAAACAACTATGTCTCTCTTCATACCAGCCCACCAAAATTGGCGTTTCATATCCTGGTACATCTTATCCCCTCCAGGATGAACTGCAAATGGAGAGTTATGAGCCTCGCTCATCACATCTCTCCTCAAGTCGTCGATAGGAGGAACAACTAATCGACTTTTGTACCTCAACCCCTCATCTGAACCAACTGAGTAAAAGGGAATCTCTCCTGATGTCAACTCTGCAACTCTATCTATACACTGCTGGTCCGCCTATTGGGCTTCAATTACTCTTCGAATGATGACAGGTGTCACCATAACACATGCCGCAAAAGCGTCAGCTAACTCATCAACGGAACTCAACGCATTCCACTCAGTCTCGAACAAGGCTGAAAGACTAGCATATGGTCGACGACTGAGGGCGTCAGCAACTACATTAGCCTTCCCTGGATGATAGTGAATGGAAAAATGATAGTCCTTCACAAATTCCAGCCATCTGCGCTGCCTCATATTCAACTCCCTCTGCGTAAACAGGTACTGCAAACTTTTGTGATCACTGAATAATCTGAAAGCCTCACCTAAGAAGTAATGTCTCCAGATCCTGAATGTAAAAACTACCGATGCCAACTCCAAATCATGGGTAGGGTAATTAAGCTCATGTGGCTTGAGCTTACGTGAACCATAAGATATTGGTCTCTCCTCCTGCATCAACACACAACCCAGACCCTGTAACGATGCATCAGTGTAGACAAGATACTCAACCCCACTCTGTGGAGTGGCCAGAACAGGTGCAGAAGTCAACTTAGTCTTCAGTTCATCAAAAGCTGTCTGACAGTGATCATCCCAAACAAATGGCACACCCTTTCTAGTCAAGTTGGTGAACGGACCGACGATCTTAGAGAAACCCTGAATGAATCTGCGATAATAACTTGCCAATCCTAGAAAACTACGAACTTCTGAAGGTGAGGTAGGTTGTCCCCACTCCAGAACCGCTGAGACCTTCGCTGGGTCCACTGCAATCCCCTTCTCTGACACCACATGGCCCAAAAACTTCACGTCTCTCTGCCAGAATGCACATTTCTCAAACTTTGCATACAACTGGTGCTCTTTAAGGGTTTGTAGCACTGTTTGTAGATGTCTGGCATGCTCCTCCTCATACCGAGAGTAGACCAATATGTCATCAATGAATATAATAACAAATTGATCTAAAAATGGCTTGAATATTCTATTCATCAGATCCATAAAGACAGCTGGAGCGTTGGTCAACCCGAAAGGCATAACACGGAACTCATATGACCCATATTTGGTGAGAAATGCTTTCTTGGGTACATCCTTCTCCTTAACACAAAGTTGATGATAACCAGACCTCAAATCTATCTTCGAGAAGTAGGTGGCTCCCCTCAATTGATCAAATAAATCATCAATCCTAGGCAACGGATACTTGTTGCGGATTGTGACTTTATTCAGCTCCCTGTAATCGATACAAAGACGAAGAGAACCATCCTTCTTCTTCACAAACAACACCGGTGCTCCACAGGGTGAAGTACTCCTGCGAATGAAACCCTGACTAAGAAGCTGCTGAATCTGTTCTTTCAACTCTTGCATCTCCATCGGTGCCATCATATATGGTGCTTTAGCAATAGGCCTGGTTCCTGGAGCTAAGTCAATAACAAAGTCAATATCACGACTCGGTGGTAACCCTGGAATCTCCTGAAACACATCCTGAAAATCACACATTACGGGAATACTATCCATGGATACAGTGATCTCCTCCTGGGTCTCTGTATCAATATAAAATAAATGTGTACTAGACCCCCCATGAGGATGAGGCATAGCAATCAAATACATCTCCTGACCCGGTATCGCAAAGATTATCGTCTTACCATGACAGTCCAACAGAGCATGGTATTGAGATAACCAGTCCATCCCAAGTATCACATCATAAGAGTGCATATCAAGTACTAACAAATCAGCTAAAAATCTAAGCCTGTCAATATCAATAGGGACCTGTCCACAACTCTCCCATAAAATCGCATCAACACCTACTGGCGTGGAAATACTGAGTGGTCGATTACAAGACTGAGTCAATAATCCAGATAAAGAGACAAACGACCGAGACACAAAAGAATACGATGCACCAGTATCAAAAAGAACTTGACCGAGTCTACCATAAATAGGAAACATACCCTCAATAGCCTGAGGTGCCCGAGGATCACAAGGCATGATGTTGTACACCCTGCCATAATGCAACTGCTGTTGTGGCTGCCCCTGTGGTGGTGGGGGTGCTGGTAAAGCTTGGTACGCTAGGCCCTGAATACGTGGAATATGTGGTGATGGTAATGATGGTGGCTGCCTCTATCCCTGCTGACCAATCTGACCCTGCTGGCCGTGCTGACCTTAAGTAGCCTTGGGACATCTCTTAGCAGAGTGCCCAAACTCCCCACAACCATAACAATGTCCTTTGAAAGGACCCGAAAATCTCCTCTGGTAGTTTCCCTATTGCTGACCCTGTCCAATCTGAGGTGTTCCACCCTGCTGCCCCTGATAAGAAGACATCTCCTTACTAGTACCATTGCCACCCTTCTGCTTTTTCCAAGGCTGATACCCCTGAAATCTGCCCCTATCACTGTGTCTGCCACTCTGACTATTCCCTGTCTGACTAGTAGAGTCCTTATCACTACGCTTCTCCCCCTTATTTTTCTGGTAGTCCCTCTTGATCTGACAATGTTGTAGTGCTGCATCCACCACTTGAGCATAAGTGATGTAAGCTGGATTACCCACAATCACCTGCCGAATGCGCCATGCCAAACCGTGCACAAAGTAATTCTTCTTTTTCTCCTCTGTGTTGACCTCCTCAGGTGCAAACAATGATAAACTAGTGAACTCCTGCTCATACTCCGCTACAGTCTTATCTCCCTGCTGTAAATCAAGAAATTCTCTTTTCTTAGCTGCCCTTACTGCAAAAGGGAAATATTTATTATCAAAGCGAGCCTAGAACTGAGCATAGTTCAATGTGGCCCTCTCCTCTGAGGTGGTAACTGACTCCCACCATTGCAAAGCATCACCAACTAACTTAAAAGTAACAAGCATCTGCTTCTGGACCTCTGTACACTCAACCATACGGAGATGACGCTCAATATCCTTCCGCCACTGGTGAGATACTTTTACATCAGTGGACCCTGAAAACTCTGGTGGATGACCTTTCGTGAAAGTGTTCCAAACTTTCTCCCATGTAACAGGCTGTACTGCCTACTCAACAACGGGAGCTTGCTGAGGAGGCGGAGGATGAGGTTGCTGATTTTGAAAAGCGGTCGCCACCCCTACAGCAACAGCCTGAGCAATGATAGTTGCGAGATTATGAGGAAGTTCAGCATTGCCTTCCTGAGCATTGCCCTGACCCTGACTCGCATTCCTTCTCCTACGAGGCGGTATACTGAAATAACGTAATACGAATCATTAATACCACAACAACAAACTTAAAAGAGTGCAACGAATCCTAAATTTAGGCTCTATAAATATCAGAATACGCAACGCGGAAAACCTAGCGAAAACATCCCTAGGACACTTGAACCCGGAGTACTGTGATACCAACTATGATACCCCCTAATTTTCATGCATAGGTTGGCCAGGGCTATACCAAAAACTAAGGTGCATCAACACTCAATAATAAACAAGCACGGAAGCAAAAGACATATTTAAGAAATAACAATCTCAAAAGTTTAATTCTCATGAATAAACAAATTCAGAAATCTAAATCCCCAAAGGGTACAACTCGGGAATCCCATATCTATGGACCCCTAAAACCATAAACGAAAATGTAAGTCCGAAAGAAAATACTAATATAGAATCCCTACTCTGAAACAAAATGGAAAACTGAATATCTCAATAAGAAATGAGATGAACCCTCAACCCTGTGGCTGAAACTGTCGAGGACCTGAAATGTTAACAATGGTGGGTCAGACCCACGAGCAAAGTAGACTCTACATAATCCCAAACAGAGTACCAATAATTCTATCATCTATCCCGACAATGTATAATAGAAATTACAATAATTCCTATAACTTTAAATACCACCCCCTAAATAAATATCCTCCAAAATAAATAAATTAATTAATAAAAAAATAAGTAAAACAAATAATGCGCAACCATGATTAAATGAAAAATCAATAAACAAAACAAATAAGTGCAACCACAATTAAATCATAAATCCATAAACAAAACAAATAAGTGCAACAATAATTAATTCACCAATAAATAGGCAACTTAACCATGCCTAACCATAACCACGTACCCGACAACTTATCACTGTCGTGACTTGTCGACTATGGTAAAGATGAGACTGGCTTATTAGTCAGTTCATCGTGATTTCCTCCATTCCTCCATAAAATAAAATAAAAAAATAATAAATAATAAATATTATTTATTCCGTATTGGGGAGAATTTATTAGATTTGATCTCAACATCAACATCAACAAAAGAAAATAATATATATATATATATATATATATATATAAATAATACTTACTTAGTTTCTTTACCCAATAGCTATGAAATAACAGTTTTATTGATTTGCACCTCAGTGGTCAACTAGGCAATAAAACTACTTTAAAATAATAATAATACTAATAGCAATAATTTCCGTATTGTGAAACCTTAATTATCCTAAATTAATTCACAAATTCTAACACATTCTAATTCTTTGCATGAATAAAATTTATGTAGAGCTCCACAACATTGCCTACACACGTATCCCTACAACAAGGCTCATTGAAGCCACCGAATTATATATATACATATATATAAATAGATAGATAGATAGGTGTTCATGTACCAGTGCTTCAGTAAAGACTAAATATTCCAAAGCTATGTATCAATGCATATGTGTATATATGCTAAAACCTCAGTAATGGACAAAAGCTACAAAGTTATATTCATAGCCATACATGTATGGTCAGTACCATACGACCATTGTAAAGACTAATCACAAATTGATTTCCTATATAAGTAATATAATATTTAAAGAAAGTTCAAAAGAATTATGCCAAATATGTACAAGTCTCCAATCACCTATGCTACGTGTCCACCACCTTCTGATTTCAATCCCATGATACAAATCTTATTAATATTTTTGAAAACAATTGATCGACAGCGACCGATCATCCCCGGTACACTATTACTCCGATTTTATACATATCTATGCATATATGAATTTAAGTGTAATTTATTCGAATCTATATACACATATTGAATAATTAACCTATTACTGTATTAACATATATAGATTATAACTTATAAACCTATACAAACATTATGGAACAAGAAAGAATATCAGTGTAACATATAATTATACAAGTACACAAAATAATATGGAACAAAGACAAGAAGATGCTAGAATTATGGGTTTAAAGGGGAAGAGAAGAACATTCTACTTGCCTGATCGTTGGGTTAAATCACACGTGAAGTGTAGGCCGATCGATGTTCTCCTCTCTCTTCTACGCGACCGTGATTTTGTTCTCTCCTCTATTTGTCTGACAGAAACGTAAGACTAACTTTGGGTTTTCTTTTTTATAAATATATATATATATATATATATATATATATTTATTTTACATAATTCCCATGGGTCCAAAAATAATTTATATATATATGTAATAGCCCAAAAGTAATTAAATAGTGATTCATTGGGCTTATAAGCCTAACTAATATTATTTAATTAAATAAATATAATTTATCCAACTTAATTTATATAAATATATATATATATATATATGTATTATTTTAATTTCTTTGTCCCAAAAATCATGGGGTATTACAGGTTGTCTCGTATAACCGCCTTTTTGGTTGAAAGGGAGAAGTGTCAAAATCACTTAGGAAGAATCAGTGCGATACTCTTTCTCATTGTGAATGGGTAGAGTGCGTATTTGTCAACCAGTATTGTGCAAAGTGTGTAATATGAGGTGTGTTGAGTCATTTTGCACTTAAACTATCATATATGTGTGATTATTATATTGATATTGAGGAATGTTATAATTGTGAATAATTATGATGTGAGCATGTTGAGGAACTTGTTTGTTGGGTTCGACGGGGTTCCGGATTGGCGTGAGAGCCATGTGGAACAAGAGACTGACCTAGGGTTAGTGGCATGAACCTTGGTTACGTTTAACCACTCAGATTACCGAGATTGAGGCAATGACGCTTTCTTTACTGGGCTAGTGAGCTCACCCCACGACTTAGATATTTTTTAGGTGGTGATCCCATTCCGGGAGGTCAGTAGTCTTTCGATAAAGATACGGTGTGGATTTCACCCTTTTGTGCACAAGGAGGCGAAATACATATTTTGTACAATAGTAGTGTAATCCATATATATAAACATGTTATTCTTGTTGTAAACTTGTAAACAAATGTTAGATACTTATCTTTTGTTGGCTAGCATCTTAGCTGAGTAACTTACATGATGTACATCCCTTGGAGCGCTATGCGAGGGGATTATATTCTTTTGGTGCACTTCGGTGCCGGAAATTTACAAACTATTTCATTTTATGAAAACTATGTCCTTTTTTGACCTTGTTGCGTCTTCACTATTAAATGTATGGACTTTTTTCTCTTGATTTGTGATGTGAATGATAGTTATTGAATGTGGTTATTGGGTGTCTTGCCGAAAACGACATTTTTCTAGGTTTTCGAACAAACTCTTTCGTTTTGAACAGAAAAACCCGATTTTGCCTCCCCCGTAACCCCGACCAACTTTCATGTTTTCGAAATGGATTTAAAGAAACTCATTTTTTTAAAAGATTTTTACTTCTAGAAATCGGCGGTAGTTAAAACGGAGATCAGAGGCAATACGAAAGATTTTACGAAACTTACAAAAATCACTTCTATACTAAGTATACGTTTTATTCGTTTCCTGAGGTATCGGTGACTATTTTTGTGTTCCACCAACGGAAAACCCTCTTTTCCAATATTTATGATTTTTCGGAACCGAAAGTGCGAAAAACGGAGTCATATCACAAAATCTCGCGTTTTTGCATTTTGAAACTTTCATTTTGCTGAAATTCCAGATTGTTTGGTCAGTCGTAACTCGATGGGGGTCGACCGAGTACTCGAGGAACAACTCGGTGGATCCTGAATTTTTCGCACCTTTTGATTTTGTTCACATTTTCTCCCCTTGTGGCATGGATTAGGGGTTTAAGGTGATGGTATTGCTAGGTAGAAAGATTGGTTTAGATCCATATTTTGTTTTCCGCATTTATCTTTAGGGTTTAGTGTACGGTTTACGTCACCCTTGGGTTTTTTAGGCTCCGTTTCGGAGTAAGGAAATTCGGGGCATGACATACTCACTTATGGAGAACCACATCTTTCCACCTTTCTAATTTAACTATTATTCAGAAAAGCATAAAATAATAACATACATCTATTTTATAAACTAGTCTCATGTCTTAATTAACTCCCAAGCGGAAACGATCAATCGATCGACCTACGTTTTACACGATTTTAACAGTAGCCACCAGTAGCTACTGCAGTTTTGTTTTTGTTTTAAAAAAAAATTAAAAACTTTTGTATTCCTTATATTCATGTCTATACTATTCCAACCCCCCAAACTTGAATTGAACCATATCCTCATGGTCATCATAAACATAAAAACATTGAGATAGAACAATATTACCACTTAATTGAGCAAGATTTCCAAATGGTAACGAAACCTCCCCAAACTTGTTGTGTACCATAATCTGAATTCTAATTAAGACTAAAACATAGATCATAGTATATTTATTGCATTCATACTAGGAATATAAATAAATGGAATTTTTATTAATGACATAAAATTAAAGATAGTTTGGCCCAAAGTCTTACAAGGAATTGAAAATTGGAAGAAAATAAAAACAACCTAATTCTAGAACTTGAAATAATGTAAGAACAAAAACAAACTTATTCCATTCCTAACAAAAATCTTCATTATTTTATTCTTTTATTCCTTACTCCATTTAATATGCATTTCCTCATCTAACTCAACCCCAAAAGACCTCGAATCATAATATTTGGTAAATGCTTCACATTCATCTTCCTTGTCATACATATCCTCTCCAACTCACTTTCAAAGATTTTACTAATAAGAAAAGGGTAAGGGAGCTTCCAATCATCAACAAATGTGTCCTCTCTTTCCACTATCATCTTTATATGCAACCTTATGTTTTCAATAATTAAATCCGGAAATGACACCTAATACCCCATATGGAATTTATAAATCAACTCCACCATACTTCGATAATGAAGCAGTCCATCTTAGTTGGGGAATATTTGAGTCATCAAAATGGAGTCTAAAGCCCAATAATTGATATTTTGATAATGCTTATCGATCAATTCTACTCCTTCTGGAATTTCGAAACCATTACGAATTTCTCTTACCATCTCTATAAAAGAAGGCAAAGGATTGGTGGCATAGTAAACTGATTTCGCCATTCCTCAGGATGTTCTCTAAGAATCTCCCACTCTCTAGCTATTATATCTGCATCAATTAAAATGGAATTGAAATTATACTCTGTCCACACAAATAGAGCATCGAGGGTTTTTATAGTTTACTATGCCACCTAATCCTTTTGCTTATGATGCCCTTTATTATATTCGCATCATAAGCAAAATTGATTCCATTTTAATTGACAGAGAAATGATAAGATAGGAATGTCACCTTATATCCGAACTCATGTAAATCAAGGGCATCAATGTTTGGATTATTAAAAGGAAAATAGTCGGGTTCTTCTTGAGCAACATCACCAACAGCTAAGATATGCTCAATCCTAGCATCTTCATTAGGAGAGTTTGAGGCAATAGATAAAGAGGGTGAAAAGGAAGAAGAAGAATAAATGACAATTATTTCAACAATTATGCTACTATTCTTGTATAAGGATGAAATAATACGAAATGGTATCTAGTATACTTATAAAGATATACGATGATTAATTAGTCAGGTTATTGGTTTGATTGAAAAGAAAAGAATCAGTCTTATAAAGTGTCATGCCCTAAATTTCCAAACTCCCCAACGAAGCCTATGAAGTCCGAGGGTGATGTAAATCGTGCCCTAATCACTAGATTAACCATTACGGAAGACGAAAACAATCAATTCACACACGGAAGGTTGATACCAATCCATGCCCAAAATGAAGTCAAAGCTTGTCACACTAAAGGAAGTAAAGCCAAATGATAACGACCGTCTAGTAATCGTGACTTCACAACCACAACTTACTTGTGCCAAGTACACACTACATATCAGTAGCGCATAGACAAACCATGCATCATTAAGAGAAGAGAAAGCTAGTCCCAAAGATAAGCAAGGAAAAAGCTAAGGCGTATGAAATAAAAGGATAAGAAAATCCCGAACCATCAATAATCTAATCCAACTCCCGGAAATAAGAAGGAAGAATTAATGCCCAACCAACCCAAAGGTACCCCAACAAGTAATACCGTCATGCTAATATATGCACAAGTTGTCATACCCCAAATTTCCTAACTCTCCAACGAAGCCTATGAAGTCCGAGGGTGACGTAAGTCGTGCCCTAAGCACTATATTGACCATTACGGAAGACGAAAAATGGGTCTAATCAAACCCTTTAACCTAACAAATCCCATTCCCATAGGCAATTAAACCATGTCCCTAGCCTAGTAGGAGAAGTAGTGTCGCCTAGGGAAGAGAAGGTTAATAAGTTGAAAACAATACACAAAAAAATTCAGTTTTCACCAAGTACTCGGTATCATACCCACCGAGTACTCGGTAACTATTTTTGCCCAAAAACCCTCAAAACTTAGGGGTCTTCGCGCAAGTTCGCAGGCATACGCACTTTACCAAGTACTCGTTAGAATCACTACCGAGTACTCAGTGACCCCAGTTTAAAAGGTCACTTTAAAGGACTTAGAATATTTTATAAATTATCTGTCTTGCTCCCGGGCTCCGTTTATGATTCTTGAATTATAACGAAATAGATTAACAAATCATTTCTAAAACATGAGTTTAATTCAAATTATGGGAGTAGGCGAAAACGGGTTTTTCCTTAGAAATTTGAAAGGGTTCTCTCATGAACTGTGAAAAATGCTATTTTCGGGAAAATTGTCATTTAACCACACCATCTCATTCAAGTTCAAATATGGACAAAACATACAAATTTCATAATTCCATCATTTAACATGCCCAAAATAAATATAACATAGTTTTCATAATTTTACATAGTTTTAGATAATGACATCAAATTACATAATGACATCAAAATACCCAAAAAGAATCTAGTTCCCATACATGGCGCTCTAAGGATCATACATCAAGGTAACCTACTCGGCCAACATGCTAGCCGGAAAAATAACAAGTTTAATGCTTACAACCCTAAGCCAAAATAAGCACATGTGCAATTCCTCAAGTAGGCTCTACAAAATAAGTAATCCGCCCCCATATGCACAAAATGAGCGAAATTAATACCGTGTCTCCACCGAGAGACTACGAACCTCCCGGAAAGGAATCACCAACCTGAAAAATATATAAGTCGTGAGATGAGCTCACTAGCCCAGTAGAGGAAGCGTCATCGTCTCAATCTCGGTAGTCCGAGTGGTACCACCCAACCAAGGTTCATGCCAATAACCCTAGATCGGTCTCTTGTCCCACATGGATCTAACGCCAATCTGGAACCCCATTGAACCCATAAAACAAGTCCCTCAACATGCTCACATCATAATTATTGACAATTATTATATGATTCCATATCAATATCATAATCACACGTATATGATAGTCTAAATGCACTATGACTCAACACACCCCATGACACACAAGGCGCCGAACTCAGGTTAACGGATACATACTCTGTCCACTTACTTTTTAGGATACAAGCTCATCAAGTAATATAGAGTACCGCACCGACTCTTCCCAAGTGATTTTTCTCTCTATCACTTCAACAAGGAAGACGGTTACACGAGAGCCCAGATTGCAACTCCGTGTGCTATAACCACTAAAGTCAAGAGTATAAGCCTCTCTTACGACTCTTAAACTGTTTCACTTTCCGGACTTACTAGTTCCGTAGGGGTGAACCTTCCTGGCCAGTTGTTGCTACGATCCGAAACCCAACCACCCACACATGACTACACAAACCACATATACCAATACCATATCTTTGACACTACACGATGTACACAATATGCCTCAACGATTTCATATCAACCATACTCCATCACAATACAGGCTTCTCATTTGTAACATATTGTACACCATATAACCATGGTCCATCATAATACATGTTTTTTCTCTTTATGTAATATATTATGCCAAAATTATCCACATGCTCATATATCACATTTATAAACAATAAACCACAACAAGCATTTATACCACATCATCATGCTTTCAAGGGCCTAATTCATCTTCTAGGTTATCAAGACTCAAATCGCATATATATATACGACATATATACACATAGACGCACATACCCTCATACAAAAATGAAAGCAACTCATTTTTCCATACCTCAATTCCAAGCAAGCTATACAATAATGCCCAAAAGAGGTACAACTTAAGCTATCACTCCAACTGTTCAATAGGATAACTTCTAACTATCAACACACCACATGAACAACAAGATTTACTATGGTGTTACAAGAAAATCGAAATTTATACAAAAGTGGTTCCAACCACAAGAATCAATTCAAACCCTAATGATTTATATTTTAGGGTTTTATGGAGAAATATAATCTTAAGAGTACAAGTTATGGAACTCACCTCTAGCTTCTTCACAAGGTGAAAATCAAGAGCTATGGTAGATGAAAGCATTCAACCTTCCATAAACATGAATAAGAGAAGACTCAAACAATGTCAACATAAGAACTCAAAAACAAGAGAACTAGGGCTCTTCCAACAAAATCCTAGAGTGAATTAGAAGACTTACCGAAGTTTTTCAATAACACCACCAATAACTATCCCAAACTAGCAAGAATAGGAAGAGAGAGCAAGAGTTTGTGAGATGATAAAAGTCTTACAAAGTGGCTAACCCTAAAGGGTTGTAGTGATTCTCCACTCACCTTCTCACCATCCAAGGGTTGAGAATAAGGCAAGAAAAATGAAGAGATGATCCAAGGGTAGACATGAAGTCTTACCAAATGAAGACCAAGAATAATGGATTATTGCCTTTAAGTGCCAACCAAACAAGGCCCTATAATCCAAGGGTTGAGAACAAAGATGGGAGAAGAAGATCAAGGGGTAGAAATGAGACACCACTCCAAAAGTGTAAAATGACCAATATTTTCACAACTTAGGGTTATTCACAAGAGTGCCATCAAGACTCTTAAATACCCTTTTACCCCTTGTCATCCTCTCTATTTACCAACATGCCACTCATGCCCTAACACTTAGCCAAAATCTCTACACTTTCCACTAAGTGCTCAAAATGTGAAATTATTCATTTATCCTTCGGCCATTTCGTTCCCAAAATTGTTTTCAATAATTTTCATTATTCTCGAAATGAAAATACAACATGCAAATTACAACTTTTAATATCACATAAACATGCAAGTCATGCTAAGAAAATAAACACATTTAGCAAAAAATCACATTAAACACATAATCACGTATGCATTTAATCATTAATTAAAGTTTTTAAATAGCACTTAAATTTTTTAATTAATATGAAAAAATATCGGACGTTACAACCTCTACACCTTAGGAGATTTCGTCCTCGATATCAAACGCAACTAAAGAAAGAAACAAGTCTGGGTAATTTTTTTGAACATCATGCTCACGTTCACAAATTACTTCCTTGACCTTTACTAACGAAAAGGTTTTGCCTCACAAAACCCACCCTCGAGCAACTAATGCCCTCACGGTTTCTCTCCCCGTAGGACACTTCCTTGGCAACAACGAAACTCGTCCAACTCAAGACATGAGATGGATCCGACTTGCACATGAGAAAGATAACACATGGAACAAGTACTGCGAACCCCGTTGCGCTCCTATGATAACCCATTCAGTAGGCTACTACACCATAATCATCCAGAAACACAAAGGGACTAATCCCAAGTCCAAAACTCATGGTAGGACTAAACGTCTAATAATCACTATCATTGCTCCTATGACCATAATGATCATACTTCAAGTTCGTGCACTACTTTAACCTCAGTAAGGAAGATCAAATCTTCAACCTTAAGAGCACCAAAAGGATCCACCAGTAAGCAAAACATATGTTAAGGTTTTAAATCAATGCACCTAATCCTCGAGTAATAATTGTTATCCTTAGCCCTATAACCATATTACTCAGTTCACTATTTCAACCATGAAAGTGCTAGATCCATAATCACGATCACAGTTAATAATATATATATAATGACCTCAAGCAATTTCTTCACATTTCAACTATACAATCATTATATCATTGCCTTCCTGAATCAATCATTTTGAACTTGAAATTCTTAATTGATTAATTTACTACTCACTATATCATAATGCTAAAGTTACACTTTGAATCTCCAAAGTCTAATCACAATTAAACCTCGATTAAAATCCACAGTCTCCTGGATAATCTATGATCAAACCTCGATTACACAAATTGCCAATCTATAAGATATAAAAGTCTCCAAGAAGATATCTCAATCTAATCCTTTAATTAACGGTTCGACAACAATCAGTCATCAACTCAATTCACTAGTTCATACGTTACATACAACCCCTTTAAGGGTCCAGACCACTTAGATGCTACCACAAAACATAGCACATCATACCCTATAACTCACTCTTTAATGTCCATAAACTTTATTGCTCAATGAAGCCTGACCATTTCAAAGCGAAACCTAAATGTTTCAAAGTCAAGTCCCAAACTCTAAAACCAAATGGTACGACTAGTTCCACCATAAACCACACCTCAAAAGGTAACATAATTCACATGTCTCTAAGAATCTATTAATGTAGAAATCGGGTAGCTAAAACGTACATCATTGAAGTCCTTAATCCTTAACAATAATAGCTTCTACTTTTCTCTTACCACAAGTACAGTTAATTAATGTAAACTTACACTAAGTACAATAAACCTTAACTCACGTAATGAGGTACATTACTGAAAACTCGTAGAATTAAACCAACTACACAACTGCGAAGCGAGAATGATCGTACTCCAAGTACGTAATGAAGGAAAAGAAGAAACGTGACAAAATCACTACTCACGTGAAAACACAAACACAACCAACGACATGAAAGACCAAGGTAATCTACCACCATAACTCATTACTGCCAATACCCACACTATCACTAAACACCCGACACATCAAGCGTTAATACATGAACTTACACTCATCTGACTACATGAACTCTATTGATCAACCACTAATGAACCTCAATGTTACAAGTCATCCCTCCTATCAACTAGGAACAACAATCATGTACTAATTAAAATTCATTGCACTTTTATCACACAATTTTATACCTCAATCAATAGTAATTTAACATCTCCAATTTTTCATGCCTTATAGGTTAACGAAGACCTAAACTCATGTTCTAACTGCAACATAAATCATACAACACCAATAACTGTTTATCAAGTATGCAATCTCTTCATGACAGATAATCAAACTCATAAAATTTTCCTCAAATCATGTTTCGATAATCAACACTCTCGTATACTAGCTAATAATCATGCCTCAAGTGAATCAACACATTATATTCCCAGAATTAAAAGCTTAAATAGCAATTATTAGCTACAACACTACCAAGAATCAACATCAAGATCTCCAATCAAAATCATTACTAATAAGTAAGTCTAAACATACATCCACTCTTAAAATTTTTAACCATCACCAATTAACTAGCAATTGTTTCCTCGAACATGATTTCTACTCTAAATAAATAATTCAAGACTCACACACAAGTTCTCTACTTACAAGTTAAAGAAAATGTAAGATCATACTTTCCATCTCCAAGTCATACACAATGATTCACAACCCTCTCATCCCGGATTATCACTCTAGGTTCATAAAACACATCTCTTAGTGTATCATAACCTGACAATTCACAATCAATGAATCACTACTCTTATACCTCAAGTCCATTGATAACAATGGAAGGATACAGACACATCATCACTCCAATTAAAACAACCTCAAACTACTAGAATGATACTTATTAACACACATTGAATAGCACAAGAGACAACATCTATTTACAATAACTCCTATAGGGAAAATCCACCTCATGATGCCTACACAAGACATCATCAAGCCCCTTAACGGCTCAAGAAAAGGGAAACCAAGACTTAGGTTATACACCACCAAATCACCAATGAAGTAGATACCCCTCGTGATGCACCATCCACCCAAAGTGGACTAAACCTCAGTAAAACAACAAGTAACATGTGACACATGGAAACATGGGAAAAAGAACTATATGTACTAATAAAAATCCCACCACACAGGAAATGTACCTCACTATAGAAGGTCCTGCTACACCATTTGCTGTTGTGATTGCATGAGCACGGCCCTGAGATCATGGCACCTACTGGATAGTAGATGCAGATGTCATGGCCTGAGAACCCTGAGCTACTGGTGATGGCTGTTGCGATGCCCTATACCCAGACTGACCTACTAGCTGGGTAACCCTACACTGCTCCTTAGTCCTGCTCATAGGAGTACCACCGCTCTGTCCCTGATGGTAATACTTGGCGATGTGGCCCTGCTGTCCACACTGGAAACAATCCTTGCTACACACCGAACCACCACTCTGTCCCTGCCAACTGAATGGACAATCTGGCCTCCTGTGCCCTGGTTGATTGCACTAAAAACAAACAATCTCCCGGCGAGTGAAACCCGAAGATACCCTAGAATAAGGTGCAGATTGTCCCTGACGCTACTGTTGTGGCTGCTACTGCTGCTGAACTACAGTAATACGAGCACTCATCCTCAAACATTTCCTAAAACCTTGCTCTAGAGGTGTCCCGATGTGCAATCCCGAGCTCTACGCCCCTTAAGAAACCAATGCATCCTTAACTGCCCAAAGAGCTCTAGTCGTTTTTCTAAGGACTGTTATCAGCTGACATATAGTCTATGCCTCATCAACTAGAGGTACAATCACCGACTCCTCGCCTCGCAAAGGATCTCTTTAATACACCATGATTCTGAAAGAGAAAGAACGAGGAAGACAATTTAAACCATAAGGATAAAACCTTTCTTTTAAACATTAACCCACTAGTCCGACATACACATCTAACCGCATGACACACCCCTTTAGCAAGTCAAATTCTGAAAACAATAAATTCACAGACAGAAGGTTGATACCAATCCATGCCCAAAATGAAGTCGAAGCTCGTCACACTAAAGGATGTAAAGCCAAATGATAATGACTGTCGCGCAATCGCGACTTCACAACCACAACTTACTCGTGCCAAGTACACACTACATCTCAATAGCGCATAGACAAACCATGCATCATTAAGAGAAGATAAACCTAGTCCCAAAGTAAGCAAGGAAAAAGCTAAAGCGTATGAAATAAAAGGATAAGAAAATCCCGAACCATCAATAAGCTAATCCAACTCTCGAAAATAAGAAGGAAGGATTAACGCATAACCAACGCACATGTACCCCAATAAAGTAATACCGTCATGCCGACATATGCACATGTGGCCCGATAAAACAACCGCTACTTCTAGGTCACAAGTTGAAATCTAAAGACCACGAAGCAAAAAGTGATAACAACCCTCGCTCGTTGACCCATAGAGAAAGAACACACTCTGATACCAACTTATCATGCCCCAAATTTCCTAACTCCCCAACGAAGCCTGTGAAGTCTGAGGGTGACGTAAATTGTGCCCTAAGTACTAAATTAACCATTGCGGAAGATAAAATGTGAGTCTAATAAAACCCTTCAACCTAACAAATCCCATGTCCATTGGTAGTTAAACAATGTCCCTACCCTAGTATGAGACATAGTGTAGCCTAGGGAAGAGAAGGGAAATAAGTTGAAAAGAGTACACAATAAAATTTAGTTTTCACCGAGTAGTCGGTATCGTACCCACCGAGTACTCGATAACAATTTTTGCCCAAAAACCCTCAAACTCTAGAGTGAATTTAGGGGTCTTCACGCAAGTGCGTGGACTTATGCACTTTACCGAGTACTCGGTAGAATCACTACCGAGTAGCAGGTGACCCCAATTTAAAACGTCACTTTAAATGCATCAAAATATTTTATAAATTCTCCGTCTTGCTCCCGGTCTCCGTTTATGATTCTTGGGTTTTCAAAGACAAATTTCACCACGAAATAGATTAACAAATCATTTCTAAAATATGAGTTTAATTCAAATTACAGGGGTAGGTGAAAACGGGTTTTTCCTTAGAAATTTGAAAGGGTTCTCTCATGAACCGTGAAAAATGTCATTTTTCAGAAAATTGTCATTTAACCACAACCATCTCATTCAAGTTCAAAAATGGAAAAAACATACGAATTTCAGAATTCCATCATTTAACATGCCCAAAATAAATATAACATTGTTTTAATAATTTAACATAGTTTTAGGTATGGACATCAAATTACATAATGATCTCAAAATACCCAAAAAGAAGCTAGTTCCCACTCATGGCGCTCCAAGGATCATACATCAAGGTAACCTACTCATCCAACATGCTAGCTGGCAAAATAACAAGTTTAATGCTTACAACCCTAAGCCAAAATAAGCACATGTGCAATGAGCGAAATCACTCCCGTGTCTCCACCAAGAGACTACGGACCTCCCGAAAAGGAATCACAACTTGAAAAATATATAAGTCGTGGGGTGAGCTCACTAGCCCAGTAGAGGAAGCATTATCGTCTCAATCTCGGTAGTCCGAGTGGTACTACCTAACCAAGGTTCATGCCACTAACCCTAGGTCGATCTCTTGTCCCACATTGCTCTCACGCCAATATGGAACCCCATCAAACCCAAAAAATAAGTCCCCTCACATGCTCACATCATAATTATTCATAATTATTACATGCTTCAATATTAATATCATAATCACACATATATGATAGTCTAAATGACCCATGACTCAACACACCACATGACACACACGATATAGAGTACCGCACCGACTCTTCCCAAGTGATTTTTCTCTTTATCACTTCAACAAGGAAGACGGTTGCACGAGAGCCTAGATTACAACTCTGTGCGTCATGACCACCAAATTCAAGAATAAGAGCCTCTCTTATGACTCTTAAACCGTTTCATTTTTTAGACTTACTAGTTCTGTAGGGGTGAACCCACCAAACCACCCACACATGACTACATGACCCACATATACCAACACCATGTTTATGACACAACACGATGTACTCAATATGTCTCAATGATTTTATATCAACCATACTCCATCACAATACATGTTTTTTCTCATTTGCAATATATTGTACACCAGATAACCATGGTCCATTATAATACATGGTTTTTCTCTTTATGTAATATATTATGCCAAAATTATCCACATGTTCATAATATCACATTTATAAATAATAAAAAAAACAAACATTTATACCACATAATCATTCTTTCAAGGGCCTAATTCATTTTCTAGGTTATCAAGACTCAAATTGCATATATATATACAAGATATATACACATAGAAACATACACCGTCATACAAAAATGAAAGTAACTCATTTTTCCCCTACCTTAATTCCAAGCAACCTATACAATAATGCCCAAAAGAGGTACAACTCAAGCTACCACTCCAAGTGTTCAATAGGATAGCTTCCAACTATCAACACACCACATAAACAATAAGATTTACTATGGTGTCACAAGAAAACCGAAATTTACACAAAATTGGCTATAACCACAAGAATCAATTCAAGCCTTAATGATTTTTTTTTTTAGGGTTTTATGGAGAAAAAGAATCTTAAGAGTACAAGTTATTGAATTCACCACTAGTTTCTTCATAAGGTGAAAATCTAGAGCAATGGTAGATGAAAGCACTCAACCTTCCAGAAACATGAATAAGAGAAGACTCATGTAAGAACATTTTTGGATATTGTTTATTTATGGTATGTTCTAGACAATAACTATGTTGACTGTTAGATAGGTTGGTTTGATATTAATGACATCGATAAGCTTCATCAAAGGCAAAATCAAGCATTGAAGTAATGAAGAATACAGGTGAAGTATGAAAGTGATCATATTGAGGAAAAATGTCTCTTGGAGGGTGAAAATGACATTTTTCGAAGCTGTCTCTTTAATAAAAAAGTATTGTGGGTTCAAGAGGGTCATTTTGACGCAATTGTGAAGAAAAGTTGTTTTTAAAAAAATACCTACGCTTTCAGTTTCAAAAAGTGGTTGAAAAACATATTTTTACGCTTTGATGTACGCTTGGAGGTATGCTTGGACCTACGTTTAAAGCGTAGGCCTTGCTACGCTTGAAGCGTAGCTGCGACAAGTTTTTACCTATTTTTGCTTGCGATGTCCAAATTGTTCGGGGGTTGGTTTTATGATATAACCACGACTTATATACATCAAAGTGCATTCTATATACATTTTATTCACCATAATATTGGGTTTGCATGTGAGATTACGAGAAAGGGAAAACTTAGGGTTTGGATCATCTTTGTCTATAAATACCCAATTCTACAACAAGAGGAGGCATGTCTTGAAGAATTCTCTATAAGTTTTCATCAACTTCATCTTCTTCTTATATAGAGATATACATATTGTAACACCCCGTGTTATTTTCCTTTTTTTCCTAAAATTATATTTAATTTAATTTCGGTAATGACGTCACTTGTTCGTGACATATTATTTATTCTTGGTATTTGATACCTGTAAATTTTTCGCGTTTAGTTTAAAGTCGACTGGATGACTTTACCGTTTTTCTTTGACGACTACGCGAATTCTTATTCTCGACTACACGGTATCGTTTCGATTATTTCGATTACGGTGTTAGTACTTTTACGGATCCGGGGTGAAGCGTATTAAATTACCTTCTCGGTGTTCCGATTGTCGGGTTCCTATCCCGATATATTTTTAATTGGACGTCCCGTTATTAATTCGGGCTTACGAAATTATGTTTGGGCGTTCCGGAAATTGTGGGGACTTATTATATATATATATATATATAATATATATATATATTGAAGTGTGATTATTTCGCAATTTCGGATACTTGGAGGGTCAGTTTCGCAATTAGGTCATATATATATATGTATATATAGAACCGTATCTGCTGAACCAGTCTTCTCCTTCACGACTACACGCTTCCTTCTTCTCTACGCGATACACAGGTCTGCATCGCTCTTCTCTCATCCTCACACGGCGAGACCATGCCCTCCACCTCCATCTTCAGTCGCCAGTCATGGCAAGAGAGAGAGAGGAACGGCGAGAGAGGAACGACAGGACTGGTTGCCGCAGCAGTAGCTGCGGCTGGGGCAGGGCTGGGACAGGCGGCGCCGGCCAGGACCAGCGGTGGCTGTGGTCGGCGGCGGCATGGTGGTGACGCGCAGGGGTGGCGCCTGTGGTGGCGTAAGGAGTCGGCCAGTGCAGGGGCGCGTGAGCAGTGACGAATCTGGCTAGGCTTCGGCCATTTTTTCGGCGACCTTCCGGTGATCGGTTTGAGCCGATATTCGGTGAGTAGTTTCGTACCTACCATGTATTCGTTATATATTAATTTCATGAATTTAGGATGAATGGGTTGCCCGAAAATCGCATTTATAGGTTATAGATTTTGTTTGGGGTATTTTAGATTTAACCCAATTAATTAACCGATTATTAATGGGCTTCGTATATATCGTATAGGTTGTGGAGACGGACATTTCGATATATTCGAAATAGGTTTTGGGCGATTCTGGTCGGCGGGCTTCGTGTTCGGGCGCCGACACTGTGCTGTTTCGGACTGTTCGGTAATGTATAATTAGGTGGGAAATTATATTTCTCACTCCGCATTATTGAAGTAGTTTATGGGTGTAAAACCCTTATTTAATTTAATATAGATATTTTAAATCGTTAATTTAAATATCTATAATTCGTTTAGAATCGGAATTTGGACTTAGGAATTAATTTAAGAAAATTAATTAAATTATTTCCTACGAGATTAGATATATTCCTAATTGAATTGAATATGAATAGACGACTTAGAAATTCCCTTGAGAATTAAATGAGCTAGAAGAATTTGTAAACGTTGGACGTGAGAGACTTAGACGCTATTCTAGGTTCTTTTTTATTACGTGGATTATCTGTTTAAATTATTTTAAAGAAATGATAGGGGAAATTGAAATATTTTCTAAAGAATTAAGAAAATATATTTTTGAAAATATGAGTTATATATGAAACTGTTTTCATATGATTTAATTGCTTTATTGTATTTAAAGCATGAAAAGAGATTTTGAGACTTATATTACCATGTGGGTATTTTTATAAATATGATGTATTGCATATTTATGATTGAGATATGATTTGATTGTACACCATGTCGTGTGAGCACATGGGTGTTGGTGCATGTAGTGCACGGTTTCACCATTGGCAGAGAGAGTTCATTTGGTGTGGTCTACTTCCTTTGTGCGTGGGGCACGAGTAGACGTTTGTGTCGGATCATCACAACAACTGGCCAGGAGGTATCACGCCTACAGAACTAAAAAGCCGGCAAATGTGAGTTAGGAGTTCAGGTAGAGGCTCATGTTCTTGACTCAAGGGTAGTCATGGCGTACGGAGTTGCAAGTTGGGCTCTCGTACAACCGTCTTCCCTGTTGAAGTGATAGAGAGAAAATCACTTGGGAAAGGTCGGTGTGGTAACTCTACACTATGATGAGTGGACAGAGTTTGTATCCATTACCATTGGGAAGGGTGTGTTGTGTGTGAGTATCACGGGGAGTGTTGAGTCACATTACACTGCCTATTATTTATGTGATCTCGTTTGACATGTATATGTGCTATATTACATGTGTTGTTGGGGCATGCTATTTATGAATATTGTAAATTAAATTCATATTTTATAAATGCTCAGTTGAAAGTAATTAATGTGGAAGAAAATGATAATATGCCATTATAAATAAGTATAAATGAAACGAATATATTTATACTTGTTGTTGTATACCTTAGTACCCTTGGGAGAGGTTATGCGTGTTGGCATAGTGATTCATGTGGCTAGCGGAGGCTAGTGGTGGACCGTAGGCTTGACTTGAGTTGAGGCCTTAGAGATTGTGGTTAGTAGCCTTAGAGATTGTGGTTAGCAGCCTTGTGATTGTGGTTAGTAGCCCTGTGATTGTGGTTAGTAGTTTGGTGATCGTGGTTAGTTGTGTGAACTCTTTTGAAGATGTGAGGTTAGGGATGATTTTTGTATCAATTGATAATTGAGGCCTTAGAGAAGGCGAGTGATGAGTTGTGTGAGATTTTGATTGATGAGAAGGGGTTATGATTAGGGATTTATTTAGTACTCGAGGTACCGTAGCTTGACAGTCTCGGTTCTTGTGCTTAGTTCATTCCCCTAAGCATTCCTTGTACGGTGTTTTGTACACTAGTACGTGGTCGTTGACTTGTATGTCATTCCTAGATTCCTTGGTTACGGCGTGGTGTCGAACCTCTTCCTCGTGGTATCATTCGATTTGGTGGAGTTGGAAACGGATGGTTGTCTTCCGTGAGTCCAACGTGTTGTTCTTCCTTTATTGTCCTTTTGGGCATTATAGGAATCCGTGGAGTTGTTCATTCTTATGTGGCTGTCATTTTGAAAACGGTGTTTTCTAAACTTTTTGTATTTAAAAGGAAAAACCCGTTTTCGCCTACCCCCGTAGAAATGAAAAGTTTTAATACTTTATAAAACGATCTTAGGATCTTTCTTGAAATGATTTTCAACTTTTAAAAGCCTGTGATGGCGACTGACGGAGACCGGGGGCAAGACGGTCATTTTTACTATGTGGTTCTTAAAAGTAAAACCATTTTATTATTTTCTTGGGATTCTGAGATTTCGAGACTTCTTTCTCAATATCTCATCTTGTAGAGTTTTGAAAGGTGTTCCATTGTTTCACCTTTGTTTCCTATCATGCTTAAGTCTCGGATTGAGGCTTGTTGTTGTTCAGTGCACACATATAGTGTTGCCTTTCCCTTTTCTGGGTTGTTGGTATCACCACCTAGGTGATATGAGTTTTTCTTACGTTAGGGGCATGGATACCAAAAGGATTGGTTCGAGTTTGAAAACCTTTTTCTTAAAAACTATTGAATCTCTGGGATTCATCTTTTTATTACTCCTACTCTCGGCCATTCGTTTTTGGTTACCTTGTTCCCTTTTGGTGTTCTTTCCTTGTTCACTTGTGGTGTTCTTCCTTGTTCGGGTATTCTTGACCTTGACGTTGTTGTCTTGGTTAGTTGTTGGTTAGCATTGGGAATTCCTTCCCTTTGTCTTGTTTTGGTGACCTTTAGGTGGTCGTTCTCGTGAGTTGATTTCGTCTACTCATAGTGACTTGATTGTGTGGTTTTCCTCACCTACAGTGAGAGTGTTAGTGATGTGATTGACCCATTGATGATAGTGTTATGAGGTTAATGTGGTGATGTGATTCATGGTATTGAGGAAGTGATATAATTGAAGTGACCCAGTACTTGAGAGGTGTATTTTCTCTAGAAATGGAATGAGGTTTGTTATATACATATATATTGATGATGATTGTGTTAGTACGCAAGGACGTGGGTATTTTCCTTCCTGTGTTATCGGGGTGTAGGATTTGAGCCTTCCTTGGTACTATTGGTGGATTTTGTTTCCTTGTGGATATTAGAGGTGAGTGTGATCTCCTCGGTTGGATCTTCTGAATTGTGTTGTGAGTAATTGGTGATTTGTTAGACTGGACCTTAGTATCGTGTACCTAGTGTACGTTGATGAGAGTAGTGTAGACTACTGGTGTTGGGTACTTGGAGTACGAGTTTTAGAGACTGATGTTGTGTATTTATATATATATATATATACCTGTAGATATATATATATATATATATATTCCCTATATACTTATGTATACTCGTTTACGATAGTATATGAGCGTGTGCCTTGGGATTTGCGTGGATGAGACTAGTTGGGCTATACTTATATCTTATCAGACGGTTTAGCTTTACCTAAACTACCAGAGGATGTGGTAGTTAGAGTATTCTTTCCCACTGAGCTTATTTGCTCACAGGGGTATTTCACTTGCCCCCTGGTATTCACACGTCAGGTTGCAGGAAACATACGGCTATGAGCAGGATGCAGTGCAACGACAACTTTCTTTTGTTTCCTTGTTACAGGTTTTGGAGTTGCGTTGGGTGATGCAGTTACGGTTGCGACACGACTGGGTTTGGGGACGATAGGTATCTGCTTTCAGTTTTCCTTACCCATTTGTTATGGGTTTGCCATGTATTCTTTTGGGAGCCAGTCTGTTGGCATATCCCTATTGATGTATCATTCATTTCATGTCTTTATTCTTTAAGGATTTATTGTATCTATTCTGCACAGCTAGGTGCTTTTCTGTATTTTTATTTGAGCATTTGTGGCTTTGTTGATATTAGAGGGTTTGGAGGGGTTTTGGTTTCTTTCCACTACCTCGGCCCTAGTAGATTGATGAATGTGGGGCTTGGAAGCCATTGTGATTATTGAATTGCTTTGGGCAGGTTGTTGTTAGTCACTAATTAACCCTAGAGGGGGGGGGGGGGGGTGAATAGGGTGTTCAAAAATAAGTCTAACTCTTTTCGAATATGGAACACACTATAATCAAAGATCAATTTCTCAATAAGTAAGTGGATGATTCAATTTAAACTTTTATAATAATTAATTTCAAGACAAATTAGCATACAAGATATTCAAGCAAATATAGCATGGAAAATACTTATGTAAATAGAAAGAGATAGAGAGATTGACACCATGATTTTTTCGAGGTTCGGTAACTCCTACTCCTCGGCTCAAGAACCCCTTCTTGAGACTTTTCCCGATCCTTTCACTATGGCCCTTCCTTCACAGGTGGAATGGCCAACCTTTACAACACAAGCCTCTCGAGCTTGTCTCTCAATCAAGAGAACAACCCTCTCTTGAACAATCGGTGGACTTCACTTGTCCGAGATTACAAATTCGTATGTAATCAATAAAATCACTCAAGAACAAAAACACTCAAAACCCAAAGGTTTTTATGGAAGATAAATCAATATAAGCTCAAGTGTTTTTGGTGATTTTGCAATAGCTCTAGAAATGTATTATCAAAGGATATAATCAATGAATGATATTTGGAGAATAAGAAGAGATTCTAGAGGTTTTGATTTTCAAAGAAACTTGGAGAAAATCAGATTTTCAAAGCTTGGTTTCAATGGCTTTTGTAGAGAAAATTTCTGCAGAATTTTGAGAGCTTTTCTTTCTTTTCTTTCTCTTTTGTTTTTCAATCTCTTGGTCTACAATGAATACATATCATTCTATATATATCAATACATTAGGGATTTGTAGAATGAATATTGTAATTGAAAGACAAGAGCCGTTTGAATACCATTAAACACGATCCACAAAACATGGGAATTGTTTTCTGAAAATCTGCAGATTTTAAGCAATCTTCTAGTCGACTACTTCTTCATTGTAGTTGACTACAATGGTCCATCTAGTCGACTAGATTGAGTTCTAGTCGACTACTTTGGACCATCTAGTCGACTAGAATGAGTTCTAGTCGACTACAATGAGTAGTCTAGTCGACTCAAGCTTGTTTCAGTCGACTCTTTTGATGTGGATGAAAAACCAATAGCTACTGGTTGAAATAGTCGACTACTAGAAAATACACAGGTGATTCTAGTCGACTATAACAAGAAAAACATTTAATAAAAATATTTTTCTTTCCGTTTAAGTTTGGTAAAGCGTTTTTCATTTCATTTGAGTTCGGTTCATTTTATACTTGAGCTTATATGATAAAATCGACACATAAAATTACCTTGTTACAATGATCGCTCCCCGACCTATCTACCCCGAGTCTTGAGTCTTCGACTTTCGCTTTTGCCGTTTAATTGATTTTCCTTTTTCGCTTCAATTTCTTTCACAGCTTTTCGCTTTAAATCAAACTTTCTTTCCGAGCTTGTTTTTCGAGTAGTTTCCTTTTCGAGTTTGATTTCTGAGTTGTTCACCTGTCTTTTGCTGAAAATGTAAACTCGATAATTCATTAGTATCAAACACTCTTCAATGGTTTGTTATCATCAATTTTGGAATTGTTTGCCGAAAGTAAATTTCAAAGCCAACAGTTGTGATTGTTGTCCGGATGTTCCATTTACAAAAGGAACTTTGCCGGATTTTCGTTAGATTCCGCTGATTAGTTTATTATCCATTTGGGTATGAAATATACCATATCTATCATTAACCCATATGTTTTTTTTACAGTTAATGATGTCTTAGTTGGTCATTCGTATTAAGGATCACATCTTGGATTCCTTGGATGTCCCAGTTCGGGAGTCTTAGGGATTTAGGAGCGTGTTTGTTGGTATCTGAGGATACTCTTGTGTTTTTAGTATTCGGGTTGGCATGGAGTATATTCTTATTGTTATTCCAAGTACTTCTTTGTTATTGTTGACTCTAGTAGTCGCTTGGTTTGCGTCACCCTTTAGGGGCGTGACAACATGGTATCTGGGCATTCATTGCAACCCTTTGTGGGTGTTTGATGACCTTCAGTCATTGGTTTTCATTTGTTTTTCGTTTCTTTTTACTTCCGCAATCACTCCCTTAGCTCTTAGGCTCGGGTTTTGGAGTCCTAGGAATTCGGGGCGTGACACATATGGTGAGATAATATTATTGAGTGATTAGAGATACACAAGTTCTCTCTTAGTTTTGGACGTCTTTAATCCTGCTTCTACATTGACGATTTCTATGCATAATTGAATGGTTTAGTTGCTGAAAAATTCACACACCGTTTATAGGAACAAAGTTGCACTGATCCATTAAAGAATGGAGCCGTCTGTGTGCGGAGATCAAAGCATGAGGCTTCGTAGTGATTTTGATATGTTGAGAAGCAGAGTCGTCAGAGTATGGAGATTGGAGCGAGAGCTTTATGGAGCGTGAGTGAATCTATATTTTTAGACGTCGAGTAAAGAAAAACAAATAACAGTAGTTGTAAGTTCTGTTTTCATAGAGTCTGTACAAATTCTCTGATTTATAGTGCATCGATACCCGAGCATATCCGTGGTTTTTACTTGGAGTCTTTCCAAGGTTTTCCACGTAAAAATCTCTCTGCCTTCTCATGATTTAATTTTCTGCACTTATATTCATATTTGCTTGATTGATCTGCTTTTTAGAACTGAATTGAGAATTAGGGTTTGTGACTAAGTAAAATTGAATTTCCACTAAATAATTTTAATTGATCATAAAATCGACAAAAAACCTATTCACCCCTCCTCTAGGTTGTTTTCACTATCTTCTAGGTAATTTTAATTGGTATCAGAGCGTGGTTGCCCTAATTTAGATTAACTACCTGGGGTAGACGATGGAGATGCCTCATGAAGGAGGTTCTATATCTAGATCCCCTTTATTTGATGGGTGGAATTACATATATTAGAAAGCAAGAATGAAAGTGTTTCTAAAATATTTATATGAGCGTGGAATGCTGTAGAAGTAGGATACTCACCTCCCACTGTGAAAGACGATGCGACTAATGAAGTTAAACCAAAACTATCAAGCGAGTGGATTACTGCCGAGACGAATAACGCAAATTGGAACTCAAAGGCGTTGAATGTGTTATACAATGTTGTAACTCCGAGTGAGTTCAACAGGATTGCTACTTGCATAATTGCCAAGGAAACTTGGGAAATTCTCTAAGTCACTCATGAAGGAACGTTGAAGGTGAACCAATCAAAGCTTCGAATTTTGAATTCTTAATTTGAATAGCTAAAGATTAACTGATATTAAGAATTTGAGGCTAGGTTAACTGATATTGTAATAGGTTGTCATAACCTAGGTGAGTCTATTCATGAGACTAACATAGTAAAGAAAATCATTAAGTCTCTTCCTGAACGTTTTCGATCTAAGGTCACTGTCATCTCAGAGGTCATGAGTCTTAAAGAAATTAAGTTTGAAGAATTAGCTGGAAATTTAAAATCTTATGAGATGGAGATGTTCAAAAATCCCTCTAAGAAGGCTAGTGTCATAAAAGAGAAGAGCATAGCTTTTAAAACCACTAGGGAGGATCAGGTCGACCTTGATGAAGAAAGTGAGTTGAGTCTGAATGATATTGTCATGTTTGCTAAGAGGTTGAACAAATTTGTTAGGGCTAAACAGAATGGCCAAGGATAAAAATTTGGGGATAAGTTGGGTGAGTCTAGAAGTAGAAATAAGACTCGAATTAGGAAGGACAGGTCTGATCCTAAAAAGAAGAAACCCAAATGTTTTGAATGTCAAGGATATGGTCGTATAGCTGCAGAGTATTCAAACACTCTGAAGAAATTCAAAGGATTAGCTATCAGTTGGGATGATGACTCTGACAATGGATCAGCTAGTGATGTGAGAGAATCAGAAGTAGGTGATGATTCTGAGAATTTCACTGTGTTTTTTGTATAGAGGAAGGAGGTTAAAGAAATTGTTTCAATTTTGGCGATGTTTGACGAAGAAGTTTCTAAGAGTGATAAAGATTGTGATGAAACGCTTCAAGAGTCTTATAATAAATTACTTGATAAGACCACTCAACTTCACAAGAATCACATGAAACTGTTAACTAAAAGTCTTAAAATGGACAAATAATTACATTATTTAACAAACGAATTAGCCAATAATTCTCAAACTCTAAATCTTCTATAGACCCAAAAGGCCAAGTTAATTGAGGATTTGAATAAGTTTGGACTTGAAAAGACTAAGGCTTTAAAGTTAGTAAATGGTCTAAATAAGGATTTGGTTGAGAAATCTACTAAGATTGAAAATTTGGAAAAAGAGCTGAAAGATGCTAACTCAACTATTCAGAACTGGTCTAGTGGAACTCTTAAGCTTAATCATATGTTGAGTCTAGGAAAGTTCACAGGAAATACAAAAGGACTATGTTTTGTTTGAGTATTACAAAATTCGAATGTTGCTGCAAAAACCACCCTTGTGAAATCCACTCATGTAACATCTAGTTCTTCTCATGGAAATTCAAATTGGAATCCTAGGGCTCAATCCTTTGTCAAAAGACCTGTTGAAAACAAGCCCTTCCTTACCCCTAGATATCCTAGGAGGTCAATTGATGGAGCTCGGAGGTTTGTTCCTATTTGTCACCACTGTGGTGTTAGTGGTCACATTCGACTAAGGTGTTCGAAGTTGACAGGGAAGACTCTGCAATCAGTGAAGGAATAAAGAGTTCAACATGGAGATCATGTTCAAGATCAAATTCAAATGTTGAATGAAGAAATGAAGAATTTGTCAAGGTTGGCAAAATGAGCTCTAAAGATGAAGAAGGCATGGGTAAGAAAAAGTGAGTTACACTATTTTGTAGTTCATACTGCTCTTGGAGCATGCAAATCTACTTCTTGGTATCTGAATAGTGGATGTTCAAGGCATATGACTGGAGATAAGTCATTTTTAGGATGTCTCAAGGAGTGTTATGGTGGGATAGTAACGTTTGGTGATGGGAATAAGTGAAATGTTAAAGGAGAAGATACCTTTGTGGTTTTTGGTTTACCTAAACTAGAAGATGTGCTTTATGTAGAGGGTCTTAAAGTAAATTTGTTGAGTATAAGTCAGATATATGATAACAATCATAATGTCACTTTTTCTTCTAATAAGTGTTCGATCATTGACTCTTCTGGGAATTGCGTGATGGAAGGTATGCGTTCAATTGATAATTGTTATTTCATTGTTCCTAGTTCTAAACTGTCTTGCAATAGAGTTAAGCTTTATGAAATTAAAATTTGGCATCAGCGGATGAGACATGTTAATTTTCGAGAATTACAAAAAATTACTAAGAGTGAAATTGTTAAGGGTGTCCCAAGCTTGGTTATGCAAAAGGGATTGTGTGTGGATCTTGTCAAAAGGGTAAACAAGTCAGATGTCAGCATAAAAAGACTAATATCATTAGTACTTCTAGAACTTTGGAGTTGTTGCACATTGATTTAATATGTGCCACTAGGACCATGAGAAAAAGAGGAAAGAAGTATGTTTTTGTAATGGTGGATGATTATTCAAGATTTGCTTGGGTTGGATTTTTGAGTGAAAAGTCTAAAGCTCCTGAAAGTTTTAAGAGGATTTGTTTAAAAATTCAGACTGAGAAGAATTGTTCAGAAATTGAAGTGTTTTGTGATGAGAGAGGAATAAAATATGAATTTTCAACACCTAAAATTCCTCAACAAAATGGAGTAGTTGAGAGGAAGAATATGGTTATTTAGGAAATTGCCAATGTTATGTTATAGGGTAGGAATGTTCCTAGGCATGTTTGGGCCGAGGCGGTGAACACAGCGTGTTACACCTCAAACAGAGTTTATCTTAGGCGTTGAACCTTAAAAACTTCTTATGAAATGTGGAATGGCAAGAAACCCAATGTGAAATATTTCAAGATTTTTGGAGCAAAATGTTATATTCTTAGAGATCGTCAATCTATTGGGAAATTTGAGTCCAAGAATGATGAAGGGATATTTTTGGGTTATTCATTGACTAGTCGAGCATATAAGGTGTTTAACCTTAGAACTCAAACTATGATGGAATCTGCAAATGTAGTGGTTGATGACTCATGTGTTTATGAGTCTCCAATGTCTGCTGAGGAGGAAGATAGTGAGCCGTTCTTTATATTGGATAATGATTTCTATGAGGTTGAGAAAGAGGACAATGTGGTTAATGATGATAGTTTAAGTTCTGTAGAATCACATGGTCAAATTTGTGATGTTCAGCCTACTCTTTCTAAAGAATCATCTGTAAGGGTAAAGTTGTACCATCCTTTGGATAATGTTATAGGATCTGTTGATTAGATGATGGTGACACGGAGAAAGGCTAGGAATTAGGTTTCGTATGCATGCTATACATCTTCCTTGGAACCTAAAAATGTCAGAGAAGCTCTTCAAGATAGTGAGTGGATAAATGCTATGCAAGAAGAACTTCAGCAGTTGATTAAGAATAATGTGTGGTATCCCATGCCTAGACCGAAAGAGATAAACGTGATTGGTACCAAGTGGATTTTCAAGAATAAAAATGATGAAAATGGTACAGTTGTTAGGAATAAGACTAGGCTTGTTGCTCAAGGATATACTCTGATGAAGGGTATTGATTTTGATGATACTTTCGCTCCAGTTGCTAGGCTTGAATCTATTCGGATTTTATTTGCTATCGCTTGTCATCTTGGATTTAAGTTGTATCAGATGGATGTAAAGGGTGCATTCTTGAATGGCATTCTACATGAGGAAGTATATGTGTAGCAGCCTAAAGGGTTTGAAGATCCTCATTGTTCGGGTCATGTTTAAGCAAGCTCTTAGAGCTTGGCATGAAATGTTATCTGATTACCTATTGGGAACAGGTTTTGCTCGAGGGGGAGAGGACAAAACACGGTTTATTCATAAAATTGAGAGTGATATAGTTGTTGCTCAAATCTATGTTGATGATATTGTGTTTGGTTCCACTTCTGATCAGCTTGCTCATTATTTTGGAGATCAAATGAAATATGAATTTGAGATGAGCATGATTGGTGAATTGAATTTCTTTCTAGGGCTTCAAGTTAGACAATTGAGTGATGAAATTTTTGTTTCTCAAACTCATTATGCATTAGAATTGGTGAAGATGTTTGGTGTGGAAAAGGCTAAGGATGCTCGCATTCTTATGAGTACAAGTGTCAAGCTTAGCTTGGATACTAAAGGCAAAGATGTCGATCCTACACTTTATAGGAGTCTCATATTACTGTTGTGAAAAGGATTATCAAGTATGTTAAAGGGATAGTGAATTACGGACTATGGTATCCATCAGGTACTAATACTGATATCGCATCCTTTTCTGATGCTGATTGGGCCAATAATGTTGATGATAGAAAAAGTACAAGTGGAGGGTGTTTTTCTGTTGGAAATTGCTTAGTTGCTTGGCATAGCAAGAAGTAGAATTATGTTTCTCTTTCCACTGCTGAGGCTGAGTATATAGTAGTTGGTAGTTATTGTAGTCAGGTTTTATGGATGCGTCAAATGTTACAGGATTATAGTTTTTCTCAAGGTACAATGACTGTGTTTTATGATCACACAAGTGCAATAAATATTTCTAAAAATCATGTTCAACACTTTAGGACAAAGCATATAGATATTCGATATCATTTCATTTGTGATCTTGTTGAAGATGGTATAGTGTCTCTAGAGTTCATATCCACAGATTCTCAGTTGGTAGATATCTTTACAAAACCATTAGATTTTCAAAAGCATATTAGTCTTAGGAAATCTATTGGTATGCTTTTTTTAGAATAGATATCTTCTTATCTATCATTCTAGGAACACTTTGAATTATTTTCTTAGAATTGATAGGTAATCATGCATTTTATTTTGAAATAAATGGCAATAAATTTTTTGAGACTGTTGAGATTGGCTAGAGTACAAAAGTTGTCATATTTTACTCTATTTTCACATTTAATTGTCTCATTATGCATATGTGAAGTAGATGTATCAGTCTGACCTAAGATTTTTGGATGATCACTTGTCATAATTATTTTATGTTACAGAACTTTAATCTTAGGTGCTTGTTGTTTCGGTGATTATTATAATGCCTGCTGAATCTGTTAATTTTTTCATTAACCCGAAGTGGTATGAAGGTTCGTGAGCTATACTAGATTGGTTTATGCATGAAATATCTTTTTCATGTGTATGAATGTTGTGGTGAAAGTAAAGGAAATGATAAGATAATAAAAAATAAAAATACAAAAAGCAGTTTTTCAATCCAAAAAGGAGAGATAATTGATGAGCATAAATCCCATGGAAGAAGCTTGGGCCCAGTTGGTCGGGACTAAAAATCATCGCTGGAAAGTCTAGAGCTTAGAAAGACAAAAAGGGATATGGTGAAAAAGTGGAAAAGATGAAAGGAGGAAATTGTATGACAAAGAAAAATTATCTTTTATTTTTACATTCTAGTTTGGATCTTGGATTGAATTATCATCATGGTTGATACAGAGATTATCAGGTTTAATATGTATTGTTTTCATCTTACCTTAGTGCTTGCACATATGAATTTTCATATATATATTTGAAAAACTTGACTTGTGCATTCTTGAGTTTACAAGGTATGTGTGCTAATTTTCTTCTATACTGTGTGTATAATGGCCGAGTTAAATTTGAGAATATGAAGTGTTAATGATTGACTTTGTGTCTCTACTGCCTTGCTCATAAATTTCTAAAAACAAAAATATTTTATTTTATTTTTATTCATGATATTTTGCATTCATGCATTAGTAGTAGGGTCATGTATAGTAGCGATTTCTTTTACCTTGAGAATTTGGATATGATCTGATAAGAGTTTTGTATCTTTATGTTTTTCCTTGAGTATTTCCTTGCATCTCTCTACATTGTTGTTATGGCATATACTCTCTTTGCTTGACATTTCAGTGACAAAAAGGGGGAGAAGTATTAAGTGAGGGGGAGAGATTGTTTGATTGATTAAGAGGGAGTTTATTTAGTAAGTGGGAGTTTATTCTCATGGGAGAATGATGATCCTTATGTGTGCATTGTTGTTATGATTTTCTGATAATCATTATGTTGGTTTATATCTTTTTAGCAAGTGGGAGTTTTTTCCACACTTGCGTTTATGGTTTGTTCAATATTGTGGTAACAGGATTGGTCGTCATGAAAGTAATGTGACAATTTATATCTATGTTTGTTGGTGTTTGTTCATAGGTATAGATGTTATGTTGTTCTTCGTGAGGCTATATTCTAAAACATTGTTTTGTCTCAGAAATGCTAAGGGGGAGATTGTAAGAACATTTTTGTATATTGTTTATTTATGACATGTTCTAGATAGTAACCATGTTGAATGATAGACATGTTGGTTTGGTATTAATGACATCGATAAGCTTCATCAAAGGCAGAATCAAGCATTGAAGTAATGAAGAATACATGTGAACCATGAAAGTTAGAATATTGCAGAAAAATGTCTCTTGGAGGGCGAAAACGACATTTTCCGAAGCCGTCTCTTCAAGAAAAAAGTATCGTGGGTAATTTCAACTCAAATCAATATCAACTCAAGAACTCAAAAACATGAGAACTAGGGCTCTTGCAACAAATTTCTAGAGTGAATTAGAAGACTTACCAAAGTTTTTAGAGAACACCACCAAGAACTATCCCAAACTAGCAAGAAGAGGAAGAGAGCAAGAGTTTGTGAGATGATAGAAGTCTTGCAAAGTGGCTAACCTTAAAGGGTTGGAGATATTCTCCACTCACCTTCTCACCATACAAGGGTTGAGAATAAGGAAAGAAAAATGAAGAGATGATCCAAGGGTAGACATGAAGTCTTGCCAAATGAAAGACCAAGAATAATGGATTATTGCATTTGAGTGCCAACCAAACAAGGTCCTATGATCCAAGGATTGAGAACAAAGATGGGAGAAGAACATCAAGGGCTAGAAATGAGACACCACTCCAAAAGTGTAAAATGACCAATATTTCCCAACTTAGGGTTATTCACAAGTGCCATCAAGACTCTTAAATATCCTTTTACCCCTTGTCATCCTCTTTAATTACCAACATGCCACTCATGCCCTAACACTTAGCCAAAATCTCTACATTTTCCACTAAGTGCTCAAAATGTGAAATTACTCATTTATCCTTCGGCCATTTCATTCCCGAAATCGTTTTCAATAATTTTCATTATTCTCGAAATGAAAATACAACATGAAAATTACAACTTTTAATATCACATAAAACATACAAGTCATGCTAAGCAAATAAACAAATTTAGCACAAAATCACATTAAACACATAATCACGTATGCATTTAATTATTAATTAAAAAATTTATTTAGCACTTAAAATTTTTAATTAGTACAAAAAACTACTGGACGTTACATAAAGTTATAAGAATATTTTACTATATCAGTTTATACTAAATGACTACCCTAATGATCTAACCTTCTTCTGCCGCATGAGACGTATTTTTACGCAACAGATCGAATCGATCTTTTATCGATCAAACTTTTTTGGAAAATAATATATTTTTATTTTTATTATTATTATTTTTTTTATTAAAAATAAAAATTATAATACAAGTCAGTTTTATAAAAAAATAATATAAATACACACATAATACTCTAGTGATCATTATTTATCGTCAATGACTTGACGAGATATCATTTTATCTTAATCGTAATCATATGTGGGATCTATTAAATCAACAGATTCCACGATACTTACGTTAATATCATGTTCATAATAATTTTTTTGTCGTTGGCAATTAACTTTAAAATGATTTCCACTTTTTGGATCCTTTAACTCCACGGCTCCATGTGGATACGCAGTTATAAACTGTATAAGGTCCATCCCATCGGGATCGAAGTTTTCCTGATTTTTTTTTTAATTTTGAATTAAACAACCAAATGTTGGTTAATATTACAGAAGAACCTGCATGTGTTGGCCAATCTGGTGTAAAAAGTTGCAGAAGTATAAGAATAAATTGCTTGGATTTTTGGTACACTATTTCCAGGTCCTCTCCTCCAACATAGGTTGTTTGTACAATTTTATTGATTATATTCTCTCTTTGGTCTCAGAGTTTATTTTCTTCTTAATTGTTTTTTTCTTACCACTTCAATAGGTGTGTGTAAAATAGTAGTGGTGTATTATCTTAATTGGTGGCCATTTGGTATTCAGAAAAAATGTACATTTTCCATGGATTTATGTGTATAAGAAAATTCTCTCTTTTCTTCATGTTTAATATTGGTATCTTGGGGAACCGTGTTTTGTAGATAACTTTCTTGGCATTCCTCAAGCATGAAAGCAAGCGTGAAAAATTCTCCCTTATGAGTCCTTTATATTGGATCTTTCATTTCAATAAACTGCTGACAATAATCACCTTACAACGTATCATGATCCAACAAAACATGCCCGTAATTCCTCATCTCAACATTTGATAATCATGAGTCAATGACCGAAACCCATTCCTTACTCGAAAATCATGGGAAAGAAAACACACTTCCTAATGATTTTATCTGATCTAGGTAATACTTAAATAAGAATGGATCCTCCCATATATAGTGTTTAACTTGTGAAAAGAAACAGTCCTTTTTCTGCTTTGTCCAACCCATAAGTATTCTATCAATTGCTAAGTAGTTAACTATATCTGCATACCATGCGATCTCTAAACTTACATGGAATAATTATTCATCCGGGAATGAATCCTTTACAGGTGTATCATCCTTGGTTGACTCTACTATTAATCTTGATAAATGATTTGCTACTACGTTTTTACCACCCTTTTTATCTCTGATTTCTAAATCAAATTCTTGTAAAAGTAATATCCATCTAATTAATCGAGGTTTTGAGTCTTTCTTCGATAAGAGATATTTTAGTGTCGAGTGGTCAGAGTATACTATAACCTTGGTTCCTAATAAATATGATCGAAACTTATCGAAGGCATACACTACGGCCTGTAATTATTTTTCCGTGGTAGTATAGTTCATCTGAGTTTCAGTAAGGGTTTTACCAGCATAATAAATAACATGTGGTATTTTCTCTTTTAGTTGTCCCATAACTACTCCAATAACATGTGTCGCACATTAACTCAAATGGTCGTGACAAGTCAGGGGTTGCATAATTGGTGTAGTAGATAATAAGTTTTTAAGTATCTCAAAAGCCTTATGACATTCTACGTTAAACTTAAATGGTGCATCTTTTGCTAATATACACAGTGGTCTTGCTATTTTACTAAAGTCTTTATTAAAACGTTGGTAAAAACCCGCATGACCTAAAAATGATCGTATTTGCCGTACAGTTGTAGGCAGAGGTAGGTTACAGATTAATTCAATTTTAGCTTTATCTACCTCAATTCCACATTTTGAAATAATGTGACCCAACACTATTCCTTCTTGAACCATAAAATGACTCTTTTCCCAATTTAAAATAAGATTACTTTCTTTACATCTTTGTAATACAAACGTTAAATATTTGAAACATTCATTAAAGGAGGTTCCGAAGACTGAAAAATCATCCATAAATACTTCCAAAAATTTCTCCACAATATCAGAAAAGATTGACATCATATATCTTTGGAAAGTGTCTGGTGCATTACATAAACCAAATGACATTCTTCTATATGTAAAGGTACCATAAGGACAGGTAAATGTAGTTTTCTCTTGATCCACAAGGTTAATTGCTACTTGGTTGTATCCTGAATAATCATCTAGAAAACAGTTATAACTCTGCCTTGCTAACCTTTCTAAAATTTGGTCAATAAAAGGTAGTCGAAAATGATCTTTTCTAGTGTGAGAATTTAAATTTTTATAATCAATGCATACACGCCACCTTGTGGTGGTGCGTTGACGAATTAATTCTCCCATTGTATTCGGTACCATAGTAATACCAGATTTCTTGGGTACTACTTGTGTTGGACCTACCCGTATGCTATCAGAAATTGGGTAAATTATTCCTAGGTCTAATAATTTTACAACTTCCTTTTTAACTATTTCATTCATATTAGGATTTAATTTTCTTTGCATTTCTTTAGAGGGTTTAACATCTTCTTCTAAATGAATACGATGCATACAAATTGAAGGATATATTCCTTTTAAATCAGCAACATTCTACCATATTGCTTCTTTATTCTCGCTCAGAACCTTTACTAAACTATTGTCTTGTTCCGTATTTAACTAAGCTGAAATGATTACTTGTAATGTTTTTTCAGGTCATAAGAATACATAATTTAGGTGATTAGGTAATTCTTTTAGTACCAACTTAGGTGGTATTAATGAGGGTATTGGGGGTGTACATGATAGGGTTTGTAATGGTTCCTTAGGTGCCCTTCATGGTGGTACTCCTATAGATTGTTTAATGACAGAGATATCCTCTAATTTGGATAGCTGCTAAATATTTAGTGCCTTAATGTAATCATTTAACATTTCATCACTACTCATTACTCTTACTAGCGGATCTTTAATCAATATTTGGGGTGTCATTTCAACTATCACCTCATCGAGTTTATCAGTGAGAAAGCATTCATCTTTTTCAATCATTGGATGTTTATTAGAAAACATATTTTTCCTAATTTTCAAGTTTCCAAATGATAAATCCATAACCCCATTTCTACAATCTATGCATGTAACACCCCATATTAACTTCCCTTTTTCCTAAAATTATTTCCAATTTAGCTTCAGTTGTGACGTCACTTGTTCATGACGTCGAGATTATTCTCGGTATTTTACGTATAAATTTTTCGTGTTTACGCTTGGATTCAACTAAACGACGTAGCGATTGATGTCGTGGTGCTTTTTCGGCGATTATGTGGTATGACGGTAACGTTTAGAGTTTCAACCTTAGTGAAATGTTTACAGGAGTTTTTGGTGCCGACTACATGGTTCCGTTTCGACATTTGGCGTTTAGTGCTTTATGGGTTCGACGTTTTGTGTCCCCTTGTAAATGGATTAGTACATGCCTTGTTTAACTGACATGCTTAGGAGTATTGATAGTCTCTTTGATCATTTTCTTTGTGTTTGTATGTACGTACTTGGGTTGTTTGGCATGCTTTGTTTTTCGTGTTTCTCTATGACCTATGTGCTGATGTGGTTTTACGTGCCTTAATTGTTGCACTTGTTTGCTTAGGGGTATTTGTACCCCGTTGTTCATTTCTTCGCGTTTATCATTACGTCAGGTGTAGACATAGACCTAATTATTTGAATTTTAGAGTTTCCTCGTTTAGGAGTTTCAATTTGTCTTGTATGTTTTCAATATTTCGGTGGTTGGGTTTTGCACCACGGATCTTTTATTACGGATTATTTATTTCAGTTATTTTTTTAATCCGGCATTGCGATTTAAATTTTAGTAGTTAAGGACGTTTTTGGTTTATGGGTTTGGACTAATTATTAATGAGAGGTTATTTTGTGTTCGGGTTTTACACCTCAGAGTATTTATATCAGTTTGTGTTGTCTATCTGGCATCCCATTTATTTTTCGGGCACGAGTCATTTTATTTCGAGGATCCCGGAATATTTTTGGGAAAATTGTACCTATATATTATTAATAGGAATTATTTATGTGTGTGGGCATTTTATAAATATATATATATATATATATTTTTGTGTAAATATATATATATGTAGATATATTTATGTGTAAAATGGCAAGAGTGAAACGACGCAACTTTCTTTTCTCCTCCTTCTCCATTCGATAAAGCTCCTTCTCCCTTTTCTTCCTCTCGTTGGTAGGCAGAGCCAACTTTTTTCATCTCCTTCTTAGATTAGTGGGGAGAGAGAGGGAGAGACAGATCAGGGAGAAAAGGTGGAGGTCGCACGTGTGGGTCGTAACCTGGTACATCATGGTGGTCACCGGAGCCGCGACGATGGCTAGAGGATCAAGCGATGACAACGTAGCCCGCAAGTGGTGACCTAGGTTGTCCGCTAAGAGGGTTCGCGAGGGAGAGCTTTGCAACCTAAGGGCTGGTGAGGGTCGTCGGTGGTCTAGCGGCGACAACGATGGTAACTAAGGTCGGCGATGGTCATGTTAGGGGGTGCAGTGATGCAAGGCTGATGGTTTGGTGGCTGAGCAGCCATACCATGGTGGTGACAGATCCAGGCTCGACCAAACTAGTGGGTGTCGGTTCGGCCGCTTCCCGAGATCCGATAGACACAAAATTTGGTCGAAAGCTAGGCCGAACTGTTGAGTGGCTCATCGGGAAATTCAAATTTTTGGTACAATTTTTAGTGTTTTTTATGTAGATTTGTTCAAATTTATTTATCTATCGCTAACGAGTTTTGATTATATCGAATAGGATAGCAAGGCGTTCATTTCAGTCCGAGCGAAAAGATTTTCGGACAACTTTGGTCGACGGTACCATTTTCAGGCGTCGACACTGTTCATGGTGGGTCCGTTACGAGACTGTTTTGTAAGCATAAATTTAGGTGGGATATTATTTTTAAACATATATCTAACTCTCACACTAGTGGCGTAGGGAGCCGTATATTTTATTATTATTTATTTATCAAGCATGATTTAAATGTTTAGAAAATTATAATTTTCCTGCAGTTGTGTTTTCACGTATGTGTGATTGCATTCTTCATGTTTTTAGCTATATTTGTGATTTATGAGTCATATGAACTCGAAATGGAAGTGTGTTTAGGTGAGCTATAAAAGAGGCAAAAAATAGTAATTCACTCGATAAATTAAATAAATTAAAACCTACTTAAATTGAATTGAAATAGGCGGCTTAGCATCCCCTGAAGCTTAAAGTAGGTTTGTTGAAATTGTGAAAAGTGGACGTTGAACTTAGACATGAATTAGTTCCCTTTTTAATTTCTCGTAAATAATAAAAAGTTGATAAATTGTGAACTGGATGTCCCTAAGATGGATTTTTTGTAATTTTTGGTTTCAATTAAATTACAAGCATGGTAATGTATTAAAATTGGCAAGAAACGTATAATTGAGAAAATGATTATGTGAAAATGAGATAAGCATACTTTAAAGTTAAAATGAGAAATTATGCTGCATCATTGTGCATTGATTCATGTGAGGCATATAGGTGATATGATAGACACCATGTGCATATTATTATCATTGATGTCATGTTTCATGCCTCATGGATAATTTTGTGTGAGTGGACTTTTCGGGTAGTCGCAACAACTGGCCAAGAGGATTCTCCTGAGGCCTGCGGAATTGTAAGTCGCTTAATAGGGGGCGTTTGAGGACTTTTATTCCGAGCACTGGATTATTTCCGGGTATACCCCTATACATATACTCGTGATTTATTTCTGGGTATCCATATATACTCATGGTTTGGCGACATTATGTCCATTTGTTTTAGTGTATGGGGTTTGTCCTTGAGTTGCTTCTACATTGCATTGGCATTCACATTGAGTCTTCATTTACCGTATGATTAACTGTTGAGATTTCATGCTATTTATACATGTTGATATCAAGCATGTGGAGTTGACTTATATTAAAATTTATATTATTCCCCTAGGCATTACGGCGCAGTGGTTGGAATTGTGATGATATTTGTAAATCCCTTATAAATGATAAAAAAACACTCAATGTGAACGAATGTTTAAATACTTTGAGTTGGAAAGTAAAAAGTGTAATAATAGTAAGAATCAGGGATTATTGGAGCCACGATTGGCATGTATTTCAGGGGCCTTAGTACATAATCTTTCCCCTTTGAATTTGGTTTCTAATTGAGCTAATCTATTCCTTATTGGGCCTAAGTTGTGATTGTGACTTTTGGCCATATATGCCTTAGTGGTTGGTGACTAGTGTTCTGCGGGGTGATTAGTGCACCACTCCGGTTGTGTGTTGAGGTTAGTAAGTTAAAAGTTGGTTTAGGCTTGTTACTCTAGTCTTCTATATTCTGATTCCTGTATTCTGAGCGTGTCACTCTTTCTCTCAGTTTGAAAATGTTTTGGAGAAGTAAACGGTTTTTATCTCGTGTATCTTGAAATCTTGGTTACGGCTTGGATATTTGGGACCAAACAAGACTCTCTCACAATGTTGTAAAAAATTAAAGCTTTTGGGTATTTATAAAGCATTGTTTTTCGTTTACCCGGGTCCCATCAATTGTTTTTGAAAACCCTAAGTTAAAAACTAGTTTTATGAAATATGATTTGAATTCTTGGTACCGGGCATATCAGAAGCAACTCCATTTTGAAAAGTGTTAAGAGCTTTCATTTTAAAAATATTTTTGTGGAGTCATTGAGTTCAGGGTACCGTTTGTCCCTATTTTTGAGCTCTCGGGGTTCTGCCGATGTAATAGTTAAAAATGTCTGGCTCACTCAAGATGGGACACAGGACTGATGGGCCGACGGAAGATGGGCTAGCGACTGATGGGCCGAAGATGGATGGGCTGAAAAAAAATGGGCTAAAGAAATAATGGGCCTATGGAAAAATCTAGAAGTTAGTGATCCACAAGACAAGGAGTAGTCCAAATATAGAATAAAGAGTCCTAAAAAGGGTAGAGTTTATCAAATCCCCTGATTGAAGAGATTGATTAACTTGGATACATGGGCTTGACCCATCTTGATAATTTTGTATAAATACATAGCCTTGATGAATGAAAGAGGATCCAATATTTTTACCCCAATTATTATTGTGTAGTTTTTCTGCATTTACACAATTGGCGCCGTCTGTGGGAAACCCTATTATTGAAATATTTTTCGATAAGCTTCCCACCCTCTACAAAAAAGCTAAGATTCGTACCATCAATGGAATTCACACGTTCACAACAGACCGATTTACCTCCAAACGGAGGCCAACAACCAGAAGATCCGATCAGACGAGCCCTAGAGGAGAGGACTGCCGAGTTAGAGAGGTAGAACGCTGAAATAGTGTCAAAACTGGCTCAATTACAGAATGCACAGGAGGTTCATAACGATGAGCAATCCGGCCAGCATGAACGATCTATAGGCTGCCAGACAGACAAGGACGATCTCCCAATTCGATCCCACAATGATCGTGAAGAGCACGCGGAATCATCTCTACAGGTTCTTGGGGTACGTAACCCCGAGGAGGTCCTGACCATGAAAAAACTAGAGGAAATCATGTCCAGATTCCAGGGGGACGTGCTTAAGGATCTGAAGGTACAGACCCCAATCGATCTGGCATCCGAGGCATCCATAGACGCCGTTCAAATGCCTTTCACCATCTCGATCACCGGTGTGCCCTATCCGGAGAGGTTCAGACTACCGAAGTTCACCCTGTTCGATGGTACGAAAGATCCAACAGAGCACATCTACCACGTTCATACCAAGATGAATGTTTACAACTAGAATGAGGCCTTACTTTGTAAAGTATTCCCCACCAGCCTAACCGAAGCAGCCCTCCTGTGGTTCAGAAAGCAACCACCCCGATCGATCGGAAGTTGGCTCAGACTCTGCGAGTTATTTATTGCCCACTATTTCGGTAACAAATGAAAGAGGAAGACTATCTCCAGTCTGTTCACCATGATTCAAGAGAAGGGCGAATCCCTGAAAATTTTTGTATCACGATTCAATGTGGAGATGTCCTCAATTGACAATTGCGATCAGCACTCGGCTGTTGAAGCTTTCAGAATAGCCCTGATTCCGGGAACCAAGTTCCATCAGTCCATGGTCAAAAGGCCACCTGCAGATATTGGAGAGCTCAATTCCAGGGCACAGGGGCACCTCCGAATAAAAGAAGAGTTAGCCATAAGATAGAGAAGGACCGCCTTTGCAACAGTAGAGGCAAGGGCATCCGAACCTTCTAGGGTAAAGGATCGGGCACTAGACCGGAAGCGACCGAGCGCTCCTCCTGCTCCTTCCCCGGTCCCACAGAAATGCCCAAGGTTTGAGGAGAAGGTCACCCCCCTGAAAGTGACACTGGCGAAGCTGTATCAGGAAACAAAGGACAAGGGAATCTATCGGTCACCACCACCCATCTGGCAGCCGATGGATCAGAGAGATATGTCAAGACATTGTGCCTTCCATGGCGAATACGGGCACCACGTCAACAAATGCAGAAGCCTCAGGAGGCAGGTGGAAGCCATTATAGCAAAAGGGGAACTGACCGAGTATATTGCCAAGGAAAGAGCCCGATTAGATCAAGCGTCGCATGCTCCTACCAAGGGAGCCATGGGACAACCCGTGCGGGTCATTCACATGGTCCATGGAGGGTCGAGTCGATCAGAAGCGGAGGAAGCCCGTAGATCACAGATGCGGCAAGCCCAGAAGTTGCGAAGGGTTGGGGAAGTCACCGAGTTCCGAAACCCGAAAGAGGATGCCCGGATTATTTTCACTTCTGCAGATATGCGGAATATTCAGACACCCCATGACGATCCCCTGGTTATCTCCCTCATGGTCTCCAACTGCTTGATCAAGAGGGTAAAGGTCGATACAGGAAGCAGTGCCAACATTATTACCAAGTGGGCCTTTGAAAAATTGGAGATCAGCCCCCAGGAAATAGTCCCTTCCAGAAGCCCGATAGCAGGATTCGATGGCAGAAGAGTGGAACTAGTGGGGGAAATCCAACTGCCAGTAACGGCAGCAAAGCGCACGCTCCGAGAGACTTTTGTGGTGGTAGATGTCAAACCTTCCTATAATCTCATCATGGGAAGGGGATGGATCCATCGTATGCACGGAGTCCCTTCTACCATGCATCAAGTCATGAGGTGTATTGACCCGAACGGAGCTGACGTGATCGACATTAGGCGCTATCAGGTAACAGCGAAGGAGTGTTATACTGTCACCATGAAAAGTCTAAAAAGAAAGGCAGAACCAGAGCTAGGATCACAATCCAAGGCGGCATCGGATGATAAATAAAAATTACAGGAGGGCGGTTCGGGGTCACCAGTAGCAGTTGAACCCCTTCTGGAGGTCCAAATTTGCCCCAATCGTCCCGAAAGGTTTACTTACATTGGTTCAGACCTCAGTCCCCAAGAAAAAGAGGAAATGGAGTCCCTTCTCCGTTCTAACGCTGACATATTCACATGGAGCCATATGGATATGACCGGTATCAACCCCTCAGTAACCCAATATTCCCTCAATATGGATCCCAACGCAAATCCTGTCAAGCAGAAGCAAAGGCGAATGGGGGCCCATCGAAATCAGATCATAGCTGAAGAGGTTGATCGACTCCTTCAAGCAGGATTCATAAAGGAAGTCCAGTATCCTCCCTGGTTGGCGAACGTTGTGGTGGTCCAAAAGAAAAATGGTAAATGGAGGGTATGTATAGACATCACAGATCTGAACAAAGCCTACCCACAAGACTGTTTCCCTTACCAAAAATCGATCAGATGGTAGATGCCACGGCGGGTTTCGAACGCCTGAGTTTTCTGGAAGAATACTCTGGGTACAACCAGATCAAAATGAACCCGGAGGACCAGGAAAAGACTGCCTTCATCACTGAATCAGGTACATTTTGTTACACAGTTATGCATTTCGGACTAAAGAATGCAGGTGCCACCTATCAAAGGTTGGTCAGAAGGGTGTTCCAAGGAATGATGGGGTCCACCATCGAAGCCTACATCGATGACACGGTGGTCAAGAGCAAGGTAAAAGGAGGCCACCTGACTAATCTGCAGCAGGTGTTCGACACCCTCAGAAGGTACAATATGAAGCTCAACCCGTCTAAGTGTTCTTTCGGGGTATCCTCAGGCCAGGTTTTGGGGCATATAGTTGATCGGACGGGAATACAAGCTAGCCCGGCTCAAGTCAAAGCCCTCGTAGAGACATCGGAGCCGAAGTCCCGGAAGGAGATCTAGGTACTAACCGGAATAATAGCAGTCCTCAGTCGCTTCATCTCTCGATGAACCGATCGGTGTAGGCCGTTCTTTCAAGCAATAAAGGCGACAAAAGGAGAAGTCTGGGGGCCAGAGCAAGCGGAGGCCCTGGAAAAACTCAAAAGTTATATGGCAAAGCCCTCGATATTGACAACCCCAGAAGCTGATGAGCCGTTGCACTTATATCTGGCCATATCAGCAACATCTACCAGCGCCGCTCTGGTCAATGAGGGTAAAGGGTACCAAACACCAGTTTTCTACACCAGCAAAGTCCTTGCTGATGCAGAAACCCGTTATTCAAAGCCGGAGAAGCTGGGACTATCACTGATCAATGCTAAGCGACGCCTTCTGCACTACTTTGAAGTACACCCGATCATAGTTCCTACTTTAACTCCGATCAGATCCATAATGGCAAAACCTGAGTTATCCGGGAGAGTATCAAAATGGGCGATTGAACTCGGGATTTTTGACATAACCTATGTCCCCCGAACGGCCATCAAAGGACATGTAGTAGCTGACTTCCTGTTGGAAACAGAAAGTACTAACTCCACAGAAGAAGATGAGCCTGGATTATGGGTCGTGTTCGTGGACGGATCATCTAACATCAACGGATCAGGGATCGGAGTAGTACTCGTAACACCAGATAGTACTAAAGTCCAACAATCCGTTTGACTGGAATTTCCAGCCTCTAACAATGAAGCTGAGTACGAGGCCCTTCTTACAGGAATTCGGTTGGCCCGGAGCCTTCAAGTGCAGAAAGCAGAGGTTCGGAGTGATTCCCAGCTGGTTATACGATAGTTAAAAGGGGAGAATAAAACCTGAGAGCCGAAGATGGAAGCCTACAATAATTTGGTTCTGAGGGAGGCTGAGGGATTCTAGCAAATAAACTTTAAACAAATACCCAGAGGAGATAATTCCCTAGCAGATCATCTGGCTAACCGAGCCTCCGCAGGAGGAGAAAGTATGACTCGCACTGTACTAATAGAATTTATCGCCCAATCCAGCTTGGAACCCCCAGAAGAAGTAATGGTTATCCCATGGGAACCGAGTTGGATGGACCCGATAGTGGATTATTTGAGATTTGGTACACTGCCTAAGTCAAAATCAGAAGCCCGGAAGATAAGAATGAAGGCAGCCAGATATGCCCTCTACAACGTCCAACTATACCGGAAGTCTTTTTCCAGACCGTACTTCAGATGTCTCACCCCTCCGAGGCTTCGGCGGTTATGGAGGAGATTCATGCAGGAGCTTGTGGCAATCATTCCGGAGGAAGGTCCCTAGCTCATAAAGTTCTCACCCAGGGGTACTTCTGGCCCTACCTAGCAAGGGATGCTGAGATCTACACCCGATATTGCAAAAAATGTCAGTTTCACGGAGATACCATTCATCCACCGCCGGAGTTCTTGAACCCAACAATTGTTCCTCACCCCTTTGCCCGATGGGGTATGGATATTGTGGGTCCTCTCCCGCAGGCAATACAATGTACTACGGATGTTCTCTTGGCTACCGATTACTTTACCAAATGGGTGGAAGCCGAAGCATATCCCACCATAACTGGCAGTCATGTTATAAAATTCATCTGGAGCCACATCATCTGTAGGTTCGGCCTACCCCGAACCATAATGATGGACAATGGTACCAACCTAGATAACAGGAAGGTTCAGGCATTCCTGACAAAGCATGGGATCAATCAAAACACTTCTTCCATCGGCTATCCACAGGGGAATGGACATGCCGAAAGGACAAACAGAACCATATTTGACACACTGAGAAAAAAACTTGAAGACGCAAGAGGAGCATGGTTGGAAAAACTGCCTGAGGTGTTGTGGTCCTATTGGACTACTCCGAGGCAGCCGACGGGAGAGACTCATTTTGCCATGGCTTATGGGGCAGAAACGGTTATTCCGACCGAGCTAAGAGTTCCTACTTTAAGGAGTCAAGCATGGGAATAAGGGCCAAACAATCAGCACCTAGCCCATGATTTGGATCTCCTGGAAGAAAGAAGGGAAGCTGCCGAGATAAGACTGGCCACCTATCAGCAACAAGTCCGGGCACGCTTCAATCAGAAAGTCAAAAGGAGAGAATTTCATGTAGGCGATATGGTACTCAGAAGGAAGATTGGGATCGTAGGCAAATTACGAGAAATATGGGAAGGACCTTACACAGTGGTTGAGGTTATCGGGCACGGTGCTTATCGGGTTCAGAAGAACGAGACAGGCTGTCTCGAGTCCAACTCTCAGAATGCTTATCGGTTAAAGAGGTATTATCCTTAGATAGTTACTTTTCTTGTTAAGGAATAAAGTTGTGTCTTACTATGACTCCCCTTTTCTAAAGCATCTGTGTCCGATATCCGGCACCTCTGCTTCACTATTTTCAAAGTTCATTTCAATAAAAATGCATTCTACTTTTCTACAAGTTCTCCGTGCTTAAATAAAAATATTCCTAAGTGTTTGAGTTCAAACCTGATTTGAACTAACCAGAGGATAAAATCTGGCCTCAGGGGCCAAATGCCCGAAGGCTCAATTTTTCATTTTAAAATATTCCTAAGTGTTTGAGTTCAAACCTGATTTGAACTAACCAGAGGACAAAATCTGGCCTCAGGGGCCAAATGCCCGAAGGCTCAATTTTTCATTTAAAAATATTCCTAAGTGCTTAAGTTCAAACCTGATTTGAACTAACCTGAGGATAAAAGCTAGCCTCAGGGGCCATATGCCCGAAGGCTTCATGTTTATTAAAATTTCCTAAAGTGTTTGAGTTCAAACCTGATTTGAACCAACCAGATGATGAAATCAAGCCTCAGAGGCCAAAAGCCCGAAGGCTTCATGTTTATGAAAAAATTTCCTAAGTATTGACTTCAAAACATGATTTGAATTGGCCAAGAGAATAATGGCAGAGCCTCAGGGGCCAGGTACCATAAGGCTCAATTGTTTTATAGAAAGATAAAGTGCAAACACTACAGATGTAATAAAAACATAATGAATGCTGAAGATAAGGGAAATTATTTTCATTAAATAAATAAGTTGAAATACAAAAAGTACCCTTTCGGAAGGGAAGCAAAAACAAATAAAATTGCCTAAACTACTGATCAGGAGGATGATACTCCTCCCCATTCAGGATGGCAGCAAAGCGCTTCTCGTTCTCAGAGGCCAGAGGATTTTCATAGGGCACAGGCACTCCCATATGGGCATCAAAATCCTCTGGGTCTTGAATTCCTGGGACTCTAGAAGGATATGCTCCATTTCATGCCTCCGTCTCCAAGCCCTGGCCGCTCGGATGTCACAGATAACAGAGTATCTTTTGTACATGTCAAGACCTCCTAATCGGCACACTTCTACCATTTCCCGCTCAAGGGACAGAAGCTTCTCTGATTCTGCCAGGAGCCTATCTGACTCAGCCTTTTCGGCTGCCAACTTCTTGGTAGTTTCCCTCGCTTTTTCCAGCTTGGTAGTCAGAACCATCTTTTTGGCAGTCAAGGCTCGCTTCTCCGCTTCACCATTTTCCAAAAGAGTCTTCTGATAAGAAACGGTATGGCGAAGGCCATCCGCCTCCTTGACTAGAGAAACCCGGTGGGTGTTATTCTGTTTTATTTGGGATTGCAATTGGCCATTTCTTTGACATCAGTCTCCAGGAAGCTGTTGTAGGCCTGAACACCGTAGAGAAGCTGCATAGTAGGGAAATAATTATTACACGAAAAGATGAGCAACAAATAAAGCTGAGTATAGAAGATTGAACAAAGTTTTTACCTCCATGACCATTATTGAAGTCCTCTTTGCCAGATCAGTTCTGGTGATTTTAGTCTGGGCGACCCTATTAGCTGGTGTCCAGATACCTTGGGCCATAGCCCGAAGAGCTTCTGGCTTATCAACTTGTGTCCTGGCCCTTTAGTAGCCACTCCACCGGTTGTACTAGATCGGGTCCTGACAGTCGGAGGATTTACAGGAGGCGGGGGTGGACCTCCAGGGTTCTGTACTGATGGCGCTACTGGGTTCTGTGCAGGAGCATGTACCGAAGTCGAGGGCGGTGCTGTTGATAATGGTACAACATCAACAAGGGGAACCCCTTCAGGAACTTGAGGGATTCTGGCAGACATGGGTTTGTTAGGCAAGTCCATCCTGTCAATAGCAGCGCCCAAATTAGAAATTGATTCAAGATTTTCCGGAATTAGCAGGTTAGTAGCCGATCGGGATTTTCCCCAGACATAGGTTTTTAGGAGGCCTATGCGTTGTCTTATAAAATTAAGGGGAAGGTCCTTATCTTCGTAACCCAGGAATTTATAAGCATAATCTCCCAAATGAAGATTGAAGTGTTCGCAAAGGCAAGAGACTTTATGAAGGGGACGGTAGATGGGGAGATGGATGGCACCAAAGACTCTTGGGATCGGGAATATACGTGAGAAGGGATAAGACCAGTTGCTGCTCACTACTACCATCTTTTCCTTCCATCCCTTATCTGACTTTTCAGTATCGGTGCATATGCTACGACCCTGGAAAGGGAAAAGATTATATCTACCCTTACTCGCTCGGGCGTTTTGAAAAAAGTAGCACAAGAGTTGATCTGCTAAACCTAAATTGAGATCTAGGTCCCTATTATACAACAGAAGCATGGACATGATCTTAAGGTTGTTCGGGTTCAACTGAAGGGGGTGTAAGCCCAGCATGAAGAATGCATAGTGGAAGAAGGGATGAAGGGGGAACATTAGAACCCTAAGGTGGGATGCCGATAGCAAAATGTTACCGGGAGCTAGTCCCTGACTCTGGGTAAAATCAAGGTAACCTGGGTAAGGGGATACGTCAACATCCCTAGGTACTTGGGTCTCAGCCCGAAGGTGCTTAACGTCTACTTCCGATCGAAATCTTTTAAGTGGGGCCACTATAAACGGTTCAGGGCCTTTAGGATTCATAGTTTCATTCTGGGATGAAACAGGAATGTCAGTATTTTGGGGGATTGTTTTTGAGGCTCCCTGATGACCGGACTGGGGACTATCGCTACTGGTAGGATCGGTACCAGTAGCAGACGACAAGACGACCTCTTCAACCGAACGGGTATCATCACTATCAGACATAATTCTAAAGAAAGGTAGAAGAGACATAAGGGGGTAGAGATGAAAATTAAAGAAAGAAAGGAAAATAAGGGACCGGTTGACTTACTCAGATTAGTGAACGAAGAACCACAGAAGCTTTGGGTAGCAACAGGTTTCTGTCCTATTAAAAAATCTGGGACGACCGACGGGAAGGATTGTTGCAAGAACAAAGAAATGAGAACCCAGAGATAAAGAGCTAAGGAAGAGAGAGGCTTGAGCAGAAAAATGCAAAGTGAAAAATGAGAAATGAAATGGAGAAGGTGTGGGTTTTTATAGAAGAGGAGAAGGAGGTCAAAGGGTTGCACGAAGTCCTAAGGTCCCGATCCACGATGAGCCGTCATGGAGCTACAATTAAGGGAATAGTGGTCGCACATTTCAAAAACCAATAAATGCTCATAATTGTTTGGCAACTCACCAAACCCCCTTTTCCCTAAAGTGCATGAATGTATGTCTATAGAGTTTGAAATTTTCGGTCATGGGCTTTTAACAAAAGCCCATAACCTCAGGGGCCTGTGTAATAGCTAAAAATATCTGGCCCACTCAAGATGGGCCACATGACTGATGGGCCGATGGAAGATGGGCTAGCAACTGATGGGCCGAAGACAGATGGGCTGAAAAAGAATGGGCTAGAGAAATAATGGGCCTATGGAAAAATCTAGAAGTTAAGTGATCCACAATATAAGGAGTAGTCCATATATAGAATAAAGAGTCCTAAAAAGGGTAGAGTTTATCAAATCCCCTGATTGAAGGGATTGATTAACTTGGATACATGGGATTGACCCATCTTGATAATTTTGTATAAATACATAGCCTTGATGAATGAAAGAGGATCCAATCTTTTTACCCCAATTATTATTGTGTAGTTTTTCTGCATTTACAGCCGAGATATCAGCATTGTTAGAGTTCGAGAACTCCAGGCTTCTTCTAGTTGTATCTGAAATTCCTTTCGAGTCAGTTGTGTTTTGGGCATCCTTTCAGAGTTTTGTCAAATTCTTAAAGAAATATTGAAGGTCTAAGGACCAGTTTTAAAAGAATTTTAAAAAGGGATTTTGAAATGGTTTTCAGTTTGAACTCTTGTGGTTGAGTTTGCTCCTCGTTGTCATTGTTCCTTGGCTTTTAGCCTAGACATGGGATTTTAAGGTTTCAACTTTTGGGGCGGACCTTATATTCACTTATATTGTTACTGTCCTTGTCGTATTCTCGGGTAAGAGACGTTATGCTGCTTTGAGCACATATAGTAGGATTCCTAGTACTTTGAATGAGTTCAGAGACATTGGAACCAAATAGATTTGACCGGGTCCTAAAACTCTTTCTTAAAAACCCGTTGAATCCTTTGGGGTTTAGCATTTTTCTTTAAAATCCCGAGGGACTCGGCATCCGTTTGGGACTAAATGATTCTGGTGGCCCTTTAGTGTGCCTCGATAGGCGGTATAAATTGGAGATTATATTTTAATTGTTGAATCTAATTCAGTGGTGGAGTTTTCCACTTGTGTTACATTAAAGGTTTAGATTGTGGCGGTGTGTCTAAGCCATATGATAAATAGTTAGTCTTATAAGCTCTTTTTACTATAGGAGGCCTTGGAGAAAAGATCATTTAAGTGAATGAATTCTTTCACTAGTTATTGTGCATATAGAAGACAGGATTGAGGTTAGAAAGTATGAGAGTGAGACTCTCTAGGAATGATTTGATGGTGGTGTTGTGTAGGAGTTGTGATTTTAGAAGGGTTGTGTAGAGGTAGTGGTGGTCTTCATTCCACTACCTCGACCTTAGTAGGTTTCTGGAATGTTGGACTATGTACCATTGTCATTTTTGAATTCATTATGAGCAGGTTATTCTACTTAGTTGTGATTGTGTATCTGGATGTTCCATTTACAAACGGAATTCTGCCGAAGTTTTTGTTTGATTTCGTTGTTGAGTTTCTTTCACTCATGTGGGCATGGAATACCTTGTTTTCATTCTTATTCCATGTATTTTCTCATTATTTTTTATTCTTCTGGTGCTTCCCACTTGCGTCATACCTCGGGATTTGCTGATTCAACGGATTAGACTCTTAGGAATAACGGGGCATGACAATTTGGTATCAGAGCGTTAGGTTTCATTGTCTTAGGGATAACGGGTAAGGGTCGATGGGATGTTCAATGTTGACATTATCTACGGTTTCAATCTACTGTGTTGAATTGTGGTTTCTGTGCCTTTTAGTCTTAATGTGTTGAGGGCGTGTCATACTTGATGCATCCCGTTGTGATTTAATCCCAACAGATTAGGAGAATACCTCAATCATTTCATTCTTTTTCGTGCCTGTATCACGGTGATAGTTACCAAGGAATGTAAGTATATTCTTCAGACTGATCAACCGGACATGACTTGCTGAATAAGGTCCGCCCTGATTTCGACGACGAAATATCCTTAGGTGGGAAGAGAGTAACACCCCATGTTAATTTCCCTTTTTTATAAAATTATTTCCGATTTATCTTCGGTTGTGACGTCACTTGTTCATAACGTCGAGGTTATTCTCTGTATTTTACGTGTAAATGTTTTGTGTTTATGCATGTATTCGACTAAAGGACGTGGAGATTAACGTCGTGGAGCTTTTTCGGCGATTATGGTGTGACAGTAATGTTTAGTGTTTCAACCTTAGTGAAACTTTTACAGGAGTTTTTGGTGCCGACTATGTGGTTCCGTTTTGACGTTTGGCGTTAAGTGTTTCGACTGGCCAGTGACATGCTTAGTACGCTTAAGGGTTCAACTCAGTTGTTCGAGTTCGGCATTTAGTGCTTTAGCCTTGTTTAGCTGGCGTGCTTAGGAGTATTGATAGTCTCTTTCTTTGCTCGTTTTACGTACTTGGGTTGTTTGGCGTGCTTTGTTTTTCGTGTTTCTATGTGCCATATGTGCTGATGTGGTTTTACGTGCCTTAATTGTTGGACTTGTGTGCTTAGGGGTATTTGCACTCCCTTGTTCATTTCTTCACGTTTATAATTAAGTCACGGGTAGAGTTAGACCAATTTGTTAGAATTTTAGAGTTTCCTTGTTTAGGAGTTTCGATGGGTCTTGTATGTACCCGATGTTCCGGTGGTTGAGTTTTGCACCCCGGATCTATTATTACGAATTATTTATTTCAGTTATTTTATTAATCCGGCTTTGCGATTTAAATATGAGTAGTTAAGGACGTTTTTGTTTCATAGGTTTGGACTGATTATTAATGAGAGTTTATTTAGTGTTCGAGTTTTATACCTCGGAGTATTTATATCAGTTTGTGTTGTCTATCTGGCATCCCATTTATTTTTCGGGCACGAGTGATTTTATTTCGAGGTATTCGGTACATTTTTGGGATTAATTGTACCTATATATATTATTAATATGAATTATTTATGTGTCTGGGCATTTTGTTTATATATGTATTTATGTGTAAATATATATATATGTATATATATATGTGTGTAATGTCAAGAGTGAAACGACGTAACTTTCTTTTCTCCTCCTTCTCCATTCGATGAAGCTCCTTCTCCCTTTTCTTCCTCTAGTCGGCAGGCAGAGCCGACCTTTTTCTTCTCCTTCTTCAGATTAGCGGGGAGAGAGAGAGAGAGATCGGGGAGAGAGGGTTGTGCGTGTGGGTCGCAACCTGGTACATCATGCTGGACCCCGGAGCCACGACAACGGCTAGAGGATCGACCTTTGACAGTGGAGCCTGCATGTGGCAACTTGGTTTATTCGCTAGGAGAGTTCGCGTAGGGAGAGCTTTGCAACCTAAGGGCTGGTGAGGGTCGCCGGTGGGCTAATGGTGACTAAGGCCGATGATGATCATGTTGGGTGGCGCAGTGATGCAGGGATGACGGCGTTGTGGCTGAGCAGCCGTGCCACGGTCGTTACAAATCCGGGCTCGGCCAGATTGGTCGGTATCGGTTCGGCCGCTTCCCAAGCTCTGATCGGCATAAATTTTGGGGGAAAGCTGGGCCTCATGGTCGTGTTCGATATACCCAAATTTGGTGCAAAATCGTTGTGCAGTTCGCAGGAAAATTTAGATTTTCGGTACGATTTTGAGTTTATTTTTTTGTAGATTTGTTCAAATTTATTTATCAATCGCTAACGAGATTCAATTATATCGAATAGAACAACAAGGCAGTCATTTTGGTCTATCGGAAAGATTTTCGGATAACTTTTATCGGGGACCCATTTTTGGGCGTCGACACTGTTCACGATGGGCCCTTTACGGGGTTGTTTTGTAAGAATAAATTTAGGTGTGATATTATTTTTGAAAATATATCAAACTCTCACACTCGTGGCATAGGGAGCCGTAGATTTTATTATTATTTATTTATCGAGTATGATTTAAATGTATAGAAAATTATAATTTTCCTACTATTGTGTATTCACGTATGTGTGAGAGCATGCTTCATGTTTCTATCTATATACATGATTTATGAATCTTATGAACTTGAAATGGAAATGCCTTTAGGTGGTCTAAAAAATAGGCAAAAAATAGTAATTCACTCGATAAATTAAATAAATTAAAACCTACATAAATTGAATTTAAATAGGCAGCTTAACATCCCCTGAAATTTAAACTAGGTTTGTTGAAATTGTGAAAAGTGGATGTTGAACTTAGACATGAATTAGTTCCCTTTTTAATTTCTCGTAAATAATAAAAAGCTGATAAATTGTGAACTGGATGTCCCTGAGATGGATTTGTCATAATTTGGGGTTTTAATTAAATTATAAGCATGCTAATGTATTAAAATTGGCAAGAAACGTATAATTGAGAAAATGATTATGTGAAAATGAGATAAGCATACTTTAAAGTTAAAATGAGAAATTATGATGCAACAACTAGATACTTTAAAGTTAAAATGAGATAAGCATACTTTAAAGTTAAAATATGATAAGCATACTTTTCGGGTAGTTGCAACAACTGGCTAGGAAGAGTCTCCCGAGGCCTGCGGAATAGTAAGATGCTTAATTGGGGGCGTGCAAAGTCTTTTATTCCGAGCACTTTTTTATTTCCAGGTATACACATATACATATACTCGTGGTTTATTTCCGGATATCCATATAGATATTCGTTGTTTGACAACATTATGCCCATTTGTTTTAGTGTATGGGGTTTGTCCTTGAGTTGCTTTGACATTGCATTGGCATTCACATTGAGTCTTCATTTACCATATGATTAACTATTGAGATTTCATTCTATTTATACTTGTTGATATCAACAATTTGGAGTTGGCTCATATTAAAATTTATATTATTCCCTTGGGCGCTACAACGCAATGGTTGGAATTGTGATGATATTTGTAAAACCGATATAAATGATAAAAAAACACTCAATGTGAATGAATGTTTAAATACTTTGAGTTGGAAATAAAAAGTGTTATAATAGTCAGGATCAGGGGTTAATGGAGCCACGATTGGCATGTATTTCAGGGAGTTAAGCAAAACTAACTAGAAAGGGCCTTAGTACATAATCTTTCCCCTTTGAATTTGGTTTCTAGTTGAGCTGATCTATTCCTTATTGGGACTTAGTTGTAATTATGACTTTTGGCCATATAGGGCTTAGTGGTTGGTGACTAGTGTTACCGCGGGGGTGATTAGTGCACCACTCTGGTTATGTGTTGAGGTTAGTAAGTTAAAAGTCAGTCTAGGCTTGTTAGTCTAGTCTTCTCTATTCCAATTCATGTATTCTGACCGTGTCGCTCTTTCTCTCACTTTGAAAATGTTTTGGAGAAGTAAATGGTCTTTATCTCGTATATCCTGAAATCTTGGTTACGGTTTGGATCTTTGGGACCAAACTAAGACTCTCCCTCAATGTTCTAAAAACTTAAAGCTTTTGGGTTTTTAAAAAGCTATATTTTGCGTTTACCCGGGTCCTATCAACTGTTTATGAAAACCCTAAGTTAAAAACTAGTTTTATGAAATATGATTTGAATTCGTGGGACCGAGCATATAAGGAAATACTCCATTTTGACAAGTGTCAGGAGCTTTCATTTTAAAAACATTTTTATGGAGTCATTGAGTTTAAGGTACTATTTGTCCCTCTTTTTGAGACCTCGAGGTTCTGGCGAGATCTCGGAATTGTTAGAGTTAAAAAACTCCAGGATTTTTCTAGTTGTATCTGAAATTCCTTTTGGGTCAATTATGTTTTGGGCATCCTTACAGAGTTTTCTCAAACTTTAAACAAATATTGAAGGTCTGAGGACCAGTTTTAAAAGAAGTATAAAAAGGGATTTTGAAATGGTTTTCAGTTTGAACTTTTGTGGTTGAGTTTCCTCCTCGTTGTCATTGTTCCTTGGCTTTTAGCCTGGACTTGGGATTTTAAGGTTTCAGCTTTTGGGGCGGACCTTATATTCACTTGTATTGGTACTGTCTTTGTCGTATTCTTGGGTAAGAGACTTGGTGCATCTTTGTGCACATATAGTGCGATTCCTAGTACTTTGGATGGGTTCGGAGACATTGGAACCAAATACATTTGTCTGAGTCCTAAAACTGTTTCTTAAAAACCTGGTGAATCCTTTGGGATCCAGTATTTTTCTTGAAAAAATTGAGGGACTCGGAATCCATTTGGGACTAAATGATTTCGGTACCCCTTTAATGTGCCTCGATAGGCGGTATAAATTGAAGATTGTCTTTTAATTATCGAATCTGATTCAGTGGTGGAGTTTCCACTTGTGTTACATTCGAGGTTTAGATTGTGGCAATCTATCCAAGCCATATGACTAGTAGTTAGTTTTATAAGCTCTTTTTACTATAGGAGGCCTTAGAGAAAAGATATTTTAAGTGAACGGATTCTTTCACTAGTTATTATGGATGAGAGGACATGATTAAGGTTAGAAAGTATGAGAGTGAGACTCTCTAGGAATGATTTGATAACGGTGCTGTATAGGAGTTGTGATTTAGTTGTGGGTGTGATTTTTGTTATTTTCTTCCGGTAGTCCTAATGAGTGACCTATTTACCTCATAGGAACCTTGAATAGTGTGCGTGGTGCATTGTGTGATGGGTAGTTAGTTCTTATGGCACCTCAGGGTGAGGGTTACATATATATATATATTTCTTCTATGGTGCTTGTATACCTTTATAGTGTTAAGACTTGTGGGTTGTTATATGTTTCATACTTTATGACTTTTGGTGTGGCCTTGACTTATGATTTAGATTATTTGTGGGGCTATTTTAGGGTCTCAGATTGGCGTGGGTGCCAGGTGAGACATCTGACTGACCCAAGATAGATGCATGCACACGGGATGGTTTGAGGTTCCTGGTGGCTAGGGGTGTGCCTGTTAGGGATATTTTTGGTGAGCCATGGTTTTTGCTCAACCCCACACATATTGTACGTTTACAGGTGGATGTAGGACGATATGTTCAGTGGCGATGCTACAGGTGAATTGGGACATTTTGAATTAGTTTTGTTCCCTTTATCCGTAGTTATCCTTGTGTATTCTTATTTCTCATGCGATCCAGTCTATTGGCATATCCCCTTTCATTGTATCTTTTATTTCGTGTATTTATTATTTCAGGGTGCCATTGTGTTTCTTCGACACTGCTAGGTGGTTTTCTTTGTATTTGTATTTTAGCATTGTGGCTCTATAGATTTTAGAAGGGTTGTGTAGAGGTAGCGGTGATCTTCTTTCCACTACCTCAGCCCTAATAGGTTTCTGGAATGTTGGGCTGCATGCCATTATAATTTTTGAATTCATTATGGGCAGGTTATTCTGTTTAGTTGTGGTTGTGTATCCGAATGTTCCATTTATAAACGGAACTCTGTCGGATTTTTTGTTAGATTCCACTGTTGAGTTTCTATCACTAAGGTGGGCATGGAATCCCTTGTTTTCATTCTTATTCTATGTATTTTCTCGTTATTATTGATTCTTATGGTCGTTTCCACTAACGTCATACCTTGTGATTTGCTGATTCTCTGGATTGGAGTCTCGGGAATAACGGGGCGTGCCAATGCATGCATCAGCGGTTGCTAAGAAAGGTCTTCCTAGGATAATGGGTATTTTCTTAGTAGGATCGTAAACAGGTTCGGTATCTAAAATAATGAAATCCACAAGAAAGTAGAATTTATCAATTTGCACAATATCATCCTCTATGATTCCTCTAGGTTTTTTAGTTGATCTATCCGAAAGTTGTAGAATCACAGGTGTGGGAGTTAAATTTCCTAAGCCTAGTTGCTGATAAACTGAGTAAGGAAATAAATTAACACTTGCTCCTAAATCAAGAATAGCGTTTCCAATTTCTTGATCTCCTATTATACAGGAAATAGTTGGGGCTCCGGGATCTTTAATAGTTTTTTTTCCTTTAGAGATTAATTCATCAAACACAAGTTTTGTTTCCTTTTCTTTATTTATTTCTTCATTATTATTTTGTTTTTTTGTCCTTTCTTCAAATTGCTCTTCAGCCTTATTATCTATGACTTTTCCACTTCTAAGAGTGGTTAATGCTTGAATAGTTCCAATGGCTAGTTCTCCTACAGGAATTACATGTTCTATCATATGTTGCCCTTTAGGGTTTGTTAATGGTTAATTTGGAAATTTTTCTTCTTCCCTTTTATTCATAAAATTAACTATTTGTCCAATTTGGGTTTCTAGTTTAGAAATAGTTTGGGAATGTGTATGTAGGAGTTGTGTAGCATTTTTGAATTCATTTAAGACCTTCCTAATTGTTTGTTCAAAACTAGGTGACTTCATAGGTTGTGTATTATTTGGATTTTTAAACGGTGGTTGGTTAGAGTTTTGGTTAAATAGGCGGAATTGATTTGGTTGTTCTGTAGGGTTTTGGCTAAATGGGCGGAATTGGTTAGATGGTTGATTAGGACTTTGGTTAACGGTAGTATTCTGATTCTTGTATGAGAAGTTATGATGGTTTCGCCAATCTGGATTATAAGTATTTGAGAATGGATTGCTATTCGGATTGGTGAAAGTAGCGTTAAGATCCTCAGTGATAAATTCTGACTCTTGTTGTATATAAGGACAAGTATTAGTAAGGTGTGAAGGATTAGCACACACCGAGCAGACTTCTTGGATAGGATTTGTGATACCCCTAATTTTCATGCATAGGTTGGCTAGGCCTATACCGAAAACTAAGGCGCATCAACACTCAATAATAAACAAGCACGGAATCAAAAGACATAATGAACAAATAATTGAGTCTCAAATGTTTAATTTCCTTGAATAAATCCATTAAGAAATCCAAATCCCTAAAAGGTACAACTCGGGAATCCATATCTATGGACCCCTAACCATAAATGAAAACAAGTGTCTGAAAATATTTATGTATTTAGTCCGTACACTGAAATAAAGTGAAAAGCTGAACAACTTGAAAATGAGTGACCAAATGAAATTTGTCCTCAAGCCTGTGGCGGAAACTGCCGAGGACCTGAAATGTTAACAATAATGGGTCAGACCCACGAACAAAGTAGACTCTACATGATCCCAAACAGAGTACCAATAATCCCATCATCTACCCAACCAAAATAGGTGAAACTATAATTCCTAAAACATTAAATACCACTCCTAAAAATATCCTCCAAACATAATAATAATAAAAATAAATAAATAAATAAACAAATAGGCAAAACAGATGAAGCATAACCATAAATAGATCAAAAGTCATAAGACAAAATAGTAAAGTGCAACCATAATAAAATCACAAGTCTTAAGCAAAACAAGTAAAGTGTAACCATAATTAAATCACAAGTCAATAGCAAAGCAAATAAGTACAACCATAATTAAATCACAAAATAATAGGTAAAACAAATAAAGTAAAACAACAACCAAATCCCAAATCCATAAGCAACTTAACCATGCCTTACCATAACCACGTACCCGAACTCCATGTCATGGTACAGATGAGACTGCGTTAATAGTCAGCCCATCCTGGTTCCTTCCATTCCACAATTTCAGAAAGAGAAGAATATATATATATATATATATATTGATTTCCAATTACGCCACATATTAAAGAATTTATCAATTCTTTTCCACTATATTTTCTAAATTCATTAATATGTTGAGCCCGGTGTTCAACAATAATCTAAAAAAAATAGATTTCTATAACAATTTATTTTCTTAATTAATCTGCCACAAAATGGTAATTAAATTTTATTTAGGACAAAAATTCATCTACCAATCCATGGCTTCCAAATACTATTCATTAAATTGTAGTTATAACCATCAAAAAGGCATTACCCATGACCCACCATGTTATTTGTCTTCAACAGGTCAAATTCTCACAACCATATATATACACACACGCGTATGCATGCACAGAGAAAGATCACTTTTCAATCATTATAAAAACAATATTCCAATTCTAACTACTAAATTTCTACTATTTATATAATCATATACCCATATGCATATAACCATTGTTATCAAATATTGAAAATCTTAAATTACAAACCCAGCCATTAAAGTTATATTATTTACATAAAAAACCCCATATATGTATATATATACATAGTTAACAATTATCACAAGTATTAAATTACAATCCTAACTAGCAAAGTTTGACCATCTACATAAGGATACCTATATATATATATATATATATATATATATGTATACATGAGATTTAAAGTCACAAGAAACAACTACTACTCCCTCTTCCATATTAATTTCCATCTCTACATACACCACTTAATATAATGTGTAATTAACCAACAGTGGTCTCAAATTCATGAAATAAAAATTGTGTGGGTACTACGTATTGATCACTACATCGTCTATACCAACTATATACATATATATATCTACGCAGATACATGAACCGACATATATTATTCACCCCACCATCATATAACAATGTTAAGTATTTAATTAGAACGACTAAAATACACTAATAATAATAGGGAAAACATGAAAGTTATTTACCCATCCATAGATATTATAGCACGGAAAATAATTTGGGTAATATACAATAATACAGAAAACACAAAATCATGTTCATAGATGTTAGGATTATGGGTTCAAAGGGGAAAAGAAGAACATTCTACTTTCCTGATTGTTAGGCTAAATCACAGACGAATTGTAGGCCGATCGATGTTTTCTCCTATCTCTTCTACCCGACTCGCGATTTTGCTCTCTCCCTCTACTCGTCTGACAGAAATGTAGGACTATCTTAGGGTTTTCTTTTTGTTATATATATATATATATATATATATATATAATCCTTCCAATGGGCCCAAAAATATATAATAGCCCAATATTACTCATATAGTAGCCCATTGGCTAAGAAGTCCAACTAAATTATTTATAATTAATTAAATTAATTTAATTTAATTAAATATATCAAATTTAAATAAATAAAATAACGGGGTATTAGCTTAAGTATTTCTCATTAATAGATCAAACTTTTTATTTAGCTCATCTACTTTTAAGGTTACTTCGTTTATCTGACTAATTTCAAATGCACTATTCGTTCTTTTAGGATTAGACATGATAGTTCGTGGTGCTCTAATGTTCGACATATTTTGACGGGAATCTTCACTGAGATTTTTGAAAAGATTCCATAGAAAGTCTGTATGTTTCTGTGTAAAGGTACATCCACAAGTTGCATCAACGGTATTTTTATGTCCTTCCCCTAGTCCTATATAGAAACTACGTACTAGCTCATGTGTTGGAAATCCGTGGTGAGGGCATTTTCGTAATATTTTATTAAATCGCTCACAAGTTTCATAGAATTGTTCACCAGGTAATTGTGTAAATGTTAGAATAGTTCATCTAGTTTCATGAGTTTTTCCTACAGGGAAGAATTTATGCAAAAATTCTTTTTGAAGCTTCTTCCAATCAGTTTTAATATCAGTTGGTACAGTTCCGTACCATACTTTAGCTTTTTCTTTTAGGGAATGAGAGAATAATCGAGTTTTAAATTCATCATCAGTTTGTCCTCTTATACGTATGGTAGAACAGACCTCTAAGAATTCATTTATATGCTGATAAGGGTCTTCATGAGCATTTTCATGAAATTTAGAGAACATATTAATAACACATTTCCATCAGTTTGTCGGTGCAGCGACTGCATTTTCACCCATGTTTAAATTATTTCTTTTATTTATTCGGTACGTTCGATCAATTTCAAGGTCAAAAGCCTTAAGGGGACTATTCACTGAACGACGTCCAAGCATAAACAATCAATAATAATATTGAATAAATAAGCACTGAATTACAACAGTTGAATAAGGGATTTAAATGAATAAAGTATTATTTATATATATATATATTATTGTTTATATAAATTTATTTATTATTATATATATATTTATTTATTTATGTATATATAATTTATTTATTTTATGTCAATAAAATATAGATGTAAAGAAATCTGCTTAAAATCTAAATATATATTTTATTTTCGGGAAAGATTATATTCTGATTTTTTTTTCTGATGCTATTATGATATGATTATACAGTATCTTTTCTGTTATCAATATTTTTGTACGAACACAGTAATTCAATCAATCACAAAATCAACCGATCAATCGGGGTTATTACCGAATGATCAGAGAGTTTTTTTATTGATCGCTAGAACTTATCGAATGATCGGTAAAGGAGCCGATTGATCGGGAACTGGAGTCCGTGTGTTTTCAGGAAAATTTACAGTTTCGGTAGAAACTGTTCCTCTAAAAGAAATGCAAAAAATTAAAAAGAACGATTAAAATTGATACAATAATTCAAAGAACTTCAATATAATAATCTGACATATTTGTTTGATCCCCATCAGCGGTGGCAAAAACTTGTGATCGGTTCTAGACGTGTGAAAATAATAGTGTTACAAATAAGGAATTAGCACGGTCTAGTTTTAACCTCTCAGTCGCAAGTACGCGAGTAGTATATAGTATAGTTGGGTAAAGAGGGTATCGAACCACAGAGATTAAAGTCGTATTTCAAATAATTATAAAGTAGCAAGTTGAGTTATATTTATAAAAGTTGTTCGATTGGTTTATTTGATTAAACTACTAAACATAAAAGAAGATAAAGATAATTATTTTTGGTTTCAATCAAGATAAACAAGTGTAGGGTTGAATTCCAACTCCACCACTGGCCTAATAATGTATTCCTTTAATTATATTATTCCAAGAGGGTGGTACAACTTATATGAATCAGACTAGTAACGCTACAACCAGCTGCCTAGTCCCAAAAAGGATGTAATCAGTCTGTATTCACTACAATCCATCTGCGATTAGCATGGCTGTTGTATACATGGATACTACAACTACTTCTAAAACATGAAATTAAAAAGCACGCTAACAATCATCTTCTTTAAGCATGGACTGTGTAAACATAAGATTTTATCATGCCAAATAACTACCATTATATATCAACTGTTATTAAATCATGGAGGTTCTTGCTCCGTTTGATAAAAGACAGTTGTTCAAGATAAATCACTAATTCAATCTTAGCTTAAGAATAAAATCAAGAAATAAATCTTATTTAGATTATTTTTTTGACTCGGCTGGGGTTTCGTTGGAAACCCTAGATACCGACTCGCCGCTGATGGAAAGAGGAGACTCCATTGTTGATGTAGTCGCCATCTTCATGATTGGATGGTTAATTCTTGAGTTCTTGAGGAAGGGAGCCTTTCTCAAAGAGAGAGACTTTTTATGAACAATGATATTTTGGAATATATTAAAAGATATCAAAAGAAGTTCCGGATATCTTCTCTTCATGAAATCCACCTATATTTATAGACAAAAGTTGGTGCAGAAATGACATGTTCCTTGCTTGCACTCCAAGAGAACTTAAGGGCTAAGAAATGGCATTAAATGGACAATTCTGCCTTTTTGATATACTTGTACACAAAGTCAGAATTCTGTAGTATAGTTAGTCACAACCCTAAAATCGTAAGACTCCCGAACCGGGACATCCGAGGACTCCGGGGTGTGATCCGTACAATAAGCGACCAACTAAGAATATCAATCACAATAAAATGTATGGAATAGTGATAAAAATGATATATTCCATATATACTGAATGATAGCAATACAACAGCGGAATATCCCAGAATCACAAACTCAATAGAATAACATACCAATAATAAGTGTTATAATATCAATGGCTCACAACTCAACATTCAATAAATCTATTAGGACTAAGGTAGTGGAAAGACACCACCGCTACCTCTACACAACCCCCCATAATCAACTGAGCAACAATACTGGAATAGAAATACACAAAGGCACATGATGGTGCCGAATAGATACAATGACGTCCTAAAATAAAAAAATACATGGAAATAAAAGATACAGTAATAGGGAGTATGCAAATAGACTGGATCCCAAGAGACATACATGGCAATCCCATACAACATGGATAAAGAAACTAAATGATGAAGGCAGTACATAAGTATCATCCGTAATCAAGTTGCACTGCAACCGTAACCGCATCACCCTACGCAATTCCAAAACCTGTAATGAGGAAAACAAAAGAAAGGTTTCATTGCATCCCATGATGCCCGTAGTCAAAACATTTCCTGAAAACTGGTGTGGGACACCAAGGCATACAACACCGGGGTGAGCTCATCAAAGCCCAGCAGGAAAAGGTATAATCATTACTGTCACATCCTCTAACCGTCCAAGTAATACTAACCAACCCATGTACATGCATCTATCCTAGGTCATTCTATCATCTAACATGGCACTCACGCCACTGCAAGACCCTAAATAACCCCATAAATAACCCAATCCTATATTATGGAAGCACGATAAGGCACGAAGCATAGAATACAATGCTAACGATAAATCACTATCACGTACCCATGTACAAAACACAATCAAGTATATATATATGTATGTATATACATACCCTAATGGTAACTAATCATATCCCGACATATGAGTACATATATATATATATATATATATATATATATATATATATATCTACAAGTACATAATCAGCCTCACAAGGTATAACCAAGACTCATACTTTAAGTACCAACACCGGTAGTCTACACTACTTTCATAAACATACATTAAGTATATGACACCCAAGTCCAAACTAACAAATCACCAAGCACTCACAACGTTAACCAGAGGATCTAAATAGGGAGAATCACACTCATCTCTAATATCCTCAATATATATATATATATATATATATATATATATGCAAACGATCATTCTATTACTAGAGAAAATCTACATCTTAAAGACTGAATCACCTCAATCATATCATCATATGAATCTTATAATACTATCTCTAATATGATCAATAAATCACTAACACTCTCACTATGAATAAGGAAAGTTAACCGATCAAATCACGGAGAGTACATGAAAGCTACTCTTTGATGAGATCAGAATAGTTGGTATTCTGGGCGTTAATATACTTCTTGTTAGTCTCTTTATTCTATTAATTTTGTATGTTTATGGAAGTTGTGTGTTAAGTGTATTTTCAGGGCTTTAATGCAAAAGTGTGTTAATTCAGGATTCTTAGCAAGTATGCGGAATTCGGAGCAACACTTAGAAGATATTTGCACTCAAAAATCAGGAAAGTACAAGTCACTGAAGCAAGGTACAAGTGGCGGAAGCATAAAATTCGTGGATTAAATAAATATTAAAATTCAGGAGCCACCGATCGATCGGTGAGGCTTTTCGATCATTCAGAATACGCCATCTTGGAATCCGTGCAAACATATACTACAGAATTCTAACTTTGTGTACAAGTGTGTAGAAGGGCAGAACCGTCCATTTAACGCCATTTCTTAAACCTTAAGATCGCTTGGAGTGCAAGCAAGGAACATACCATATCTGCACCAACTTTTGTCTATAAATACGGGTAGAAGTCATGAAGAAAAGATATCTCTGACATCTTGAAAATATATTTGTATTCTCTCAAGAATGTATCATTGTTCATAAAAAAACCTCCCTCGTTGAGAGGTTTCCTTCCTCAAGAACTCAAGAACCAACCATCCAATCATGAAGACGGTGGCTTCATCAACAATGGAGTCTCCTATTTCCATGAGCGGATAGTCGGTATCTAGGGTTTCCAACAAAACCCTAGCCGAGTAATATAGTCTTTTATTTATTTTTATTGCAAAGAGGGGAATCTGTTAAATGACACTCATATGATGATTATGTAGTGAGAGAATGAACAAGACCACCTAAATAAGATTTATTTATTAATTCATTACTTAAGCTGAGACTGAATTAATGATTGATCTTGAACAACTGTGTTTTATCAATGGGCAAAAATTCCATGGTTTGAAAACGGTTTCTACATAATGGTACTTATTTGGCATGATAAACTCTTAGGTTTACATAGTCCATGCCTAGAGAAGATGATTGTTAGCATGCTTTTTAATTTCAGGTTTTAGGAGTAGTTGTAGTATCGATACATACAACAATTATACTAATCGAAAATGGATTGTAACGAATATGGACAAATTGCTTCCTTTTGGGACTAGGCAGTTGTCTGTAGCGTTACTAGTCTGATTCAGATGAGTTGTACCACCCTCTTGCAATAATATAATTAAAGGACTATGTTATAAGGCTAGTGGTGGAGTTGGAATTCAACCCTAGACTTGTTCATCTTGAGTGAAACCAAAAATATTTATCTTTATTTTATTTTATGTTTAGTAGTTTAATACAACAAATCAATCAAACAACTTTTATAAATATAATTTAATTTGCTACTTTATAATTATTTGAAATACGACTTTGATCTCTGTGGTTCGATACCCATTCTACGCAACTATACTATATACTACTCGCATACTTGCGACTGAGAGTTTAATACTAGATCATGCTAATTCCTTATTTTTAACACTATAAGTTTCACACGTCTGTAACCGATCACTCTCAGGAACAACCAAATAAGGGTCAAGAAATAAAGCAAGGGAAAAGAGGTCCCAATGCTAGCCAATGGATAACTGAAACAACAATATCAAGGTTAAGAACACCTACAAGTGATTATGGAAAACACCCGGACAAAAGGAACCAAAAGCGAATGGCCGAGAGTGAAAGTCACAAAAAGATGAATCCCAGGGATTCAATAGTTTTAAGAAAAAGGTTTTTGAAAAATATAACCAATTCATTCGGCATCCATGCCCCTAAAATTTGTAAAAATCTAAATCACCTTGATGGTGATATCAAGTGACCAAGAAGAAGGGAAAGGCAACACTATGTGTGTGCACTAAATAACACAAGCCTCATACCCAAGACATAGAAATGATCGGAAGTAAAGGTGTAACGAGAAGACACCTTTCAAAACACTATAGGTCGAGATCTTGAGAAAGAAGCCTCGGAATCTCGAGAAATATTATAAAGTAAGTTTTCTTTTATGAATCCACACATTGAAAAATGACCATCTTGCCCCCGATCTCCGTCAGTCACCATCATTGACTTTTAGAAGTTAAAAATCTTTTTAAAAAATATCCTAAGATCACTTTTTAAGGTACAAAAACTTGTCGTGGCTACGGGGGTAGGCAAAAACAGGTTTTCCATTTAAATAAGAAAGAGTTTAATTATAATTCTTGAAAAATGCCATTTTCGAAAGACATCCTGATAAGAGTGACTACAACTCCAAGAAAGAACACAATCACTAAGGATGCTAAGGGTCCTAAATGGTTGTTGCCACGAAAACAACTAAGTTTCATTGTCACCTAATCTAACTCAACCAAAATCTCAAAAGTACTGTTGATAATCCATTCATCAAAAGGTGAAAGGCATCTAAAGGTCTGCACTACATAATTAACTAGGTTCACAATCTCATCACTCGCCTTCTCTAAGGCCTCAACTCACAGTTGATACTAAAATCCACCACTGACCTCAATTCTCAAAAGAGGTCACTAATCCAATATATTTATTCCTCAAAGGACATAAAAGTACATAACCACAAGTATAAAAATTTACATTTCATTATACATTAACAATCATATTTTCACATTATCCCCTTCAGTTGAGCATTTTATTAAAATATGAATTTATTTCTCAATATTCATAATAACATGCTCCAAAACCACATATAATAATATCATGATCTACATGAAAAATTAAATCACATAATGGCAACATGAATGAAATGTGACTCAACACCACCTCATGGTACACACTCTGTCCCCTAGGGTCAATCGATGTAAGTGTCGCCTAGTCGTTCATTGAAGAGGGTACACCCGTTCAACCAATGAAACTCAATGCACAACGCAGTTACGACTTATAATTGAAATATTGATGCACAACCCAGTTGTGACTTCTAATCACAAGATTGATGCACAACCCACTTCGGCATCCCTAGCTTTCGCCGTCGCTGCTACTCCTCAATCCGGAATCCCTAGCTCCTAGCCGAAGCTCCTCTCTCTCGCGTTGCACGACCATTGACCAACACTCCCTCTCAGTTCGATGAGGATAGATGAAAGTGAAGAAGGAGAGATTGGTGGTGAAGAGAGGTAGAAACTGCCGACTATGGTCGCGGTGAGGGAGAAGAGGAGGAAGCCTTGTTGCGCGTGAAGGAGAAGAAGACATCGTCTACTCTCTCTCTCTCTAGCCGATATATATATATATCTAGATATATAATTTCATATATATATACATATATATTTTTTAAATTTTATATATCTGTATACATATGTATAAATTTTAAATATATATAAGTATATATACCCAATAAATACCCACACATATATATATAATTTTAATTAATAATATATATATATGTGCAATAAATCCCAAAAATATATTAGGAGTCTCCAAATAAGTCCATGAGACGCTAATTAAATAATATAAGCCGATTACTGAAACAGCGAATAGAGTCCGAATGCACCGATACTCCTAAAATCACTAGTTGTCGATATTTAAAAACCAAATCATAAAATAGCATCCTGAAAAGAAATAAATCCGCAAATCAAGTACTAATATCGAGAAACAATCAAACAGAGCAATTACGAACACTAAACGCTACATCGAATCCCTAATATCACTAATATCATAACGGAACAACTGAGTCGGAACCTTAAACGTCGAACATACTAAGCGTGTCGCCATCTAGTCGAAGCACCAAAGGTCAAACGTTAAAATGAATCCAATTAGTCGACAACAAGAACTCACATAAACACAAACGCAAAAACTTTAAGCATAAATTCACGTCAAGTCACAAAATCGACAAAGAAAGTCCACGAAGTCATCGAGGATAAATTACAAAGTCGTCACATCGAATCCAAACGTAAACGCAAAAACTTTACACGTGAAATACCTAGAATAACCACGATGTCATGAACAAGTGTTGTCACAACCAAAAATAAATCAAAAATAATTTTAGGAAAAAAGGAAAATAACACTGGGTGTTATATAGTTTCGCACAGATTCCAAGACATCGATTTCTGAATGATCGAAGGCTCCACCGATCGATCGGTTGCTCCTGAATTTTATTAAGTATTTAATCTGCGAATTTCCTTGCTTCAGCCACTTGTACTCTGATTTACTGACTTGTACCTTGCGGATTCTGAATCAGGCTTATTTGATAAAAACCCAGAATTAACTCATTTTTGCATCAAAGCCCTGAAAACATGCTTAACACACAACTCGGATAAAAATACCAAATTAATAGAATAAAGAGACTAACAAGAGGTATATTAACGCCTGGAATATCAACTTTTCTGGTCTCATCAGAACAATATGATAAATTTGGATGATTACGCCAACCCGAATTGTATGAATTAAAATAAGGTTTATTATTCGAGTTGGTCCATGCTGCATTGACATCATCGACTACTATTTCATTACCCTGATACTTACCATGGGAATGGTCAGGTCCTATCGCTAAGACTTCTCTCGAAGCCGATTAACTCAGGTTAAGGGCTTATCATGTTTTTGTCTTAACGCAACTACACTAAAGAGTTTGTCAATTTTCCTACTATCTCCATCCCTATCATCTATAAAAGTTCTACCTATCGGAACATTATCAAACAACTTTAAGACTTCTTCTATTGGCGTCAATGTGAACTGAGCTCCCATTGCTCCATCTATAAATGTTTATGAGTGGCACCAAGTCTAAGATAAAAGTTACGCAATATGTCATGTTCCACAAATTTATGATGGGGGCCTTTTCGGAGAATCTCATTGAATCTTTCCAATGCATCGTGGATTTGCTCACCGGGCAACTCTTTAAAATGGGTAATTACGCATTGCGCTTCATGGGTTTGACCTATCAGAAAATATTTTTCTAAAAATGGAGCTTTTAAGGTTTCCCAATTGATTTTTATCTCCCTATCCAAATTGATATACCATCTTTTAGCTTTTTCTCTCAAAGAAAAGAGAAATAGTCACGCACACAACGTATGAGTGCTCAGATTCTCAATTCTGACTGTGGAGGCCATCTCTATGAATTCGTCAATATGTTGATATGGATCCTCATTCCTGAGTCCATAGAACTTGGGTAATATGTTGATAACACTAGATTTGATCTCATAGTGCTTAACTCAATCGTCTTCTGAAAATTCAACATATGATTCATGAGCAGTAGGTCACAAAATATCCCTTCAAGGATGTAGTTGGTGCCTTTCGCGCATCTACACTATGATTGGCCATCTTCTCAAAATCCAACTTCCTTCAAAGCTCTTCTAATCTCTTGGCCCTTCAATTTCTAAGAAAATTTATTTCAATCTCAGGATCCAAATGTGCTAATTCAGTGTCAGGATCAAAAGGGGATTGCTAATCGCTCATTAAGAAAGAGAAAACTTTTTTTTTTAAAATAAAATTATCTATTTCTAAAATAAATTACTCTGGCTATTAACAGAAAATACAACTAAAATTATGCGAGAAATCAAACTAAACTAAAACTCACAAGAGGTCCAACGACGCAATCTTCATTGTTTCGCCAAATCCCTTTATGCTTTTCAGAGTACCTGTCAATCACACAAAAATTCTAACTTTAAAAATACTATAATAACGCAATACTACTAAATTATTAAAGCTAAGAATAATGCCAAGTCCCCAACAACGGTGCCAAAAACTTGATGTACGTCGGACAAGGTTAAAAATAATGATTAAGAATGCCCCCTTACGACGATAAGGTTTATCCTATTACAAGCACACGAATCGTATTGTATCACATATCGGCTTGAGAATGGGAATATCGATCCCATAGAGACTTGGATTATTCACTCTAGAAATTTAAAAGTATTGAATTATAGTTTAAAAAGGTATGTTTGAATTGTTTAGATCTATACTAAAAATAGAATTTAAATTGTGATTGTGATTCAAGGTAGAGAAAAACTAGGGTTTTCATGCTCAGCCACAAACTGCATAATATAGCTTTCTACTTGCCCAATTGCAAGAGGGCGATCCAACACTATGAATTAGATTGTACTGCAAATAGTCGAATACGTCCCAAAAAGGATCCTATCCACCGGATTCGCTCCAGACAGAGTGTGATTAGTACATGTCATCTACTTTACTCTAATCTACTCCTACAACATTAAATTAAACTAAAGCAAGTCTATATTACGTCACCGAGGCATGGCCTGTGTAAATATAGGGTTTCAAGTGTTAAACACCATTGTGTAGAAATCGTGCTATATTTAGTTATAACATGATTGGTTGGGATAATGTATTCATTCAATCTAAGATAAGAATTTAGAATAAATATAAAACCCAATATCATGAATGACTATGGTCTCTATTCTACACAATCATCACAGTGTGGTCACAGATCCCCTTGTTACAATTGAAACAAATAAATAAACTACGTTACTTGGCTAGGGTTTTGCTAGAAAATCCTATATACCGAATTAATTTCTCATGGTGGAAGGAGACTGCATTGTTGACCTAGAGATCTTCTTCTCCATATCTCTAGAGAAAGTCCTCTAAAAATTATGTGAAAAAAAGCTCCCTAGATTTGGTACAGACATTGGTATTTATAGAAGTGATTGAAAAGAGTCCTGTTTGCATTAGACTTGTCCCACTTGATGTAGGATTCCTCTTTGATGCATTTCTACTCAAATCTAAGCCAAACCCTTCAATCTGATGTATAATATGCCATATACACGTGTTTAAAGGTGTTGGAGTTGAACACGAGTGAAAAGAGTTCAAATCATATCGGGATTCAAAGTCTTACCAGCTACCTACGCTTGGCCCCTACTCTTAAGTGTAGCTTAGTCTTAGGCCATTTTTAACAAGCATAACTTCAGCGTAGTTTTTAGAGTTTCTGGGCACTTTTAACTACTGTAAGCGTAGCGAAATCCTTGGAAGCCACTTTTCTTGATAATTGCTCTATTTGAACCCCCTCGACTTTTTTGGTATGTTTCCCGAAGTTACGGCTCTGAAAAATGTCATTTTTGCCCTCCGGGGGACTTTTTCCTTGAAAACTCCTCTTTTGCTCTCCTCTTGGATAGATACATGCACTGCCTTGGTTAATTCACCAAAGTTGGATCATTTTCTTCATTAAGCTCCTGAAACATGCTTAGACATAAAAACCGCATAAAAATATCAAATAATGTAATGATAAGACGTAACAATAATGAGTTATATCATGAGTATCTGATAGGAGGCCTGGAGGGCACGCGCTCTCTAGGTCTAGAGCTAAGCAGGGGTTGTTTCTAACTTTCTACCCATACGTGTATACTTGCTTGTTTGCTTACATGCTTACGTGTTGCCATGCTATGTGTTAGATATCTAGAATGTGCCATTTATCATTTCTATATACATCCTACACATTTACTTTTAGTATTGCATCGTATTTAAATTATGTCCATTTATAAACATGTTTGCCTCTCCTTTATCGAATACACCGCACTTATATTGCATATAACTTAGGGTAGGACTCTACCGATTCCGGATCAAAACTCAAAGTATGCCTCTACGAAAAGCCTCCTCGTGACGTACCAAACACTCAAAATGGACATAACGAAACCTCAGTAAGGAAAACAAGTAACATGTGATACAAAAGGACATGGAGAAAATAACTAATTGTATTATTCAGAATCCCACTACAAGGAGAAGGTAAGAGACATTACCTTTCATGAAGGTAAGGCGTGCAACAGAAATCAGGTAGCATGACCGAAGTCGTGCGGTCCAGTTTTCTGCTGAATGATCATGACCAAGGTGAAGGGGAAGAGAGAGCCGAGGAACCCCAAGCCCACGCTGAGCTATAGAGGGCTGTGCAGTTCACTGGCAAGGACCAATCTCTCCCGACACCCTAACCTCGGTCAAAAGAGAACATGCTCTTAGAAAAATATCCATTTAGCCAGAAAGGAAGCAACCCCACTTGCGCCCTATCTGACCACTCATAGTTTGGCAGTGGTACGGACACAGTGGTTTTGTGTGTCTTGGCTGATTATAATGATACACACCACCACTTTCTGGGTAGCTCCCGAAGGTAAGGAAATAGTCAGAGCAGGAGGAGCTGATTATATTGGAGATGGCACTGTGACCAACGGTGGTCTACACAATAAGGGAAAACCCTCAGAAAGGTGTCCTAATCGACCACATAGATCCCTCGAGTGTGGAAAGACAATGAGGGAATGTTGACCAAATGTGTCCAAGTCGTCAAGAAAAAATACATCGACAAGGAAAATCCAAAGAAAAATGAACAGGTGTAACCGACTGTGAGCATCGCTGAATCGTAGCAATACGAGCACTCTTTCTCAGACATGTCCTAGAACCATGCTTTGGCGGTGCCCCAATGCCAAATCTCAAGCTTTATGTCCCTTGAGAAACCTGTGCATCCTCGACCACCAAGAAAACCCTAGCCGCTTATTTGAGAACTATTGTTAGTTGACTCGCGACATGCTCCTGGGCAACTGGAGCTGCGATCGCCAGCTCCCCACCTCGCTTGAGATTCCTTTCATGTGCCATGAATCTATAAGTGAAACAACGAGGAAGAAAGTTTAAACCATAAGAATGTAATCCTTCTTCCGAACATCTAACACACAAGTCTGACATACTCTAGTTAAGTGCACGACACCCCCCTTAAGACATCAACATCCTCGATATGGTCTTGATAAAGGGAGTAAAATGAAAAAGGGAAGATGCAAGGTAGCTTGGAGGAATATTTGTGCTCCTCTTGATGAAGGTGGTTTGGGCATTAAGGATTTGGAAGAATGGAATCTTGCAGCCATGGTTAAACACATTTGGAAACTTTTGCATACTTCTATTCCTTCCATATGGTCTTCTTGAGTGCATCATTACTTGATCAGAAACATACATTTTTGGGAGATTAATGTCCCCCAAAATTGCTCTTGGACATGGAAAAAGTTGCTCAATATTAGGGCTCCAGTTAGGCTCTCTTTCAAGTTTCTCATAGTTGATGGAAGAACAACATCTCTCTGGTATGACAATTGGCATCCCCAAGGTCCTCTTCATTCTTTCTTTCGTACTTTAGTTATTAGAACTTTTGGAATTGGTTATAATACCACTATGAGTAGATTGATCAGCTCTTCTGGGTAGTAATTCCCTACACTTAGCTCTCAATTTTTGTTAGTTTTCAAAGCAGGCTTTCCTTATACTTTCTTGCCAGATCAAGCAAAGTGTGAGAAACTGATTTGGGTTCCCTCTAATGGAGCCTTCACTATCAATTCTGCATGGGACTTACTCAGACAAAACTTTCCCAAAGTTTCTTGGAAATCAGCTTTTTGGTTTACTCACTGTATTCCCAAGCATTCTTTTCACTCTTGGATTTTTTATTTAGATAGGCATCCCACTCTCCACTTTATTTTTTCTATTGGTGTTGTCCAACATGCTTCTTGTGTATTTTGTTCTCTTAAACAGGAAGATAGAGACCATCTTTACTTCCAGTGTGGGTTTATATCTAGGCTTTGGTTTATGATTGTTCAAAAGGGATTGCTTGAGCGGGCAGATAGTTCCTGGGATGATATAATCCAATGGATGATTGATCATTTGAAAGGGAAATCTCTTCTAGTTTTACTTAACAAGATAGCTTTCTGTGCTACTGTTTATTACATTAGGATTGAAAGAAATAACAAGATCTACAATGGTGAATTTAATACCATAGAGCAGCTTATGCACAAGGTGATTTCTAGTGTAAGATACATTATTTTCCCTTTGTCTAAATTCAATGATACTACTAGTAATCAGACTTTACTTCACAAGTGGAATTTGCCAGAATCTCTTATTTCTTAGAGGTTGGTTGGGGTTTATTTTTGTTGCATTGATGATTGGTGGCTCCTGGTCTCCTAGCTTTTCCATACACATCATTGGTTTGCTTTGGGTTCCAGTGTTCAACCTGGGAAGGTATTTGGAGAAATGTTTTCATGATGCTATGTTTGGATTTCTTCATGCTCATGCTTGGTTTAGTAGAGATAGGCTCTTCAGTAATTTTATGCCCTTAAATATTTTGTTTATTTGGTGGCTTTTTGGTTTTCATATAGATTCTTGTACTTAAGGATATGCCCCTAGTATTTTCTAGCTCTATTGACCATGTTTCTTTTAATACAATTTTTTTACCATTCAAAAAAAAAAAAAAAAAACCTCAAAAGCAATCAATTCACACACGGAAGGCTGATAACCAATACATGCTCGAAATGACGTCGAAGCTTATCATTGATGCGACGTCAGGTGTGTAAAAATATGTGGTTAAAAATAACACCTTAACTACTCTAGGTTTTACCCTACGCAAGTGCACGTATCAATTATAGAATAACAAATGGCATGAGTAAGGGATATCGATCCCACAGAAACTAAGATTATTCACTTTAGCAATTCAAAAACACTGAATTATATTTTCTGAGAACGGTTTATTTGGGTGGTCAAAGACCAAATTATCTATTTTAACTAACAATTATCTAGAAAGCAAAGTAAATTGGTTGTGATTCAGATGAGAGAAAAAACTAGGGTTTTCGTCACTCTACCACTAACCGCATAATATAGTTCCTCACTGTATCAACTATATGAGGGCGATCCATAACTGTGAATTAGGTCATATTGCAAATAGCTAAATACGACCCCAAAAAGGAGTACTATCAACCGGATTGCGACAACCCGTCTCATGACTGACCTAACTAGTACATAACAATTATATTAAGTCGACAAGGCACGACCTGTGTCAACCTAGGGTTTCAAGTTTCATTACCACCATTGTGTAGAAAACCATGATTAAGCATCCGATTTCTTTTCCATAATGAATAATCATAATTGTGCAACATAATATATTCATTCCAACTAATACAGGAATTTAGAACAAACATATAATTTATATTACAAATCAATACGGTCTCTTAACTACTACAATCATCATAATATGGTCAACAGTTTCCCCTCGTTACAATTAAAAACAATGAAAGAACTACATTACTTGGATAGGGTTTTGCTAGAAAATTATAGATGCCGAGTTAGTTAGCCATGGTAGAAGGTGATTGCATCGTTGATGTAGAAACGTTCTCCTTGATCTTCTTCTACGGATCTCTAGGTTTGAATATGGCTCTCAATAGTAGCGATTCTGAATGAATAAACCTCTAAACTCAACCAGCCTCTATGAACGTCTCACAAAACCAACAGCCAAGCTCTTCTTCTGATATATAATTATGTATATATAGGCAATGGTATAGAAATGCCCTTTTCAGTCTTTTCACTCTCAACTTCATGCAAACCCTAACTTCTGATATATATAAGTATATATACATATATATAGAGGTTTGGATTCATAGGCATGTTTTCCAATCGAAGCAGGGGTGAAACAGGCAAAATCCATCAAAAACCCTCAAATTCTTGCAACACTTATGCTTGAAGAGTAGGCCATCAAGCGTAGGTGCAAGCGTAAAATTGTGATTTCGAGCCACTTTTTGAAACTGAAAGCGTAGGAAAAAACATAGGTATTTTATGGAAAATCACTTTTCTCCGTGAATGCACCAAAACAACTGTCTTGAACCCACAATACTTTTTGCTGAAGATGACGGCCTCTTGAAATACCGTTTTTGCCTTCCGGGATCCATTTTTTCTCGGATTGCCTCTTTAACTCTACACTTGGATAGAAAGAAAACACTTTTCAGTTAATTCATCGAAGTTAGCTCCATTTCTTCATTAAGCTCCTGAAACATGCTTTAACACGTAAACGTAACAAAAATACCAAATACTGGAATGAAAATACATAACAATAGTAAGATAGGGGCTTAAAATGGACACTTTTGAGCACCTATCACACCCCCAAACTTACATATTGCTAGTCATTTAGCAATGAACTCAGGGAAACTTTCTTGTGATGATTTTTATTCTATCTACTCTAATTAATCTAACCTAATCCCTTGCTTTCATAAGGGTCGACAATTACACTTAGCACGTGTAACAAGCCTTTTAAACTCATAGGTTTCCCCTAATGAACGAGTGAAGTCTTGTGAAGGTTTCCAGTAATGGTACCTACAAACATCTCAGTTCTCTGTAATCACGTAAACATGAGTTCACACACAAATTCAATTAAGGCATGATACAATGCAAAAGACCGCATGGATGCAAATACTTTCACTCACTACCGAACAACAATTATATCGAGCTTCATGTCATGAATGATTCCCACTAAAGTGAATGATTTCACTACTATCTACTTTAAATCCTAACAACCTTCCGTGTTTTTGTGAACATTCTACCATGGTATTTCAATCTCTCTTTTCCTACTTCATTGATCAAAATTTTCCATTTTTAATAAAAACTCATCTTTCCATCTTTTCACTTTTATCCATTTTTGTCTTTCTAAGTCTCTGGACTTTCTAACGAGGATTTTTAGCCCCGACCAACTGGGCCCGATCTTCTTCCATGGTATTTATGCTCATTAGTTTTCTCCCTTTTAAACGTGAATAGTGATTTTGGTGATACCATGGCCCAGTTACTCAGATCGAATAACTACTTTTTGCATTCTATTTTCTCACAATAATTTTTTTTCAATTTTCACCATTTCAACCAAAACATCTCCCCTTCTCCCCTTTTGCTGTGGCAAAATTATTATTTTTTAACTACATAGTCAAAGATCAATTTATTTCCCATAGTGAATGTGTGTTTGTGCTTATAGGTCAAAGCCGTCCTTCTTAATTTAAATTTCACTCATTCGCTCACCCATGTAAAACCACATCACGTCACTAACTCGATCTAATCATTACTCTCATGAATGGGAATATCACATCATATACTACTCATGCGTCATACACACCAACTCAATCAAATTATAATACAAAACATTCAGGCGTGAAAACCACATCACTTCACTAACTCGATCTAATCATTACTCTCATGAATGGGAATATCATATCACATACTACTCATGCATCATACACAACAACTCAATCAAATTATAATACAAAACATTCATGCATGAAAACAAAGAACTGCTCCAAAAATTTTAAAATTTCAAATGTTTCTGAAATTTTTTCCATTCATTGTAATACTATACCCTCACCCCCAAACTTAAATTATACCATGTCCTCATGGTAAAAAATAATATAGGAGAACATATATAGTTACCCTTGACGCTCAATTCTGGATTCTAAAGCAAAATATGGATCCCCTCCCCCAAACTTGATTTCGATCACCTATAGATACAATAAAAAAAGTACAAATACCCAATCATAGCAAGGGAAAATAAATTTCATCATAAATATCCAGAAATCAACACATGTTTTGAAGAAATCAAATATTTGTTTTTTCTTTTTTTCAAAAATAATAATTAAAAAATTTGATTTGGCCTTAAGGGCCTACAATCCTATGAAATCAAATAAAATAAACAAAACATTGCCTTAAGGGTCTACCATCCCTAAAAACAAAACAAAATAGCACCAAAAATCCTAATACTAAAACTAAACCCTAATGTTAATCATTCTCATCTTCTTCATCACTTGACACTGTGCTTTTTAACCATATCCAGCAGTCTGCAGTCTCTTTCAAATTTTCCAAACCTTTCTCCAAATAAATATCTTCATAATTGTCCACCGCATCTCATCCAGTTCCTTAATCCTATCACCTAATTGCCCTGCAATGATCTTCAATAACAGAAACAGGTATGGAAGATAATGTTCAAATTTATCAGCACCCGCCCACCATCGACTCACAATCGCTCGAGTAATCGATATCTCAGCGATGATCAACATTGAAATACACATTTTATACCCATAAGTTAGGGCATACAATGTTCTAAGCATAGTGTGATCCCTTGCACTAGTCCGATTATTGGGCCGAATTTGAGCCGAAATAAGACAATCCAAATAGAACAGATCCGACTTCAACCACCAATTATCACACGTCCTATCTCCTGTATCTGATAGTCCACACAATTCTCGAACCATCTCCTCATCCGTATGTGACCATACTGGAGGATGTTCCTTCAATATTCCTTGTAAGTTTACCGGACTACCAATTGGTATATTCCACGCATCGATAATAATTTTTTTTTCTATCATAATAGGAGAACTCCACTGAGTCACTTTAGTCGACATAACTTTAAATCCTGGCAGTCCCAAAATCGTCATATTTTCTTAGAATTTTCGGACCAAGCCCGGATACACCTTTTCTCCCACCGGTTTATCTAAACTTTTAAATCCTCGTTCCTTAAGGATTTTCCTCCCGTGTGCAGTTAATACTCGGTTCATCCTCTTCGAATGAAATATTTTTTCAAATTGCAATCTGCACTGCAGAAACGATTTCGGTGTGGTTCAGCTTCCATTATGACTTGTAGCTCATTCATTCAAGCTTTTCATTTCCACATATGGTTCTGTACCTTCTATGAACTCCTCTGGGTCAGAATAATCTTCAATAGCATTATCCATACTAACACCCTCGAGATAGAAAGAATAGAAAAAAAATATCTAACTTTAATGCTCAACTCTTGAGAATTGTGAATTGTGTCTACTCTATGGATGTGTTTATAGATGGATGTAGTAGAATCAAAGAGGAAAATGATTTAAAACTCTTGGCTGAATAGGAAAGTGGAAGCAATAAATAATCTAACCCCATATCGAATTAGGATTACTCTAAACAAATATACAAAAAATCATAAAAATACTTTAAACAAATCCTAATACAAATACATATGCAAACAAAACCAAAACCCTGCTCAAACAGGTAAAATTCTCAACTTTTCAAAATCCACCTCGTGATACCTTACACTTCAAGCGTAGGGTAGCCTACGCTTCAACCGTAGGCTTGGCCTAGACACATTATATATATATATATATATATATATATATATATATATTTCCTTTTTCAAATTACAGTCTTCCGATCAATCGGACACATATACACCCCCAAACTTAAATGCAGAAATGTCCGCATAGTGCGATATAAAATTTTGAAAGAATTCAAACTATCAACACATGTAAAATAAGCGCAAAAATTCGGGGATACATTCCACTCAATATGATTGATCATAAAACTGTTATTTTATAAAATAAGAAAAGAACAAAAACATTTATAAAATAATCGTCCAAGTGGTCACATAAAGCCCTATACAAAATTATCCGCTCAATAATTTATCTCTAATGTATATAATAAAAAAAATGAAATAAAAAAAACTAAAACCTAACTAAAACTAAACTAAGCCTCATCATCAGAGGTCGGTGGTGTGGGTGGAATCGGCACACCCATATGCTGACTCATACGATCAATCTTATGAAATAACTACCTCTGATCTTGCCGACGGCACAATGTCTCAGGCTGCCTAGCCTGTCTTTCCTCTGCTAATATCTACTCTAGCCTCTGCATCCAAGTAATAAAAGCATCACACTGTGCCTGAGACAGAGTAATGGTACCACCCACAGGTGCCTCTGCAAAAATAACCTCCTCCTCAACAACTTGTATCTGTGGAATAGCAACATCGTCATCAGAGGCCTGAGCATCCTGAGCCATACCCGCATCAGCCTGACCCGCATTATAAGCCTACTCCTGGGCCTGTGCATCTGGGGCTAGTAATATACTGAACCTTGGTCTCCACCTCATAATAGCATCTCCATGCAATCGGGTCCAGACACCAGGTCCACATCTCTCTGAATATTTTCCTCACTCGCATCCATTTCAATCCCGACATCCATCATAAGCTTCATCACCAAGCACAGGAATCAAATAAGAAATAGACCCTGACCAACCTTGGTCTCTTTACGCAAATGGATATAATGCGTATACTGGCCCTCCCACAATATCTATGGAATAGAAATCCATCTCTCGAACTCAAATCCATAATGGAGGGCCGGAAATGGTACATAACACATGGTCACGTGGCTGTGCAACAGAATCTGGGACCGGACTATCATATCCCAAAACCAAAGCATCGGGTGATAATTCACCTTTTTCATGCAGTTTCAATGCATATTAGCCCACTGCCCTGTGGTCTAAAGTACAACAAACTCAAAAATAGATGGGAGTATCTCGGGCATAGGTGGAAACTTAGCAGCTAGCTCGGGTGGACAGTTGTCCAGAATACCCCTCGCCTCAGCAATAGTCTGTGGAGTAATCTCTATCTTAGTACCTCGAACAACTGTCCGTAGTCTCATCCCCCTACTGAAATGTTGCATGTGTAGCAAGAAATTTCGGATCATATCCTCGCAAATATGCGGGGTAGTGGGTCAACAATAGGTAATAATCGGCGGGCCCTTAGCCGACCTATCGTCTAGGAAGGTACAGGCAGTAATCCCTCAAATATCCTCAATAAATATGTACGCTCTTGCTGATACCCCTTCCGGATAGCCCGGTCTAGTAAACCCTCAATCGATCGTACCCGGGGTACAGGTAAAAATATACTCAAAAATCCAAGGTCACCCTCTATAGGTGGCTTAGGTACCCCCTCATCCACACGATCAACATCCTCCTCATGGGCAACATCCTTCTACTCAACATCATCCTCATGCTCGATATTATTACTCTCAGTATCCTCCTCTATTTGCTCAGCCTGCGGCTCAGGCAACTGTGGTGGTGATGGTTCCTTTATAGCAATTGGATCAACAACAAGGCGACCATGGGTCAAAAGGAAGTCAAGTCCCTATGTAGAGCTCTTTGGTACCTCCACCTCAAAAGATGGGGAAAATGAGGATGCGGAGTCGACATACCGTGGTTTCCTGACACGTGTACTCCATGGCGAATATGGGATAGGATAAGAGATGATGATCTCAACCTCTATCGCACCGGTGGATCAGCCGCAACTGCGGCCTGAGCCACTCGTGTTGCTGACAACTAAGTTCGTGCCATGCCTACAATAGGAAATTTTTGAAAAGTAAGTGATAATAAATCGGACACCAAATCAAACTCAAACTATATCTAAATATATCCAATATGATGATTAAACAAGCCGTCGTCCCAAAAATTCGATATTTAAGCCGCGTTCGAAGTCAAAAACTCAACTTTTAGAAAATGGATCAAAACACGATTTTTATTAGACTCATTCATCAATAGTAGTTTAGTATAGTTAAATAAGTCATATGAAATCAAAGTAATGGAACAAAACTCACCGAATAGAGAGAAACAATGATTTTCCAAAAATTGAGTTTCGGACACTTTTCAAGTTTTTCATGCGAAACCGGACGAACCACCAACTAATCTAAAAATCCACTGGCAAGGAATGATGAGGAATTGGATGAATAAATGGTAGAATCAAACCTCGTAAGGATTGGTGGAGAATTGAGGGAGAGAGAAAAGTTTGAATGAAATTGGGGGGAACTACCTAACGGGTCTGTTTTATAATAGGCCTGTAGCTACACTTAAAGTGTAGATGGACCTACGCTCAAAGCATAGTTTGACCTACGCTTGAAGAGTAGGTCTCCATGGCTCAAATTTGTTTTTCTCTTCAAATGTCATCTTCAACCCCTTCCACTCTCAATGCTTCCTACGCACCCCTAGCTCATATTCTTGGCTTAATTTATATTTCCTACTTAAATGATGATGGTCTCACGACTCGATTTTACAGACTCGATCTTAAATACCGAAATGAGTAAATTACCATCTACAAGTACAAACTAGGATCAAAAGCTACTCTTCATCACCTAATATCAATATTTAACGTCGTTGATGTGACGTTGCTGCCTCTCAATACTCCGGATAAAGCTTATCTAGCTCGGGTGGGGGTTCGGTTATATCAATAGTTTCTACCATATACTCATCTTGTTGCCCCTCTATGTAATGGTTCAATCTTTGTCCATTCACGACAAACTTCTTTCCAATGTCAAGATCATTGAGCTCCAGGGCTCCATGGGGGAAAACCTTCGTAATCTTGTATGGCCCATCCCATCTCGATTGGAGTTTACCAGGAAATAACTTAAGTCTCAAAATAAACAGCCAGACCTTTTGGCCGAGCTTAAAAAATTTATTTCTAATATGTTTATCATGAAATTCTTTTGTTTGAGCCTTATAAATCCGAGAGTTTTCATACGCATTATTCCTCATCTCCTCAAGCTCTTGAAGTTGGAGTTTCCACTGCACACTGGTTTTCTTTGTATCGAAATTCAATCTTCGAACATCCCAATATGCTCGGTGTTCCAGCTCTAGAGGGAGATAACACATTTTACCATACACAAGACGATGTGGACACATACCAATCGGTTTCTTAAACGCAGTCTTGTATACCTAAAGTGCATCATTTAGCCTTCGTGGCCAATCCTTCAAATCAGGACGCATCATTTTCTCCAAGATATTTTTAATCTCCCTATTAGAAACCTCTACTTCACCTTGTGATTGGGGTTGGTATGGCGTACCAATTCTATAAGTGACACCATACTTCTCACACAGAGCAGGAAGAAACTGGTTGTCAAAATGGCTTCCACAATCACTTATCAAAACTCTTGTCATACCAAATCGTGAGAAAATGTTTGACTTTACAAATTATTCCACCACGTCATGGTTAACACATTTGGTGGCTATCCCTTCTACCCACTTCGAAATATAATCAGCCCCCACAAGTATATACTTCTTCTTATCTGCTTTTGGAAATGGTCTCATGAAATCAATACCCCACACATCAAATAATTCTACAATCAGAATCGAGGTTAAAGGCATCATGTCTCATCGAGATATGGATCCAAGATTTTGATATCACAGACATGCCTTGCAAAACTCGAAAGCATCCTTGAATATGGAAGGCCAGTAAAATCCACTCTGTAGCACGTTGTGGGTTGTCTTCTGAGCTCTGAAATGCCCTCCACACTCCAACGTGTGACAAAATGTCAATACGCTTTGCACCTCACTCTCGGGGACACATTTTTTGATAATTTGATCAGAGCAATACTTATACAAATGTGAATTATCCTAGATATAGAATTTGACTTGGCTTAAGAATCGGTCTTTCTCATTCTTAGACCATCCTTCTGGGATTCGACCTGTGGCTTTATAATTGCCAATGTCAGCATACCACGGTATTTGTTCCAAAATAGCCACATTGAACAGGTGTTCATCCAGGAAAGAATCCTTAAGAGGAGTAATTTCCTTTGTGGATTCGACAATAATCCTTGAAAAATGGTCTGCAATAACATTCTCTGAACCCTTTTTATCTTTGATTTCCAGGTCAAATTCTTGTAACAACAGAATCCACAGAATCAATCGGGGCTTAGAGTCTTTCTTCATCACTAAATGCCTCAAAACGGCATGATCCGAGTAAACAACAACCTTGGTGCCTAATAGATATTATCAGAATTTATCCAAGGCGAAGACCACTGCCTGCAACTTCTTCTCGATAGTTGTGTAGTTCATCTGAGCTTTATTCAGAGTCGTACTGGAATAGTAAATGGTATATGGAAGCTTATCTTTTCTTTGACCCAACACAACTCCTATGGCATAGTCTGAAGCATCACACATAAGCTCAAATGGTGGAGACTAATCTGGCGGGCGAATAATAGGCGCTGATGAGATTTGAGTACGCAGCTCCTCAAAGGCATGAAGACACTCTCTGTCAAAGTCAAAAGTCACGTCCTTAGCCAATAAGTTGCATAATGGCCAGACGATTTTGCTGAAATCTTTAATAAACCTTCAGTAAAACTCGGTGTGACCCAGAAAATAACGTATCTGCTTAACAAATTTGGGAGGAGGTAATTTTGAAATTAATTCAACTTTTGCTTTATCTACTTCTATCCATCACTTCAATACAATATGGCATAGTATTATCCCCTCTTGAACCATAAAATGGCTATTTTTCCAACTTAGGATCAGATTCATCTCCTTGCATCTCTTAAGTACCAGTTCTAGATGTTTTAAACAATCTTCAAATGTTTCCCCAAAAACTGAGAAGCCATCCTTGAATACTTCAATAAATTTCTGTACCATTTCAGAGAAGATAGACATCATACACCGTTGAAATATTGTTGGCGCATTACACAAACCAAACGGCATCTGTCTATACATAAACATGTCAGATGGACAAGTAAAATTTGTTTTCTCTTGATCAACAGGATCAATCGCCACTTGATTATAGTTGAAATACCCATCTAGAAAGTAGTAATAGCTTTGCCCGACTAACCTCTCCAGGATTTGATCAATGAATGGCAAAGGAAAATTATCCTTCCTGGTGTTCAGGTTGAGCTTTATGTAATCAATACACACACGCCACCCTATGGTCATGCACTGTGGAATTAGCTCACCTTTAAATTTTGGCACCACTGTGATGCCCGACTTCTTCAGCACCACCTGAGTTGGACTTACCCATGTATTATCAGAAATGGGGTAAATGATACCCGCATATAGCAATTTCACAACTTTTTTCAACATCACCTCTTTCATATTTTGATTCAGCCTTCGCTACATTTCTCTTGATGGCTTTGTATCCTCCACAAGATGTATGTGATGTATGAAAATCGAGGAGTCTATGCCTTTCAAGTCTGCAATGCTCCATCCTATTGCCTCTTTGTTCTTACTTAGAACCTCGACTAGACTCAATTCCTATATTTCTATCAATTTTGAAGATATGATCACAGGACGAGTCTCACTAGGTCCCAAGAAAACATATTTCAACTTTTTAGGTAGTTCCTTAAGTTCTAAAGTAGGAGGAGTTAAGGATGGAATTGGTGGAGTATTTAAAACTATTAGAAGCAATTCAACCAGCTCCTGCTATGGTTGAATGTATAAAGCAATCTCCCTCTCATCTAACTCTTCATTTAGAAGCTTCCAATGTGACTCCCAATCAGCCACTTCCCCATCCGGCCATTCTCTAGTCATATATTACTCCGATTTGTCTTTCTCCAAGATTTGAGTCGAAAAAACTGTTATGATATCATCTAATTCATCACACTCATTAATCTGGAAACATTCCCCTGATTCAGGGAATTGGTGGCTTCCTATGAACACAATCATCCTAACCTTCATATTTCCAAATGTCAGATCCGTGGCTCCGATTTTGTAGTTAATGCATGCATTTGTCGTGGCCAAGAATGGTCTTCCTAATATTACTAGAATGTGTCTCTTTGAGTCAGGGAAAGGTTCTATATCCAGGATTACAAAATCAATCAAAAGATAAAACTTGTCCACTCGAACAATAACATCTTCAAGAACTCCTTTTGCCTGCTTAACTGATCGATCAGCAAATTGAAGTATGACCGTAGTGGGACTGAGCTCACCCAACCCTAGCTATTGGTATAATGAATAAGGAAACAAGTTAATACTCGCACCTGGATCAAGAAGAGGTCTACTAATTTCCTTGTCACCAATAACACATGGAATAGTGGGAACACCGGGATCTTTCCTCTTAGGTTGAGTATTGCTTAAAAACAATGAACTCATTTACTTAGTCAAGAGTATTTTTGTTATATTCGTTGCTCTGCTCTTTCGCTTCTGGGTGCAAAGATTCTTGAAAAACTTAGCGTAAGGCGGTATTTGGGCGATTACATCTAAGAGAGGTAAATTAATCTTGATTTGTCAGAATGTTTCTAACATATCAGATTCTTTCAGCTTCCAGTCGTTGGCTAGCTCTCTAAGATGCTGAGGAAATGGCGTTGCCTCCTCGTCACTTTCCCTGTCTGGCTCTTCAAGTAATGTCTGATCGACATTGTCTTCTACTGTTGGTTGATCCTTCTGAACTCTTTCAGCCTCTTTCCTTGCAGCCTCCTTCCTCTGCTCTTCTTTAGCTTCCTTCCTCTGCTCTTGTTTTGCCTTCTTTTCTTCTTTGTAACCTCTCTTCTGCTACGCCTCAACTCGATTCTCCATTTCCCTTCCACTTCTCGGAGTCATGAATACTTGAACCATTTCATTAGGTTCATTGATAAATGATCAGAGCTTTAGTTCTTGTTGTGGCCTTGGGTTAGCAACTGGCTGACTAGGTAATCTTCCTGGTTCTCTTACATTCCTCTCATTAGTCATTTGGCCCATCTGCATATGTAGTTGTGCCAATGATTGGGTATGAATACCTAGCTTGTTATGAACGTCCAGTATAACTTGCTCTAACCTATTAGTCTGGAAACCGGGTACAGGAGTTTGGCTTCTTTGAGTTTGGGTTTGGTAGTTATAAGGTTGCACATCCTGATTATTATTGAATGACTGAAGATCTTAGGAATTATTGAATGGCTGAAGAACTTTGAAATTACTGTATGGTTGAAAAACTTGGGAATTATTGAATGATTGGAGAGATTTGGAATTATTGGATGTTCTGGGTTGGTAGTTGGACTGAGAATTTCTAGTCATGATTGTTGGTTGTGAGTCGAATGATTGTTAACTCTATTGGAACCTTGGTTGTTGGTTATATGATTGTTGTCTCTCAGTGAACCTTGGTTGTGGGTTATATGACTGTTGTCTGTCTTTGAATCTTAGTTGTTGATTAGATGATTGCCCTTGTTAGAACTTTGGTGATGGATTATCTACATTGGTAGATTTGTAAGACAAGAGTGGGTAATTTCTGGTATTGGAGGTGTATGAATTGGTGAAATGAGCATTATTGGAATAGTTCCACTATGCGTTGGCATCAGCGGCCATTATCTCCTGACACTCATTTTAGGAATACTCAGCTTCGACTTCAAACGTCTTTCGAAGAGGGGAATGACTTCGCTGCATAAACTTTTCAATCCTCTCTAATTTCTCTTCAAAGAATGCCATGGTATCTCTTACATCATTATGCTCTACAACATAAGATTTCTCAAATCTCCTATCATGTTGTCCACCTCTAGTCCTTAACTCATAACTATATTGAATTGTGTTTTCATTGATATTATCAAATATCTCCCAAAGTTTTTTGCTAGCTTCAAGATAAACTGACCTTATGTTGCCATATCTATCAAAGTCTTATGCGCCTCCCCAAGTTCCATGTAGAAACTTTTAGCAATATCTTGCTCAGAAAACCTATGGTGGGGACACTTATACAAAATTTCATTATATATCTCCCAAGCCTAAAGCTTTTGATTGCATCTTGTGCTTTTGAGGTTTTTCCTCTGGGATAATGCTTTTCTATGAATTCTCTCTTATAGGTTTCCCAATCGATTTTAATTTCTTTTGCTAATTTGTATGTACCATCTTTTAGCTCTTTTTCAATGACCAAGGGAATAATCTCACTCGCAAGTCATTTATGGGCAAATTGTCATGCCTAACAGTAGAGGCTACCTCTAGAAAATCATTGATGTGTTGGTATGGGTCCTCTATTCTAATACCTGAAAATTTTGGAACCATATTAATCATACTTGTCTTGATCTTGAAGTGTTTCGCTCCTTCTTCTTCCTGAAAATCAGAATAGGAGTCGTACACATCGGGCGCGTAATATCCTTTTAGTGATGTCTCTAGTGCCCTTTGTTGGTTCACTCTTTGGTCAGCCATCGGTTCTTCTTGTTGACAATGATGCTGGTCAATAGAAGAATGTAAACGATGGAGAGTCTCTTTGATATCAGGATCATACTAGACTAACGTTGTGCTAAAATTAGAACGGGTCGATCTATCTGTCAAACTCTACTCAAACAACTATTTTTTTTTCAAAATTTTTATGAAATAAAATCTAATCTAAATTAACTACTTCTATAATACAAAAAATGAACTCAGAATTAATATGCAAAAATCTAGGTAACTAAAACTCACAAAAATTCCAGACGCAACTTTAAAACCTCCATTTTTTTTTCTTCTCTGCCTTTCAGAGTACCTGTCAATCACACGAAAAATTATCTTGAGCTACAGCTACAATAACGTAATTCAAATACACTACTAAAGCTATTGAACAATGCTTAGTCCCCGACAACGGCGCCAAAAACTTGATACGACGTCAGGTGTGTAAAAATATTTAGTTAAAAATAACACCTTAACGACTCTAGGTTTTACCCTACGTAAGCGTACGTATCAATTTTAGAATAACAAATGGCTTGAGTAAGGGATATCGATCCCACAGAGACTAAGATTCTTCACTTTAGTAATTCAAAAACACTGAATAATAATTTCTGAGAATGGATTGTATGGATGGTCAAAGACCAAATTATCTATTTTAACTAACAACTATCTAGAAAGCAAAGTAAATTGATTGTGATTCAGATAAGAGATAAAACTAGGGTTTTCGTCACTCCACCAGTAACCGCATAATATAGTTCCTCACTATATCAACTGTATGAGGGAGATCCATAACTGTGAATCATGTTATACCGCAAATAGGTAAATACGACCCCAAAAAGGAGTACCATCAACCGGATTGCGACAACCTGTCTCATGACTGACCTAACTAGTACATGCCATTTATTTTACTCTAATCTACTCCTACTATATGAAAATAAACTAAAGCATGTCTATATTAAGTCGCCAAGGCACGACCTGTGTCAACCTAGGGTTTCAAGTTTCATTACCACCATTGTGTAGAAAACCATGATTAAGCATCCGAGTTCTTGCCCATAGTGAATAATCATAATTGTGCAAAATAATATATTCATTCCATCTAAGACAAGAATTTAGAACAAACATATAATTTTATATTGCAAATCAGTATGGTCTCTTGACTACTACAATCATCACAGTATGGTCAACAGTTTCCCCTCGTTACAATTGAAAACAATGAAAAAACTATAGTAATTGGCAAGGGTTTTATTTGAAAACCCTAGATATCGAGTTAGTTGGCGATGGTAGAAGGTGACTGTAAGTCTGAATGAATGAACCTTTAAAACTCAACCACCCTCTATGAATGTCTCATAAAACCAACAACCAGCCTCTTCTTTTGATATACAATCATGTATATATAGGCAATGGTATAGAGAGGCCCTTTTCATTCTTTTCACTCTCAACTTCATACAAACCCTAACTTCTGATATATATAAGTGTATATACATGTATATAGAGGACTGGAGTCGCAGGCGCGTCTTCCAATCGAACCATGGGTGAAACATAAAAAATCCATTGAAAAACCTCAAATTCTTACCGCACTTACGCTTGAAGCGTAGCTGGCCTACGCTTCAATTATAGGTCCTAAGAATACCTACAAGCATAGGTCTAAGCGTAGAAATTTGATTTCTAGCCTCTTTTTGAAACTGAAAGCGTAGGTATTTTATGAAAAATCACTTTTCTCTATGAATACACCAAAACGACCGTCTTAAACCCACGATACTTTTTCCTGAAGATGATGGCTTCTGGAAATACCATTTTTGCCATCTCGGATCCATTTTTATATCATATCACCTTTTTGACTCTCCTCTTGGATAGAAAGAACACACTGTTCAGTTAATTCACCGAAGTTAGCTCCATTTCTTCATTAAGCTCCTGAAACATGCTTTAACATGCAAACACAATAAAAATACCAAATAATGGAATGAAAAGAGATAACAATAGTAAGATAAGGGCTTAAAATGAATACTTTTGAGCATCTATCATCATGCCAAAGGGAGTGAAGTCGAATGTTAACGACCGTCGAGCAATCGCGACTTCACAATTACGACTTACTTAAGTCAAGTACACATTACATTCCTTGTAGCGCATAGATAAACCATGCACCATCAAGAAAAGAGAATCTAATCTCAAGGATGGAACAAGGAAGAAGCAAAGTTGGAAGTAATAAAAGGAATAAGAAGATCCCGAACCATAAGTACATAAACCCAACTCCCAAAAATAAGAAGGGAAGGACTGAAGCACGACTAAACCAAAGTACGCCAAACAAAAATAATAATGCCATACTGACATACGTACAAGTTAACTACATAAAAACTAACAACCACTAGTAAACGACAAGTCGTAAATGAAAGACCACGGATCAAAAAGTGATAACGGTCCTCGCCTATCGTCCCATAGAGAAAAAACACGCTATAATACCAAGTTGTCATGCCCCGAATTTCCTAAATCCACCAACGGAGCCTAAGAACTCCAAGGGTAACATAAACAAAAAAAAAATCACAAAAATAATAAATGCGAAAGCCAAAATAGTAGACCTAAGCCGACTTGTCAACTTTCCTGATGTGATGTCAGGTGTGCAAAAATATGTGATTAAAAATGACACCTTAACAACGCTAGGTTTTACCTTACGCAAGCGCACATATCGATTGTAAAATAGCAATGGCTTGAGTAAGGGATATCAATCCCATAGAGACTAAGATTGTTTATTTTAGCAGTTAAAAAAACTAAATTATATTTTCTGAAAATTATTTGTTTGGGTGGTCAAAGACCAAATTATCTAGAAAGCAAAGTAAATTTGTTGTGATTCATATGAGAGAGAAAACTAGGGTTTTCATAGCTCCACCACTAATCGCATAATATAGTTTCTCACTGTATCAACTGTAAGAGGACGATCCATAACTGTGAATCAGGTTGTACCGCAAATAGCTAAATATGATCCCAAAAAGGAGTACCATCAACTAGATTGTGACAACCCATCTCATCACTGACCTAACTAGTGCAAGTCAATTATATTACTCTAATCTACTCCTAATGCATGAAAATAAACTAAGGCATGTCTATCTTAAATCGCCAAGGCATGGCCTGTGTTAGCCTAGGGTTTCAAGTTTCATTACCACCATTGTGTAGAAAACCATAATCAATCATCCGAGTTCCAGCCCATAGTGAATAATCATTGTTTTGCAAAATAATACATTCATTCCATCTAAGACAAGAATTTAGAACAAAGATATAATTTTATATTGCAAATAAGTACGGTCTTTTAAATACTATAATCATCACAATATGGTCAACAGTTTCCCCTCGTTACAATTGAAAAGAATGAAAGAACTACATTACTTGGTTAGGGTTTTGCTAGAAAACCCTAGATATCGAGTTAGTTAGCCATGGTGGAATGTGACTGCATCGATGATGTAGAAACGCTCTCCATGGTCTTTTTCTCCGGATCTCTATGTTGAAAATGGCTTTCAACAGCAGCAAGTCTGAATATGAATGTGAGAAAAATCTCTGCATGAACCAACCAACCCTCAATGAACGAATGACCCTCTGAATGATTTATGATCGTGTATGTTTAGGCAATTCACCGACGATAGCTCCATTTCTTTGTTAAGCTCGTGAAACATGTTTTAACACACAAATAACATAAAAATACCAAATAATGAAATGAAAGGTCGTAACAACAGTAAGATAGGGGCTTAAAGTGGATACTTTTGGGCACCTATCACTACCAAAACCCATCTCATAGACCATTAATAGATACCGAAAGCATGGTAAGAGAAGTTGCAATGCACACAAGAGAGAACGAGACAAGTTGACAAGAACAGTGCAAAATAGTGCCACCGAATTGTGCACCGAGTACTCGGTGGCTAGGATATTCGATTACTCGGTAACTATTCTACCAAGTACTTGGTAGCCACACTAAGGCACACCCACAGCGCGGATACCAGTAACTCGTCGAGCTATCCTCGTGCCATGGTGTGCAATGATGCCTTCACTGAGTACTCGAGAATTCAATCTTCGAGTACTCGGTGGACTGTAGTTTTGAAAAGTTTACCAAAATGCCTTCTAATTTTTTGTATATTCTCCGCTTCGCCCCCAGTCTCCGTTTATGCAATCGGGGAAGGAACAAAGAGTTCAACATGGAGATCATGTTCAAGATCAAATTCGAATGTTGAATGAAGAAATGAAGAATTTGTTAAGATTGGCGAAAGGAGCTTCGAAGATAAAGAAGGCTTGGGTGAGAAAAAGTGAGCTACATTGTCTTGTAGTTCATACTGCACTTAGAGCACACAAGTCTACTTCTTGGTATTTGGATAGTGGATGTTCGAGGCATATGACTGGAGATAAGTCATTGTTTGGATTTCTCGAGGTGTGTCATGGTGGGATAGTCACTTTTAGTGATGGAGAGAAGTCAAAGGTTCTAAGCAAATGTACCATTGTGGTTTCTGGTCTACCTAAACTAGAAGATGTGCTTTATGTAGAGGGTCTTAAAACAAATTTGTTGAGCATAAGTTAGATATGTGAAAACAATTATAAGGTCACTTTTTCACCTGATAAGTGTTCGATCATTGACTCTTCTGAGAATTGCGTGATGGAAGGTATGCGTTCAACTGATAATTACTATTGCATTGTTCCTAGTTTTGAATTATTATGGAATAGAGTTAAACTTGTTGAAGTTGAAATTTGGCATCAGCGGATAGGACATGTTAATTTTTGAGAATTAATAAAAATTACTAAGAGTGAAATTGTTAAGGGTGTCCCTAAGCTTAGTTATGCAAAAGGAGTTATGTGTGGATTATGTCAGAAGGGTAACAAGTCAGATGTCAGCACAAAACGACAAATGTCATTGGTACTTCTATACCTTTAGAGTTGTTGCATATTGATTTAATGAGTCCCACTAGAAAAATGAGCAAAGGAGGAAATAAGTATATTTTTGTCATGGTAGATGATTACTCAAGGTTTGTATGGGTTGGATTTCTAAGTGAAAACTCTGAAGCTACTGAAAGTTTTAAAAGAATTTGTTTAAAAATTCAGACTGAGAAGAATTGTTCCATTTCTAGAGTAAGGAGTGATCATGGAAAGGAGTTTTAAAATTCATAAACTGAAGTGTTTTGTGAAGAGAGGAATAAAACATGAATTTTCAGCACCTAAAACTCCTCAACAAAATGGAGTAGTTAAGTAGAAGAATAGGGTTATTTAGGAAATGGCCAATGTTATTCTACAAGGTAGGAATGTTCCTAGGTATTTTTGGGCCGAGGTGGTGAACACAACATGTTACACCTCAAACAGAGTTTATCTTAGGCATGGCACCTTCAAAACTTCTTATAAACTGTGGAATGGCAAAAAACTCAATGTGAAATATTTCAAGGTTTTTAGAGCAAAATGTTATATTCTTAGAGATCGTGAATCTATTGGGAAGTTTGAGTCTAAGAGTGATGAAGGAATATTTTTGGGTTATTCATTGACTAGTCAAGCATATAGGGTGTTTAACCTTAGAACTCAAACTATGATAGAATCTGTGAATATAGTGGTTGATGACTCCTGTGTTGATGAGTCTTTAAAGTCAGTTGAAGAGGCAGATGGTGAGCCGTTCTTTATATTGGATAATAATTCTTTTGAGTTTGAGAAAGAAAACAATGTGGTTAATGATGATCCTTCAAGTCCTGCAGAATCACATGATCAAATTTGTGATGTTCAGCCTACTCCTTCGAAAGAACCATCTGCAAAGGTAAAGTTGTACCATCCTTTGGATAATGTTATAGGATCTGTTAATTAGATGATGGTGACACAGAGAAAGGCTTGGAATGAAGTTTCGTATACATGTTATACATCTTCCTTGGAACCTAAGAATGTTAAAAAAGCTCTTCAAGATAGTGATTGGATTAATGCCATGCAAGAAGAACTTTAGTAGTTTGTTAAGAATGATGTGTGGTATCTTGTGCCTAGACCGAAAGAGATAAATGTGATTGGTATCAAGTAGACATTCAAGAATAAAAAGGATGAACATGGTACAATAGTTAGGAATAAGGCTAGGCTTGTTTCTCAAGTTTATACTCAGTTGGAGGGTATAGACTTTAATGAGACGTTTGCTCCAGTAGTGAGACTTGAATCTATTCAGATTTTGTTTGCTAGTGCGTGTCATCTTGGATTCAAGTTGTACCAAATGGATGTGAAGAGTGCATTTTTGAATGGTGTTCTTCATGAGGAAGTATATGTGGAGCAATCAAAGGATTTGAAGATCCTCATTATCTAGGTCATGTTTACAGGCTAAAAAAGGCGTTGTATGAGCTAAAGCAAGTTCCTAGAGCTTAGCATGAAAGGTTAACTGATTACCTGTTAGGAACAACTTTTGTTCGAGGGGGAGTGGACAAAACACTATTTATTCAGAAAATTGAGAGTGATACAGTTGTTGCTCAAATCAATGTTGATGATATTGCGTTTGGTTCCACTTCTAATCAGCTTGCTCATAATTTTGGAGATCTAATGAAACATGAATTTGAGATGAGAATGATTGGTGAATTGAATTTATTTCTAGGGCTTCAAGTTAGACAATTGAGTGATAGAATTTTTGTTTCCCAAACTCGTTATGCATTAGAATTGGTGAAGAAGTTTAGTTTGGAAAAGGCAAAGGATGCTCGCACTCCTATGAGTACAAGTGTCAAGCTTAGCTTGGATACTGAAGGCAAAGATGACGATCCTACACTTTATAGGAGTTTGTTGTATTTGACTGCAAGTCGACCTGACATAGCTTTTTGTGTTGGTTTGTGTGCACATTACCAAGCAAGTCTTAAGGAGTCTCATATTACTGTTGTGAAAATGATTATCAAGTATGTTAAACGGATAGTTAATTACGGACTATGGTATCCATCAGGTACTAATACTAATATAGCATCCTTTTTTTGCTAATTTGGTCGATAATGTTGATGATAGAAAAAGTACCAGTGGAGGGTGTTTCTATATTGGTAATTTCTTGGTTGTCTGGCATAGCAAGAAGCAGAATTTTGTTTCTCTCTCCACTACTGAGGCTGAGTATATAGTAGTTGGTAGTTGTTGTACTCAGGTTTTGTGGATACGTCAGAAGTTGCAGGATTATAGTTTTTCTCAAGGTACAATTACTGTGTTCTGTGATAACAGAAGTGCAATAAATGTTTCTAAAAATCCTGTTCAACACTCTAGGACAAAGCATATAGATATTCGACATCATTTCATTCGTGATCTTGTTGAAGATGGTATAGTGTCTCTAGAATTCATATCCATAGATTATCAGTTGGCAGATATCTTTACAAAACCATTAGATTTTCAAAAGCATGTTCGTCTCAAGAAATATATTGGTATGCTTTCTTTAGAATATATATCTTCTTATCTATCATTCTAGGAACATATTGCTTTATTTTTCTAGAATTGATAGGTAATCATGCATTTGTAGTATTTTTATTTATGCATGCATTTTATTTTGAAAGAAATGGCAATAAAATTTTATGAGACTGTTGAGCTTGGCTAGAGTACAAAAGTTGTCATATTTTACTCTATTTTCACATTTACTTGTCTCATTATGCATATGTGAACTAGAGGTATCAGTCTAACCTAAGATATTTGGATGATCAGTTCGCATGATTATTTTATGTTATAAAACTTTAATCTTAAGTGTTAGCTGCTTCGATGATGAGTATATTGCCTGCTGAATCTGTTAATTTTTTCATTTAACCCAAAGTGGTATGAAGGCTCATGAGCTATACTAGATTGGTCTATGCATGAAATATATTTTGCATGTATATGAATGTTATGTTGATGTTAAAAAAAAAATAAGATGTTTAAAAAATTAAAGTGCAAAAAGTAGTTCTTCAATCTGAGTAATTGGGCCTCTTGCCTCAGTAAGCATTCAGTGTTCGTGTAAAAAGGGGAGAAGACTAATGACCATAAATCCCATGGAAGAAGCTCGGGCCCAGTTGGTAGGGACTAAAAACCCTTACTGGAAAGTCCGAAGCTTAGAAAGACAAAATTGGGATATGGTGAGAAAGTTGAAAAGATGAAAATGAGGAAATTGTGTGACAAAGAGAAAGTATGTATTGTCATATAGTTTGGATCTTGGATTGAATTATCATCATGGTTGGTGGGGAGATTATCAGCTTTAGTGTGTATTGTTTTCATCTTGCCTTAGTGTTTGCACATGCGAATCTTTATATATATATTTGCAAAACTTGACTTGTGCATTCTTGAGTCTATAAGGTATGTGTGTTGAATTTCTTCTATACCGTGTGTATAATGGCTGAAATAGATCTTAGAATATGATGTATAAATGGTTTCCTTTATGTCTCCACTACCTTGCTCACAGATTTCTGAAAACAAAAATATTTTATTTTATTTTTATTCATGACATTTTGCATTCAAGCATTAGTAGTAGGGTCATGTATAGTAGAGATGTCTGTTACCCTGAGAATTTGGATATGATTTGATAATAGTTCTATATCTTGGTGTTTTCATTGAGTACTTCCTTGCATCTCTCTACATTGTTGCTATGGCATATACTCTCTTTGCTTGAGATTTCAGTGATAAAAAGGGGGAGAAGTATTAAGTAAGGGGAAGATATTGATTGCATGATTAAAGATTAAAAGGGCGAAATATTTAGTAAGGGGGAGTTTATTCTTAGGGAGAGAATGATGATCATTATGTGTGCATTGTTGTTATGATTTTCTGATGATTATTATATTAAAGGTTTGTTTAGTGTTGTGGTTACAAGATTGGTCGTCAAGGAAGCAAGGTGACAATTTATATCTATATTTGTTGGTGTTTGTTCATAGTTATAGATGTTATGTTGTTATTTGTAAGGTTATATTGTAAAACATGGTTTTGTCTCAGAATTGCCAATGGGGAGATTGTAAGAACATTTATTGTAATTGTTTATGTATGGCATGTTCTAGACAATAACCATGTTTAGTGTTAGATAGGATGATTTTGTTTCAATAACATCGATAAGCTTTGTAAAAGGCAGAATCAAGCGATGAAGTAATGAATAATACATGTGAAGCACGGAAGTGAGCATATTGAGGTAAAATATCTCCTAGAAGGTGAAAATGACATTTTTCAAAGCCATCACTTCAAGCAAAAGGTATCGTGGGTTCAAGAAGTTAATTTTGGCGCAGTTGTGAAAAAAATGGTTTTAACAAAAATACCTATTCTTAAGCCAACACTTTCAGTTCCAAAAAGTGGCTGGAAAACACATTTTTACGCTTGGAGGTATGCTTGGACCTACGCTTGTAGTGTAGGCTCAGCTACACTTGAAGCGTAGCTGCGACAAACTTTGCCTGATTTTTCCTACGATGTCCAAATTGTTCAGGGGTTGGTTTATTGATATAACTATGACTTATATACATCAAAGTGCGTTCTATATACAATATATTCACCAAAATATAGGGTTTGGATGTGAAATTATGAGAAAGGGCAAACTTAGGGTTTGGATCATCATTGTCCATAAATACCCAAGTGTACAACAAGAGGAGGAACGTCTTGAAGAATTCTCTGCAAGTTTTCTACTTCTATTCTTCTTATACAGAGATATACATATGGTTAGAGAATATCATTGAGTGATTAGAGATACACAAGTTCTCTCTTGTTATTGGACGTCTTCAATCATGCTTCTACATCGATGATTTCAATGCACGATTGAATGGTTTAATTACTGAAAAATTCACACACCATCAATAACAATGAGGTTGCTTGATCCGTTTAGAGAAGCGGAGCTGTCTGTGTGCGGAGATCGAAGTAGGAGGCTTCGTGGTGATTTTGATCTATTGAGAAGCAGAGCCGTCAGATTATGGAGATCGGAGCGAGAGCTTCGTGGAGTGCGAGTGAATCTAGATTTTTAGACGTCGAGTAAACAACAACAAATAACAGCGGTTGTAAGTTCTGTTTTCATAGTCTGTACAAATTCTCTGATTCATGGTGCATCGATACCCGAGCGTATCCGTGATTTTTACTTGGAGTCTTTCCAAGGTTTTCCACATAAAATTCTTTGTGTCTTCTCATGATTTAATTTTCTGCACTTATATTCATATTTGGTTGATTGATCTGTTTTTGATAACTAAATTGAGAATTAGGGTTTGTGACTAATTAAAATTGAATTTCCGCTAAATAATTTTAATTGATCATAAAATCGACAAAAAGCCTATTTACCCCCTCTCTAGGTTGTTTTCAGTATCGTTTAGGTAATTTCACTTGTAGTTAGTAAGGGGGTCACCTTTTGGGGTTGCCTCCTTTATCTCCTCCTTTGTTAGACTTCGAATAACCATAATAGCTTTGCTATATGATTTTCTAAGAATAATGAATAAGGTGTGGAAGTATGAATGAAGAAAACCTATATTTATAGATTTAGATCCAAGTCCTTTATGGGAGAGGAATGATTCAATTTACTGTAGAAATCTGGAATAATAATTGTGAGAATGGAAAATTTTGAAAAGGAAATAATATTTAATTGAAAAGGATTTCATACTTTTGGAAATTTTTCATAAAACTCTTTCTCTTTATTATAATTTACTAACACTATATATTATATTATATAAGTCTGTCAAAATCCTATTTTGAAAGGAAAAACAAATTTTCATAATTATAGAATTGATTTAGGATTTTTAGAAAAATATAGTTTTTCCAAGACTCACCGAGTACTCGGTGAGATAACTACCGAGTACTTGGAAGTTCCTGTACCACAAAAATAAATGTTTTTCAAAAACTCTTTTTATTTTGCAAAATATCCTAATTAAAAATTATACATAAAATATATATAATAGTCAGTATAAATATATATATATATATATATTTAAAATATTATTTTTATAAAAAGTAAACTAAATATTTATTATAAAATAATACATAAATAATTATAAAGTTAGTGAAACATGAATATAAATAAGAAATTTGTATACAAAAACAGTTTTTATATAAGTCATACCTTTCCCGCAAACTTATTTATTTATATCTCATAATGAAAATAGATAATACAAATAATTTTCTCATTTTCAACAAAATATCCATTCTCATTAATTTTCGAAAGTCATAGGGAAATGGAATTTCCAAAGAAAATTAAAAAGAAAAGAAGTCAAAATGTAAATTACAAAATATCGATTCACAACTTGGCCTAAGGCAATATATAGAATGAAAATCTATGCCAACTTGTGATCGTACTCTCTAGATCTCTAAGACGGTGGTGGTGGTGGATGAGAAGTATAGCCTGCACCTAATCGATCGATAATGGCCTAAAATCCACGAGTCATCTCTGCTCGGATCTCTGCCTACTCTTTCTCGATCCTCTCTTGACGGGCTACCAAATCATCATATTGTTCCTTAGAAAAGTCACAGTCTCTCTCTGCCTAAAGGCCTGAGGCATGTCCTCATCTGTAGCCTCGCCATCTTCCCCACCCACTCCTCTCTCTCCCTCTGTTGTTACTGCATCACCCTCCTCCTCCTCTGAGGTATCAGAATCAACCTCTTTCTCAGCAGCGACTACCTCCAGGCCTCGACTCATCTTGCCGTGAGAATGGCTGAAGACACTATATTCCATCGAGGAGTCAACAACACACTCCTCCTATCCCTCAGCTGGCTGAATATCTATATGTCATAAAATGCTGGTGATCAAAGTGGGAAATGGGACCTACCACTTCTTCGGCCTAACTGCCGCCTCATCGGAGAGCTCTTGCAGCACGGTCTGTATGATCTGAACTATAACGCTCGGAATAGAGACCCAGTGGTGATCATAGAAACAATACTTAACTTCTAGAAGAGGACCCCGCCTCTTTATGTTGTGGTTGTGAGGGTGAACCTGATCGTAGAACACTGTATCCAAAAAACATAACTTCCGGGGAATATACCTCTTCCCTGCACATTTTGCGCTCTTCAGATCCCCATAGTGCCCTCGGCACATCTAGCGTACTATCTCATGAACGTTGGGGATGGCTCTAGAGGAGGTGAAAACTCAGCCTATAAATTCTCTGAATATTCATTCGGGATACCCTACACTGCTGCAATAAGGGCAAAATCGACTATAAAAGCTCAATCCATCACCCTCGTCGATAAACAGGTCACCACATCAAAAACAAGGTTATGATAGAATTCATGAACCAACTCTAGGTAATATACAGGCGACACTGGTGTCAACAATGGTACTAACTTCTGCTCCTCCAACCTCTTGACACTCGTCCGGGTTTTTTGTGCGTATTAGAATTCAGCGTATTTGAAAGTGCACTCGTGCTAAAAATCTTTGACAAGCGCTATCTCCCGTGCCCTTTGCCATGACTCGGCCTCCTTTATGTTGATTGTTGTCGCATCTTCATAACTGTTGCCGATGATTCTCCCTCCTCTGTAGTACAATTCCTCTTCTTGTGTGCCATTAGAATGATTTCGAATGGTTTTGAGTGATTGTTGAGGAGTAAACTGATGTTTATATATATGGATATATATAGGTTAAAAAATGGGAGAGAAAGAGGGAATTTTTGTAAGTTTTCGAATGGATTAATTGGTGGGTTTTGGTCGGATTAAGGCAATAATGAATGTGTGAAGCTTTATTTGGGCAAAAATAATCGAAAATTGAGGATTTTTGAAAGAAACGAAGGTGTATATAGGCGTGTATATATATAGTTTCAAATTTAGAAAAAAATAAGGATTTTTTGCCTCGAATTGAATGAAATAATAGGTGGGTTTTGGTCAGATTAGGGCAAGGATGATGAATACCTGAGTGGTTTGGATCAAAACGAACAAGATTAGTGGATTCAGAGAGGAAAATGATCGTGTATATATGTATATATATACGTGTGTATATGTATATACGTAGAGAGAGATATTCGTTTCAAGGTCGATTGGATGTGAGATTTTTATTGGATCAAGAGAAATAGAGGTATATGAGAGTTAGGATGTAAGTTTTTGAGAGAGAAGATGAGTATTGAGTGATTTGTGAGGAGGGAAAAGAAACCCTATAAGAATTTCCGAGTTCTACCCGTTTCAGTTCGAATTTAACTTACCGAGTACTCGGTGGATATACTACCGAGTACTGGGTAGTTTATAGTTGCTAAACAATTTCTTTCAAACTCCTTTTTACTTTTCTGATCCATTCATTCACTCCAATACTCACTCTTATTGTTATGCCTTACCTAAACTTAATAAAAATAAATAAATTACTAAAATTAATTAAGAAAAAAGTAAGCTAATTAAAATCCTATTATTACATACCCGTCTAAGAGAACATGAACTCTCTTAGTCGGTGCCTAATCCTTAAAAATTATTAAACTAATCCTAAAAACATTCCTCAAAATAAAATAAATCATAAAACGTACCAAAAGAACAGAAAATCTAATTAATATACAATTCCGGATTACCGGTGTCAATCTTTACCGTCTTTGGCAAGACTGCATCTAATTGTACTATCCAACACCTTTTCTCTCTACTACGCATCCACCAAATTTTGGTCTATGTTTTGGAAGTAAGTCGTTAATCGGTGTCCATTGTGAATATTCAGAAATGAGCAAGACATCAAGCAAATAATAATCGTCATATAACTTACCTCCTTTAACATTCTCTATGTTAATCTCATATCTATTATTTGTGTCCAACGATTTTTTCATCAACGCATGAGGTCATGTGTCTTATATCACCTCGTTAATTCCCTCAATTACGTAATATTCCTCCATCTTATTATCGTGAAATTGCTCATCGAGACATGGGGAAAACGGTTCGCTAAATTCATATGATGTCTCAATTGGATTTTTAGGTTCTTCGGACTCTAATGTTGATAAATTTATTTGTGCAGAACTGACTGGTATATTCAAGGTGATTGGTAACAACTCTATTGGTTTTTGCCATGACTCTTTGTATAGTGTTTTTTCTATAGCTGCGATGTCGCCAAGGTTAGATTGTATTTCTTACTCCCAATCGATATTTGTGAAGTCTTCCTTTACTTCAGACATTTCATTCTTTCTAACCTCTACTTGTACTGACTCTTCTTGTAAGGTTTCATTATTTGCCTTGAATTGTTCCTCTATTTGATTATAATCCTCGTCCTCGTCCTCGTAAGTTATATAGAATGGACTAGTTCCATCTTCATCACTAAGGGATTCTAGCTCAACTATACTTTGGTCTATTGTATCAACTATCGCTTGTCGTGGCCGCTCATCTTCTATTCTATTTAAAGCACTAGCTAGGTTCCCTACTAGGGTTTCTAACTTATAAAGGGATTATGAATGAGAATGGAGTAATTGATTCGGCTTCTAACGCGCTAAGGGTAGTCACAACATTATCTTCAAAATTGTTTGACTAGGGAGGTGGATTTAGAATGAGGTCCAGAACAAAATCTTCATACAGAGGCGGATTTAAATCATATGAATAAAATTCTTGATTATCTAATTGTGAGTACGAACTGTCTACTTTGTGTGTAATTTACTCACATTCACGAGTGGTTGCTTCAATATTCCCTAAGGCTGTTAAAACTTTATCTTCAAAACTCAATGGCTCTTGGAGAAAATATTTATTTCACTCCTAAAATAGGAATTTACTAGATGGTTAACGGCAGTACTCTTGATTATATGATAACAAACCTAATCCTCGATCATAGAAATGATAGTTCAATGATTGATTAAAATATCGTGGATCTTGATTTAAACTTTGATATTGACTTCCCATGTATGGTTGGTGATATGAAAAACTGGGATCGTCTAACCAATCCATATTATATGGAATATTGGGTGAATTGGTGTAGGCATTATACATAAAAATAAATTATTATATATATCTTAAATAACTATAAATAAAAATAAATAAAACAAAATAAAAGATCAATTAAATAAGAAAATTCAAGATAAGATTGAACATTAATTTAAGATACGACTCAAACTCACAAACGGTCAAGCAAAGAAATCGTCACTGCTTTTCTGGTTCCTTCTGCTAATCTTAATGCACCTGTCTAAAATCACACAATCTTGTCTCTTAAAAGAAAAAAATAAAAATAAAGCAAATAAATAATCTAGCTATAATAATTATGCAGAAGTATAGAAAATCGTTTAGTCCTCGGCAACGGCACTAAAAACTTGATCGGTGGTCAAACATTAATTAGTTTAACTTACTAGGCTAGGGTAATAGATAATAATAATGATAATGATAATGATAATACTGTGTGCAAATAAGCTCTTAAAGTTGACCTAATTTTACCTATCGAAAGTGCACAAAACAATTTATAGTATAGTACTATTGAGATAGGGTATATCGAATTCACATAGACTAATGATTCTTCAACTCTTTTATAATTATTCTAACTAAATTATTAAGGATAGTTTGTTTATTTAGTTTTCTATAACTAATGAACATAAAATAAATATGATAGATAATTGATTTTGGTTGTGAACAGTGGAGATAAAGATCTAGGGTATTTCTAACTCTACCACTAACCATATAAGATATCCTCTAATTCATTCAATTGTAAAGGGTGGTCCATCATATGTGAATCAGATATAGGGTCGCAAACATTGGTAAAACCGTAATCCCAGAAAAAGAACAATTCATCCAACATTGGCACAAGCCATCTCTAATCAAGCATAACTAGTACATGTATCTACTTTATACTACTCCTACTAACATAAATTAAAAGCACGTCACTAGTTATCCCTTTCAAGCATGGTTTGTCTAAATCAAGATTACATGTTAATAACCACTAATGTGTAAAAAATCATGAGTTAAACATCCGAATTCTAGTCCATATTGAATAACCATGATTGTGTAAGACAAAACATTCATTCAAGCTTAGACAAGACATAGAATAAACATAGAATCTTATATAAAATCAAACGTAATCACTCATCTACACAATTATCACATACGTGTCCTTCAGTTTCCCCTTATACAATTGAAAATAAGAAAAAAGTCTACATTACTTGGCTAGGGTTTTGTTAAAAAACCTAGATACCGGTTTAGTTGTTTATGTTAGTGGTTGTCTGCATCGTTGATATACACACGCCCTCCATACTAGTTCTTCTATTAATCTCTTCCTCTTCAATATCTCTACTCTAAAATATAAAAACTATCTCTCAACCAAAACACTTCATTGTAAAGGAGACCTCTCTCTTTTATAGAAAAAGAGGCATCTTTGTTTGGTAATTTGATTGCTTCATCGTTAAGTCAGGAATGTGTATTGTGATATATCATGAAGAATGGTATATAATCTCATCAAATATAGTCAATATTGCATCCAAAATAGCCTAAAGATCATTCCTTGCTGATTCTAGTTGAAATGGGTCCCAACGGTGCATATACAAATTGCTGACTTGGCTAGCTAGTTTTAGTCTCACCGAGTACTCGGTGAAGTTTCCATCGAGTACTCGGCAGCTCTAGGGTTACGTGTTTGCGCGCCTAAGTTCGCAAAAGCTCTCGGGTGATTTTTCCTTCCTCCGCGCAAATTCGCGGACTTTCGCACTCACTCTACTGAGTACTCGGTGAAGGGTCTACCGAGTACTCGGTAGTTCTTCACCTTGAATTTTACATTTTATAATATTTTACTCCGTTTCTTTTCTTAGCTTCATTACACTTCATTCATTTTGCATCATTCACTTGTTTTTGGTCCATTATAGGTCTTTTATCCATGATTTCGGCTCTCGAACAATCTTGAGTTACAAATCCCGTTAATTCACCGAATTAAACTGGTTTTACATACCATCACTTGAAATATCTTAAAATATGAAAACCGTATAAAAACACCAATATAATGATATTCATATACATAACAACGTATAATTAGGAGCCTTAAATGTATGATATTTGGCTCCTATCAGTACGGAAAGACATGAGTGCTTTCCCTCATATGTTATCGGGGAGTGGGTTGTGAGCCTTCCTTGGTACTAGTTGTGGAGTTTCCTTCCTTTGGATATTAGAGGTGATTGTGATTCTCTCTTTATCTGGTTAGGGTTGAGAATGCTTGGTGATTAGTCAGTTTGGACTAGGGCATTGTGTATTTGGCGTACATTTGTGAGAGTAGTGTAGATTACTAGAGTTGGTACTTGGAGTATGAATCTTAGTTGTACTTTGTGAGACTCATGTTGTGTACTTATATATATATGTATATATCCCCAATATACTTATATAAGGTAGTATATAAATGCATGCCTTGTGATTCTTGGCTGGGATTTATAGTGAACTATGTATCTTGCTGGATGGTTTTACGTTACCTAAACAGTAAAAGGATGTGGTAGTTAGGATTTTGTTTTTCCCACTTTTCTTATTTGCTCACGGGTGTTTTATGCCCATGGTATTCCACGTCAGTTTGCAGGAAATGTTTCGGTTACAGACAACATGTGGTGCAACGACATTTTTCTTTTATTTTCCTCGTTACAGGATTTGGAGTTGCGCAGGGTGATGCGGTTGCGGTTGCAGTGCTATTGGATTGGGGATGATAGTTAGTTACTGTCTTCTTATTCATTTAGTTTCTTTACCCAAGTTGTATGGGATTGCCATGTACTTATCTTGGGAGCCAGTTTGTTGGCATAATCTCTATCGGTGTATCTTTTATTTTAGGATATCATTGTATTTCTTTAGCACCGTCATGAGCCTTTGTGTATTTCTATCTGAGTATTGTTGCTCAGTTGATTATGGAGGGTTGTGTAGAGGTAGCGGTGGTTTCTTTCCACTACCTCGGCCCTAGTGGAATTGACGAATGTTGGGCTGTGAGCCATTTATATTGAGATTAACTAGACGATGAATGAAAATACCCTAGAGGGGAGTGAATAGGCTTTTTGTGGATTTATGGACAAATTAATAATAATTACGGAAAAATCAATTTTAATCCAATTCTCTATCAAGATAAATCATGTAAAGAATAATCTAAGTGCAGAAAATAAAGCAATAGAGACACCCGATATTTTTATGTGGAAAACCTTGGAAAGACTCCAAGTAAAAACCACAGATACACTCGGGTATCTATCCACTATGAATTAGAGAATTTGTACAGATTATATGAAAATAATACTTACAACCGATGTAATCTGTTATTCTTCACTCGACGTCTAAAACTCTAGATTCACTTACGCTCCACGAAGCTCTCGCTCCACTCAGTACTCTGATGGCACCACTTCTCAATGGATCAAATCACCAAGAAGTCTCCTGCTCCGATCTCCGCACTCAGACGGCTTTATTTCTCAAACAGATCTAAGCAACCACGTTGCACAAGGTGGTGTGTAGATTTTTCAGAATCTAGGTCATTGAATTGTGCATAAGATCGTCGATGTAGAAGCACAATTGAACAAATCCTAAACAAGAGAGAACTAAAAGATATGAAATCACTCAATGATATTTCATCCTATCTATCTCTATCTCTGTATATGAATATGAATCTGTAGAAAACTTGCAAAGATCTCTTAAATAGCTGAAAGACTGCCTCACATCTGTAGAAGACCTTGGTATTTATAAGCCATAGCTGACGGAAACCCTAAGTTTGCCCTTTTTATTAATCTCACCATCAATCAATCCAAACCCTAATCTCTGATGAATATATGTGTATATTCACGTGCATCAAGATATAAAGTTGCAACTACGAACAAATCAGGGCAACAAGGGAAATTTACGATTTTAAAATCACCTTGCCGCATCTATGCCTTAGGCGTAGGGGTCAGGCATAGCTTAGGCGTAGATTTTCACTTTCTAGACACTTTTTGCTTCTGTAAGCGTAAGTTAGGTGTAGGTATATTCATGGAAACAACTTTTCTCTACAAATACGCCAAAACAACCCTTTTGACTCCACGATACTTTTTAGTCCTAACCAACTGGCCCGAGCTTCTTCCTTGGGATTTATGCCCATAAGTCTTCTCCCCTCTCTACGCGAACACCTAATGATTACTGAGGCAAGAGGCTCAGTTACACAGATCGAAGAACTACTTTTTGCATTTCTATAATTTAAGCAACTCATTATTTTGTCATTTTAACATTATCACAACATTCATAAGCATGCAAAAGGTATTTAAAATCATAGATTAATCTAGCATACCTCATGAACCTTCATATCACTTAGGGTTAAATGAAAAGATTAACACTTTCAACAGGCATTAAGATAATCTCTGAAGTAAAACATGCACCTAAGACTAAGATTTTTTAGCACAAAATAATCATGTCAAGTAAACATTCAAAATCTTCGGTCAGGCTGATACCTCTACTCCCATATGCAAAATTAGGCAAGTAAATATGAGAATAGAGTAAAATATAACAATTGTTTGTACTCTAGCCAGCTCATTATTCCAAAAAAAAATTCATTTAATGATTTTTTTTCTAACTACATGCATGAATAAATAAAATACAAATGCATGATTATCTATCAATTCTAGGAAATAATGCAATGTGCTCCTAGAATGATAGATAATAAGATATCTTGTCACGCCCCGAATTCCTAGGACTTCGAAACCCGAGCCTAAGAGCTAAGGGAGTGATTGCAGAAGTAAAAAGAAATGAGAACCAACGACATTCAATCATCAAATACCCACAAAAGGGTAAAATGATCTGATACCACGCTGTCACGCCCCTAAGATTCCCGAAACTCAAATCTAGAGAATCAGCGAATCTCCAAGGAATGACGCTAGTCAAGCGACTACTAGAGTCAACAACAACAAAGAGACACATGGAATAACAATAAAAATATACTCCATGTCAAGTAGAATGCTAGAAACTCACTAGCATCCTCCAATACCAACTGACACGCTCCTAAATTCCTAAGACTCCCGAAAAGGGACATCCGAGGAATCCAAGATGTGATCCTTAATACAAATGACCAACTAAGACATCATTAACCGTGAAAACATATGGGGTAATGATAGATATGGTATATTTCATACCCAAATGGATAATAAACTAAGCAGCGGAATCTAACGAAAATCCGGCAGAGTTCCGTTTGTAAATGGAACATCCGGATACACAACCACAACACCACAACACAATAACCTGCCCAAAGCAATTCAATAATCACAATGGCTTCCAAGCCCCACATTCATCAATCCTACTAAGGCCGAGGTAGTGGAAAGAAACCAAAACCCCTCCAAACCCTCTAAAATCAATAGAGCCACAAATGCTCGAATAGGAATACAAGAAATGCACCTTGTTGTGCAAAATAAATACAATAACCTCCTGAAAGAATAAATACAGGAAATAAATGATACATCAACAGGGATATGCCAACAGACTGGCTCCCAAAAGAGAATACATAACAATCCCATAACAATGGGTAAGGAAGCTGAAAACGGATACCTATCGTCCCCAAACCAGTCGTACTGCAACCGTAACCGCATCACCCAACGCAACTCCAAACCTGTAACAAGGAAACAAAAGAAAACTGCCGTCGCACTGCATCCTACTCATAGCCGTATGTTTCCTGCAACCTGGCGTGGGAATACCAGGGGGCAAATGAAATACCCCTGTGAGCAAATAAGCTCAGTGGGAAAGGATACTCTAACTACCACATCCTCTAATAGTTTAGGTAATGCTAAACCACCCAGTGAGATACATAGCCCACAACATAACCCAGCCACGAAAACCCAAGGTACGTGCTCATATACTATCGTACGTAAGTATATAGGGGACATATATATATATACATCTATATATATATAAATACACAACATGAGCCTATAGGATATGACTAAGACTCGTACTCCACATATCAACACCGGTAGTCTACACTACTCTCACCAACGTACACTAGGTACACGACACTCATGTCCAATCTCACAATCATCCGGCACTCACAACGCTAACCAGAAAATCTAAACAGAGGGAATCACACTCACCTCTAATATCCACAGGAATCAAATACGTCACTAGCACCAAGGAATACTCATAACTCACTCCCCTAGAACATAGGAGGAAAAACACTCACGTCCTTGCGTACTAACATAATCATCATATATATATATATATATATATATGTACAATATATATATATATATAACAAACCTCATCCCATTCGTAAGGAAAATCTACCTCTCAAGGGCTAGATCACCTCAATCATATCACCATACCATAATTCAAATCGACCTCATAATACTATCATCAATAGGGTCAATCACATCACTAACACTCTCACTGTAGGCGAGGAAAACCACTCAATCAAATCACTAAGAATACACGAACTCAACTCACAAGAACGACCACCTCAGGGTCACCAAAGCAAAGCGAAGGAAAAGACTTTCCAATGCTTAACCAATAGATAACCGAGACAACAATGTCAAGGTAAAGAACACCACAAGTGTTTAGTGAAAACACCTGGACAAGGAACCCAATCCACTCGGTATCCATGCCCCTAACATGTGGAACAACTCGAATCACCTAAGTGGTGACATCAAAAACCAAAAGAAAGGAAAGGGCAACACTATATGTGTGCCCTGAACAACACCAAGCCTCATACCCGAGACATAGAAATGATAGGAAGCAAAGGTGAAACAATGGAACACCTTTCAAAACTCTACAGGATGAGATATTGAGAAAGAGGTCTCGAAATCTCAGAATCCCAAGAAAAGTAATAAAATAGTTTTCCTTTTAAGAAACCACATAGTAAAAATGACCGTCTTGCCCCCGGTCTCCGTCAGTTGCCATCACCGGCTTTTAAAAGTTGAAAATCTTTTTAAAGAAGATCCTAAGATCATTTATAAAATACTAAAACTTTTCATTGTTACGGGGGTAGGCGAAAACGGGTTTTTCCTTTTAAATACAAAGAGTTTATTTTTAAAACTTAGAAAACACCGTTTCCGAAGGACAGCCAAATAAGGGTAAACACAACTCCACGGATTCCTATAATGTCCAAGAGGACAAGGAAGGAAGAGTATTGCATTGGGTTCATGGAACACAACTATCCGTTCCCAACCTCACGAAATAAAATGACAACACCTGGAGAAGGTTCGGCACCACGCCGTAACCGACAACTCAATGAATGACGTGTGAGTCAAAGACATGTACTAGTATACAAAGTACAGTAAAAGAAAGGCTTAGGGGAATGAACTAAGCACTAGAAACAACGCTACGACACCACAATACCCCAAGTACTTAATAACATCACTTAAACTCCCTAATATCACGAAAAGGGAAAACTAGTGGCCGGTACCACAGGAATAACTAGTCTCAATCAATATCTCTTCCAATTCATTATGACCTCAATTTCACAATTGGTAATTAACATAATCAATAGGCCATTTCCACTCAACTAGACAGGTTCAATCACAACCACTTCTAACCGCACTCAAACCTTAAAAACACGATAAAGGATACCTCCCCCCCAAGTGGGAAAGAAACATCCAGGGTCAGTAATATGCAACCAACCGAAACCACAAAACTATCACCGCCTTCTCTAAGGCCTCAAATCACAATTGATACTCAATCAATCCCTAACCTCAAATCTCTACAGATAACGCATAACTAACCACAGAGGTCACTATGCCAATATACCTAATCTCCCCCAAGGGCACAAGATAAATAATCACAAGTATAAAGATACACTTTTCATTTATACTTTAACAATTTTCTCATTTAATTCATGTTTTCGCATTTATCACTTTCAACTGAGCATTTTATAAAGATATGAATTTAATTTCACAATATTCATACATAACATGCTCCAAAGTCCAACAGGCAATAATAACACATATTAAACCTGCTCCAACATCACATGTAATAATATCACGTATACATGTCAAATGAAATCACATAAATGTCATACATATTCAATGTGATTCATACACCACCCTTTGCCCACATCACGTGGTTAACGAATACGCACTCCACCCATTTACAAGGAGAAAGTGTACCGCACCGATTCTTCCCAAGTGTTTTCGACACTACACTTTCAACAAGGAAGGCGGTTGGCACGAGACGACCCGTGACCAAAAATCCGTATAACTGATGCACGAGACGACCCGCGACTTCAAGAATGAGACGACTCACCCTATACCCCATTCACATCTCATTATTCTGTAGGATGGGAACACCCCCTGGCCAGTTGTTGCGACGATTCGACACAAAGACACCCCACATGATTTCACAACCCACATATACCAATACCATGATTTAACACTACATGATATTCTCAATATGCATCCAGATCCAAATGACAATCATGCATCAATCATAAATATGTAATGCATCATATTTATGTAAATACCCACAGGGTAATATATAAATCTCAAAATCTCTTTTCATGCTTTAAAATACAATAAAGCAAGTAAATCATATGAAAACAATTTCATATACCATTCATGTTTTCAAAATATATATTTTCTTTAATTCTTTAGAAAATATTTCAAATTCCCTTATCATGCCTTTAAAATAAATTAAAGCAATTAATTCACGTATCGCAAAGGAACCTAGCACAACGTCTAAGTTTCCACGAATCTCTACTAACTCATTTAATTCTCAAGGGAAATTCTAAGCCATCTATTCCTATTCGATTCATATAGGAAATTATTTAATTACATAGGAAATAATTTAATTAATTTTCTTAAATTAATTCCTAAGTCCAATTCCGATTCTAAACGAATTATAGATATTTAAATTAACGATTTAATATATCTATATTAAATTAAATAAGGACTTTGCACCCCTAAACTACTTCAATAATGCGGAGTGAGAAATAAAATTTCCCACCTGAAATACGCTTACAGAACAGCTATTTCGGGCCCACAGTGAACAGTACCGGCGCCCGAATATGACGTCCGCCGACCAAAATCGTCTGAAAAATATTTCGAATATTTCGAAATGTCCGACTCGACAACCTATACGATATATACGAATCCCATTAATAATAGGTTAATTAATTTGAGTAAATCTAAATTAACCTAAACGAAAATTCGAAACTTCAAATCGAATTTCCCGACAAACCGTTCAACGTAAAATTACGAAATTTTTACACGTCGTACCTGACATATAGTCGAAGCTACCCTCCGAAAATCAGCCCAAACTGAGCTCGGAATGTCGACCGAAAAAATGGTCGAAGGTTCTGGCCGAACCTGCACTGCCGCGCCTCTGCCGCACGAGCTGCTCCACTACGGCTGCTGCCGCCGCACCACCTGCGCGACCACCAGCGCGCCTCGCCGACGCCACCAGCGCCGCCGCCGTCCACAGCCCTGCAGCTGCCGCCATCATCCTGGACCGTCGTCGTTGCCCTGCTGCGCAGCCGCCCGTTCTGGCGACCCGTTCCTCAGCCGACTCTCTCTCCCTCTCTCTCAATCGGCTGACCATGGTGAAGGAGAAAACAAGGTCGTCGTGTGAAGGAGAGTTGCTTCAGTCGTGGAGAAGAAGAAGAAGAAAGAGACTCGGTTGTGTAGGAGAAGCTATACAGACGTGCATATACATATCTATATATATGTCCTAATTACAAAAGCAACCCTCCATTTCTCCAAAATCACAAAATAACCCCACTACAATATATATATAATTAAATATATATATATATATATATGTATAATAATTATTGAGAATGCTCAAACATAATCTCGTAAGCCCGAATTAATAACGGGACGCCCAATTAAATACATCGGGGTAGAAACCTAAATGTCGGAACACCTAACAGACCAGATCCAATTAAAATGCGTCGTTGCCCAGTCGAAGTACTAAACATTAAATGTCGAGACGATGCCACGTAATCGATAAGAAGAACTCCCGTAGTCGTCAAAGAGAAACCGTAAAGTCATCTGGTCGACTTTTAAAACTAAACGCGAAAAATTTACACGCGAAATACCAAGAATAATATGAACGTCATGAACAAGTGACGTCATAACCGAAATTAAATTAAATATAATTTCAGGAAAAAGGAAAATAACACGGGGTGTTACATATCTATTCTAAAGATAACATATTTTTTAAAATCTAATGATTTTTTAAAGATATCTGCCAACTGAGAATCTGTGGATATAAACTCTATAGACACTATACCATCTTTAACAAGATCTTGAATGAAATGATGTCGAATATCTATATACTTAGTCCTAAAGTGCTAAACAAGATTTTTAGAAATGTTTATTGCACTCGTAATATCACAAAACATAGTCATCGCGCGTTGAGAAAAACCGTAATCATGTAACATATGTCTCATCCACAATACTTGAGTACAACAACTACCAACTGCTATATACTCAGCCTCAGCAGTGGAAAGAGAAACACAATTTTGCTTCTTGCTATGCCAAACAACTAAACAATTACCAATATAAAAACACCCTCCACTGGTACTTTTTCTATCATCAACATTATTGGCCCAATCAACATCAGATAAGATGCAATTTTAGTGTTAGTCCCTGATGGATACCATAATCCATAATTCACAGTCCCTTCAACATACTTGATAATTTTTTTTACCGCAGTAATATGAGACTCCTTAGGACTTGTCTAATAATGTGCACACAAACCAATACTAAAAGCTATATCAGGTCGACTGGCAGTCAAGGACAACAAACTCTCAATCATACTCCTATAAAGTGTAGGATCGACATCTCATGGGAGTGCGAGCATCCTTAGCCTTTACCAAACCAAACTTCTTCACCAATTCCAAAGTATAACAAGTTTGGGAAACAAAAATCCCATCACTCTACTGTCTAATTTGAAGCCCAAGAAAAAAATTCCATTCACTAATCATGCTTATCTCAAATTCATGTGTCATTTGATCTCCGAAATAATGAGCAAGTCTATCAGAAGTGGAACCAAACACAATATCCTCCACACATATTTGAGCAACAATTGTATCATTCTCAATTTTCTGAATAAACAGCGTTTTATCCACTCCCCCTCAAGTAAAACCTGTTCCCAATAGGTAGTCGGTAAACTTTCATGCCAAGCTCTAGGAGCTTGCTTTACCCTATACAAAGCCTTTTTCAGCTTGTAAACATGACTAGGACAATGAGGATCTTCAAATCCTTTTGGCTGCTCCACATACACCTCCTCATGAAGAATGCCATTCAAACATACACTCTTTACATTCATCTGACACAACTTGAATCCAATATAACATGTTATAGCAAACAAAATCCGAATAGATTCAAGTCTCGATCCCGGAGCAAACATCTCATCAAAGTCTATACCCTCCAACTGAATATAACCTTGAGCAACAAGCCTAGCCTTATTCCTAACAACTGTACCATTTTCATCCTTTTTATTCTTGAAAATCCACTTGGTACAAATCACATTTATCTCTTTCAGTCTAGGCACAAGATACTAAACATCATTCTTGACAAATTGCTGGAGTTTTCTTGCATAGCATTTATCCATTCACTATCTTGAAGAGTTTTTTTAACATTTTTAGGTTCCAAATAAGATGTATAACATGCATATGAGACCTCATTCCTAGCCTTTCTCTGGGTCACCATCATCTGATCAACAGATCCTATAACATTATCCAGAGGATGGTACAACTTTACCCTTGTAGATGGTTCTTTAGATGGAGTAGCCTAAAAGTCACCAGTTCGATCATGTGATTCTATAGGACTAGAACTATCATCATGAACCATATTATCCTCTTTACCAACTTCTAAAGAAACATTTCCTAACTGAAAGAACGGTTCACTATCTTCTTCCTCAATAAACATTGGCGGCTCATCAACACATGAATCATTAGCCCCTACATTTGCAGATTCCATCATCATTTGAATTCTAAGGTTAAAAACCCTATATGCACGACTCGACAATGAATATCCAATAAATATTCCTTCATCACTCTTAGACTCGAATTTCCCAATGGACTCTCGATCGCTAAGAATATAGAATTTTGCTCCAAAAACCTTGAAATATTTCACATTGGGTTTCTTTCCATTCCACAATTCATAGGGAGCTTTTAAAGTGTCAGGCCTAAGATAAACTCTATTTGAGGTGTAACACGTTGTGTTCACCTCCTTGGCCTAAAAATATCTAGGAACGTTCCTTCCATGCAGAATAACATTAGCCATCTCTTGAAAAACTCAATTCTTCCTCTCAACCACTCTATTTTATTGTGGAGTATGTGGTACTGAAAATTCATGCTTTATCCCTCTTTCATCACAAAAAGTATCAATCCCTGAATTTTCAAATTCCTTTCCATAATTACTCCTCAATCTAGTAATGGGATAATTCTACTCAGTCTGAATTTTCGAACAAATTTTTCTAAAATTTTCAGCAGCTTCAGACTTTTCACCCAAAAATCCAATCCACGTAAATCTAGAGTAATCATCCATCAAAACAAAGATATACTTCTTACCACCTTTGCTCACGGTACGAGTGGGACCCATTAAGTCAATATGCAACAACTCTAAGGGTCTGGAAGTATGAATGGTATTTATCTTCCTGTGGTGACATCGAACTTGTTTACCCTTCATACATGGTCCACACATAATCCCTATCTCAAAACCAAGTTTAGGAACACCTCTAACAATTCTACTCTTAGTAATTTTCGTTAAATCACGAAAAATAACATGCCCCATTCACTAGCTGATGCCAAATTTCAACTTCATCAAGTTTAAATCTATTGCAAGATAACTGAGAATCAAGAACGATACAATAGCAATTATCAGACGAACGCATACCTTCCATCACGCATTTCCTAGAAAAGTCAATGATTAAACATTTATTATGAGAGAAATTGACATTATGATTGTTATCACATATCGGGCTTATACTCAGCAAATTTGCTTTCAAATCCTCAACATACAACACATCTTCTAGCTTAGGTAGACCAGAAATTATAATGGTAGCTTTCCCTAGAACTTTAGACTTCTCTCCATCACCAAAAGTGAGTATCCCACCATGACACTCCTCGAGATATCTAAATAATGACTTATCTCCAGTTATATGCCTCGAACATCCAGTATCTAGATACCAAGAACTCGAATTACGTGCTCTAAGTGTAGAATGAACAACAAAACAATGTAGCTCATCTTTTCTAACCCATGTCTTTTTCATCTTTGGAACTCTATTTGCCAATTTTGATAAATTCTTCATTTCTTCATTCAACACTTAAATTTGATCTTGAACATAATCTCCTTGTCGAGTTCTTTGTTCCTACATCGATTACAACATCATCCCTCTTAGATTTGAACACCTCGGTTGAATGTGACATTTGACACCACAATGGTGACATACAGGAACAAAACTTTGACCTTCATCAATTGACCTCTTAGAATATCTAGAGGTAAAACTGACTTTCTTTAAAGATCTCCACTCACAAAAGATTTAGCATTATAATTCCCTTGAGAAGAACTAGATGCTACATGGGAAGCTTTTATAAAGGTGGTTTTTGACACAACGTTCGAATTATGTGATACTCCATCAAAATCCAGTCCCTTTGTATTTCCTGAAGATTTTCCCATACTCAACATATGATTAAACTTAAGAGTTCCCCTAGACTATTTATGAATAATTGAGTTAGCATCCTTTAACTCCTTTTCTAAATTTCCAATCTTGGCAAATTTCTCCACTAATCAACTATCTTCAAAGCCTGAGTCCATTCTTGTTCAGACTTATACAATTCCTCAACTAGTTTGGCCTTTTGAGTATGTTGGAGATTTAGAGTTTCAGAACTATTTACTAGTTCGTCCTTTAAAGAATTTAATTCTTTGTCCATGTTAAGACTTTTAGACAACAGTTTCATGTGATTTTTATGAAGTTATGTGGTCTTATCAAGTAATTTTTCATAAGACTTTTGAAGCGTGTCTTCACAATCTTCATCACACTCAAGATCTTCCTCTCCAGACATCGCCCAACTTGTAGCAACTTCTCTAACCTCCTTGCTTTGAGCAGCAAACACGGTGAAATTCTTAAAATCATCACCTACCTCAAAGTTTGTCGCATCACTAGCTGATCTATTATCAGATTCATTATCCCAACTAACATCAAATCCTTTGAAATTTTTAAAAGTATTTGCACACTCTGCAGCTATGTGACCATACCATTGACATTCAAAACATTGAGGTTTTTTCTTTTTAAGATCAAACTTATTTTTCCGGGTTTGGGTCTTATTTCTTCTTCTAAATTGAACCAATTTATCTCCAAATTTTTGTCCTTGGCCACTCTGCTTAGCCTTAACAAATTTGTTTAACCTCTTAGCAAACATCGCAATATCAGTCAAACTCAACTCATTTTCTCCATCAGATTCAACACGATCCTCCCTAGTGGTTTTGAAAGCTATGCTATTCTCTTTTGTGCCACTAGCCTTCTTAGGAAGATTTTTGAAAATATCCATCTCATAGGATTTTAAGTTCCCGGCCAATTCTTTAACCTTCATTTCTTTAAGACTCATGACTTCTGATATGACAGTAGCCTTAGATCGAAAACGTTTAGGTAGAGACCAAAGTATTTCCTTCACTATGGTTGTCTCAGGAATGGGTTCACCTAGATTATAACAACATTTGACAATATCAGTTAGTCTAGCCACAAAGTCAGCGTAGAATTTATCCTCCTCCATCTTCAGCTATTCAAATTGCGAATTCAAAATTTGAAGTTTTGATTGTTTAACCTTTGAGGTTCCTTCATAAGTTACATGGAGAATATCCCATGCTTCTTTGGCAATCTCGCATGTGGGAATTCTCTTAAATTCACTCGGAGTCACCACATTGTACAACGCATTCAAAGCTTTTGAATTCCAATTTACACTGTTCGTCTCAGCAGCAGTCCACTCATTCGACGATTTCTGTTTAAACTCATTAGTAGTAATATCTTTAACAATGGGAGGCAAATATCCTATCTCTACAGCATTCCATGCTCTCTCATCTAAAGATTTAAAAAATGCTCTCATTCTCACTTTCTAATATGTATAATTCGAGCCATCAAACAACAGAGACCTAGATATGGAACCTCCTTCACGAGGTATCTCCATCGTTTAAGTTTAGAATCTAACACTAGGTAGTTAACCTAAATCGGGGCAACCACGCTCTGATACCAATTGAAATTACCTAGACGATCAATGAAAATGGCCTAGAGGGGGGGTTAATAGGTTTTTTGTGGATTTATTGACAAATTAATAATAATTGCGAAAAGTCAATTTTAATACAATTTTCTATCAACATAAATCATACAAAGAATAATCTAAGTGCAGAAAATAAAGTAATACAGACACACGGTATTCTTACATGGAAAACCATGGAAAGACTCCAAGTAAAAACCACAGATATGCTAGGGTATCGATGCACAATGAATCAGAAAATTGGTACAGACTCTAGGAAAATAGTACTTACAACTGATGTAATCTGTTGTTCTTCACTCGATGTTTGAAAGTCTAGATTCACTCACGCTCCATGAAGCTTTGTTTCACTCCATACTCTATCGGCTCCGCTTCTCAACGGATCAAATCACCACGAAGCCTTCTGCTCTGATCTCCACACTCAGACAGCTCTATTTCTCAAAAAAATCCAAACAACCACGTTGCATAAGGTGGTGTGTAGATTTTTCAGAATCTAGGTCATTCAATTGTGCATAAGATCATCGATGTAGAAGCACAATTGAATAAACCCTAAACAAGAGAGAACTAGAAGATATGAAATCACTCAATGATATTTCTCTCTCTATCTCTATCTCTGTATATAAATATGAATTTGTAGAAAAATTGCAGAGATATCTCAATGGGTCAAAGGCTGCCTCACATCTGTAGAAGACCTTGGTATTTATAGGCCATAGCTGAGGGAAACCCTAAGTTTGCCCTTTTTAGTAATTTCACCAACAATTAATCGAAACCCTACTCTCTGATGAATATATATGTGTATATTCACGCGCATCAAGTTATAAAGTTGTAGCTATGAACAAATCAGGGCAACAAGGGAAATTTATGATTTTAAAATCACCCTACCGCATCTAAGCCTTAGGCGTATGTCAGGTGTAGGATTCAGGCATAGCTCAAGCGTAGATTTTCACTTTCTAGGCACTTTTTACTTCTGTAGGCATCGGTCAGGCGTAGGTATTTTCATGGACACCACTTTTCTCCGCAACTGCACCAAAATGACCATCTTGACTCCCCGAGAATTTTTGCTTGAATTGACGGTTTTTTAAAATGTCATTTTTACCCTCTGAGAAACATTTTTACTCAATACGCTCACTTATGCACTTCACTTGCATTCTTTACTACTTCAATGCTTGATTTTGCCTTTGTCGAAGCTCATAGATGTCGTTGAAACAAAAATAACCTATCTAACACTCAACATGGTTTTTGTCTAGAACATGCCATAAATAAAAAATACTTAAAAACTGTTCTTACAGATATTATTGAACTTCTTATTGGCAGGTTAGTCTATTGAGTTTGTGTTTCCGGGATGTTCCATTTACAAACGTAGTTCTGCCGGATTTTCATTGGTTTCCATTGTTGTATTTCTAGCATTCAATTGGGTATGGAATATATCATTTTTATCAATATTCCATACATTTTGTGGTTATTGATATCCTTAGTTGGTCGCTCATTGTATCGTTCACACCCTGGAGTCCTCGAATGTCCTGGTTCGGGAGTCTTAGGATTTAGGGCGTGACATTTGTACACAATGCTCGACAGCAAGTTGAATGAATGCATCATGGAAGAAGATACACTCATATTTAAATTTTGGGGACCAAACATAAAGAGAGGCTTCAGAAGAATAAGAGATGTGCCCCATGGTGTATATCAATAATGGTGCTAGGATTTCTTGAGATATAAAAGACTAAAGCCAAATGGGTGTATTTATAAGAAAAATTAAAGTCTTCCTAATACGAGGGAAACCATCATAAAGGTAAGTTCATACTTGATTATGATAAAATTAAATAATATGGAATAACTATATAGTCATTTATAAAGTTAAATAGGAAAATATTAGCCCTTTCCAGACCTATAATATTATAATTTTCGTAACTTGGACTAGAATTTTTACCAGATTGGTCCCAAAAAGGCAAAAATCAATATTTTCCCAAAAAATAATAAAATTTTAATAAATAGAACTATCGAACGATCGCAGTATGCTTGATCGATCGGTTCACAATTTAATAATTTATTTGGAAGATATAGGCAGTAAATATAGATATCTATCTGAAAAGATATCATAGTAGTAAAAATTATTCTTATGAAAATAAAAAACAATATTAATCCCTCCCCCAAACTTGTTTTTGTATTTTTTTTGAATGGTAAGGAAAGTTGTATTAAGGAAAAAATAGCCATAAGACCTACAAAACACTAGGGGCATACCGTAGGTACAAATAAAAGCTATGTGAAACCCAAAAAGCCACCAAAGGAAAAACAAAGCTAAAGAATGTAGACAAGAAACCCAAAGAAGGTTAACATGACTAAAGAACTTAAGAAACCTATCCCTACTAGGCCAAAGATTCCTAATCCACAGAACAGACATCAAAGTCATAAAATGATTGAGATATCTGAAATCAAACAAGGCATAACTAAGAGCATCAACAGGAAACAAAAGCACACTCCAATAACCAGCTTCAATGCACTAGCAATAGGAAGAAACATGAGAAGGAATAGTAGTCAAACCCCAGTCCGAAAAATAAACAACTTGAGTAGTAAAAGCCTAGTCACTGAGAAGAAAACCGCAACAAAACAAATCGACAGCCATTGATAATGAAACATGAACAAAGATCAGCTTCAACTGATCATAATCTCCTGCAATTAATGTAGCAGCACTGCAATGATAAGCAAACAGCATCACAAAATGACAGCTTAATTCAATACAGAGAGAGGTAAAGTCCATGAAGCAACAAGATATTGGTTGATAACAGAATTCTCAAAGTTCTTTACAGTAAATAACTTGCATCTCACAACCGGAACAATTTTGGAAAATATATCATTTTGAGTGCAATAAGAATCTGAGAAAATTCCCTTATTCCTTTCCATCCACAACTCATACATTGTAGCTGCAAAAGCCATTTTGTTTAAAGTGTATGCTAGAGACTTTCCTTGAAGATTTGACATTGCCCAGTCCATAAGATTCTGCCATAAACCATCAGGTCATTACTTCAATCCTTTTTGAACAACCATTTCCCATAATCTCTTAGAGAAACCATATTGAAAAAATAGGTGTTCTCTATCTTCCATACAAAGACCACAGAATACACATGTAGCAGAAGTCATCAATCCAATAGATATTAGAGAGTATAGTGAATTAAATCTATCAAGAGTTACCAACCACAAAAATAAAAAATGCTTTGGAATATGGTGCTTGAACCAAACAACACTATACCAATCCACTTGAGTAAACTGCTATCTGATGGAGTCCCAAGCAGAAGAGATGGTAAATGTTTTCCCAGAAGGAAGCCAAATAAGATTATTATATTTGGAAAAATTATAATGTAAATCAATAGGAAATTGAGCCTTAAAATCTAACCATTTATGAGAATTTAGAGTTGGGAAATGCCAACCAGAGCTACTCAAAAGCCTGCTAACAAAAGCATTCATTCCAAGACCATAAGAGAGGATCATGGCAACACTAAACATAGTATCAAGAGTACCATTTGGATGCCACAAAGAGGTGTTACGACCATTACCAATAGAATAGATGGTAAGATGCTTGATCAAGGGCCTCAATTGAAGAATTTTCTTCCAAGTCCATGAGCATTGCCTTGGTTGAAAAAGATTCCAAAAACTCTTTCCCTTTATAAGATGTTGTTGTATCCAAGAATTCCAAAGAGAAGTATAGTAAAATGGAATAATAGACCACAAGTGCTTAGACATAGCTACCATATTCCACTCCTCCAAATCCTTAACACCCAAACCTCCATCTCTAAAGGGTAAAGAAACTTGACTCCAAGCCACTTTACAACCACCTTTACACATTTTAGAACCTTTCAATAGGAATTTTCTCAAGATTGCAGTCAAATCTTTTAGAACTACTTTAGGAAGAAGGAAAGTTGAGGCCCAATAAACTTGAGTTGAGAAAAGAACTGACTTGACTAATTGGACTCTACCAGAAAATGAAAGAAATTTACTTGACTAATTTTCAACTCTAGCATAAATTTTAGCTAATAAAACATCACAATCATTCTTTTGGAGTTTAGTGGACAACAAAGGTACTCCTAAATATTTGACAAGTAAAACACCCAAGGGAAACCCTAGCTTGGCTTGAATATGGTGAAGAAGAGGTGAAGGAATACCAGCATGGAAAATAGTACTCTTTGTGAGGTTTGGAAGAAAGCGAGATAAAGAACCAAAGTTATTCAAAGTTGTCATTAAAAGAATAACTAAATTCATATCACATGAAGAGAATAGAAGAAGATCATCTGCAAAAAGGAGACTAGTGATCTGTTGATGCTTACACATCCAGTGGTATGTAAAATCATCAAACGAAGCCTCATTAGCAAGCATACCAGTTAGGACCTCCATCACAAGCACAAAACGATAGGGAGATAAGGGATCTCCTTGTCTAATCCCTCTTGAGCTCTTGAAGTAGCCTTTAAACTCACCATTAAGATTAACAGAGAACATTGGAGAGCTAACACAAACCATGATGAGCTAAATCATATGAAGAGGAAAATTAAATCCTAGCAAAGTTGTAACGCCCTGCATTTTCCTTTCCCTTTTCTGGAATTCTTTTCCAAGTGTTAAAATTTTGTGACGTTACTTATTCATGACGTCTTGTGTATTCTTGGTGCGTATAAATTTTTCATGTTTAAATTTTGAACTTAGCGAGACGTCTTCGTGGTATCTCATTTCTGGCTTCGTGGATTGGAGTGTCGTCAACGACTACATGGGTTCATTGCAACATTTTCTCGTTAGAACTTCAGCAATTGTGTTATGTTCTCGGACGTGTTATCTTATTTTATTGCCAACGTTTCGGTGTATCACCGCTTATGTGATTTACATGTTAATATTTATTTTTAAATGATTAATGTGCCACGGTTAATATAGTATTTTCTCTAGATGGCGTGTAGGGTTGTAGAGGTTTTCCACAATTTAAAAGTGTATGATTTGGGCTTATTGGACCTTAAACCCTTTCACCATTATTATACTACTTGGACCTAATGGGCTTGAAACCATTTCTCTGTATCCATTATTATACTACTATATAATAGTGCTTCGACTTATGAGCTTAAGGCCCATTTCATTTTCACCTCATGTACAGGTATATATTGTGTGGTGGTATAATTGTATAGATTTTAAGCGCATTATGGTCATTTGGGCACAAATGGCATGGGTTGGAATTAAATGGAAGACTAAGGGCAATTATGGGTTTTAGTAGGGTTGTTGTGTTAGGTGAATCTTAACCACCCATTTCATTCTCTTCTCCCAACTTCCATTGTGGCCCTTGGATTAAAGAGAGTTAGGTGATGATAATTATATAGGAGGCTTTGACTATCTTCTCCATTACTTTCATGACCACATCACCACAAACTCTCTCATCTCTCTCTCTTGGCCGGCTCTCTCTTTTCCCATTTTCTTCTTCTTCTCTTGCTTCAATTTCACCATTTATCTTGGGAATTGAGGCAAGGTATGAATATCAAAGTTGATCATTGAGTTGTGATCTTTCATTTGACACCAAAGTTGGGTGCGTTTCTAGAGGGTTTGTGTTTCTCCCTTTCAAAAATCTCAATCTTGAGTTTTCTTGAAATTTATCTCCTTGCTATGAGATTTTGGGTTTACCTCCATCTACATGTTGTTTATGATGATCTTAGCTACAAGTTGGTACCAAGATTAGGTGAGTTTTCTTGTGAAATTTACTTCCCTCTCTTACAAAACCCTAGCTAACTTTCTCTTTAATTTCATCTCCCAAAGTTGGTAAATGGGTTGTTTGTTTATTAACCTTGTTTAGGATCCTAATGAGGTGAGTATTACTGATTAATTTGATGTGGTTTAGCTTGGGTGGCCTTGAAGGTGAGGTAAGATTTTTGGAGCTTGGCCTTGTTTTCCTTGTTATTGATTTGAGGTAGGGGAAAGCATTCTTAATATCTTGTTCTTTGATTCGTGAGTGTGCGATTTTGTTTCCGGACTTTATAACCCTAAATATATTTTTTCTAAGTGTATACTTAAGAAATATGAAATTAGGGTTGTATGTGTTATGTGTTATAATCCATGTTTATATCATCCTTGAAATAGGTATATGATTCAGCTAGATGGGTTATGAGTTGTGGACTTTTTAAGTTGAAATATACATGTATGCATATATATGTGAATATAATTATTGAGGAGTATATGTATAAGTGTAAGTATACACATAGGATTTTGGGTGTTAGTAGTGTAGCCTTGATAGCGTAAGTAGGCTAGCTACCTTGACTAGTGAGTTGGGATGCAGATGTGGATGATTAGTATGATGTAAGATTGTGAACTTAGAACGATAATCTAGTTTCCATTTCTTGAATGATATTACTATCTTGGAATTGGATTTCATGTTGAGATGATTTATGGAAAACTTACTTTAATTAAACTAAGAGCATGTTTGAAAGTATTGAATTGTATCATGTGAAATAAAGGACAACTTGTTGATTTCAAACATGAATTGCATATGAGAAAGTGTCCTTATTGATTATTGTTTTATTGTGATTAAAAGCATGTTAAAGGATTAATGACATTCATGTTGGCATTTTGAGAATGTATTCATAAATATGATGAGATATATATTTGGGTTGAGACATGATTGTTGTTGAGGCCCTGTGTACATATTGAGTACACCATGTCGTGTTGAGTTCATGGGTGTTGGTCTATGTGGGTCGTGTAACCATATGTGAGTTATTTTGTTTCGGATCATCGTAACAACTAGCTAGGGGGTGTTTCTCGCTTCCCGTGGAACTAATCTTTTGAGAACTAGAGTAAATGAGGGAAGACTTGGTCCAAACTCCGTTTTCATGGACCGTGTTTTGTGTTTGTTGACGATCTTCCTTGTTAAAAGTGATAGAGAGAAAAATCACCTAGGAAGAATTGGTACGATAAGTCTACCTTCCTTCATGAGCCAGTATCCTCAGGGGAATGGTCAGAGAATGATCCTATTGACCCTTAGAGTAGGGTGTGTGGTCGTGTGTGTACCACGGATGGTGTTGAGTCACATTGCATTCATGTTGCATTTATGTTATTCCATTTAACATATATATCATGATATTATTCAATGTTATTGAGGAACACGTTTAATGTGAATTTTGCGATATAATTCATATGTTATTAAAATGCTCAAGTGGAATTGAATAATGTGAGGATATGATTTGCATGTTAGTTTTGAAGTATAAAATGAGATGAATATTTACACTTATTGTTATGTGCTTATATACCTTAGGAGGGTGATATGAGATGGTTTAGAGACTTTTTGTGATAAGTAAAGTCGGTTGTGGTTATTGAGTTGAATGTGAGTTGAAGCCTTGAGAAAACGGGTAATGGTTTTTTGGTATAGTTAGCATTGGTGTAGGAACGTGTCATCAATTGATTTATTTGATGTTTTGGTCATGATAGAAGAGGTTATGAGTGAGCCGAGTCGGTTGTGTATTGATGGCCAATTGATTTTGTTAGAAACCTAAGTGATGTGGTTTGTAATGTGAAATTGAGGTTTGAAAGAATTGGAAGAGGTTCTTGATTTGAAACTAGATGGTTCCGTAGCAACGGCCATTAGGTTCCCTTTAGCGATCTTAAGAATATGAATGTCATTGAACTTGTAGACATTCTTGAATAAGTAGTTGTGGAGTTTAAAGATTTGGATATCGAACCAGGTATGGTTGGGTTAGAGTTAGTGCATCTGCATATGGTCACTTTCCTTCCCATTGAGTTTCCTTTTTACCACGGTTCGTCATTTCCTTGCTTCATTTGGGCGTCTCTAAAGTCACTTTGGTTTTTTCGTTGGTGTTCGATTTGTTTCCCGAAAACGGATTTTTCATAAGACTTACATTTGAATTTATTCGGTCTTTAAGTGAAAAACCCGTTTTCGCCTACTCCCGTGACGCCGACAGAAATTTTGAGTTTTGAAATGGTTTTAAAATCAAGAAATAAAAGATTTTGACTTTTGAAAGTCGGTGGTGTACCAAACGGAGACCGGAGACAAGACGGTTAGTTTTACGGATTTTCAAGAAAGTATTTTTGATAAAACTAAACCAAGATTAAATGATATTTTCTCATTTCTAAAGTTCCTAAATGAGTTTAGGACTTTGGTTCATGTTTCCTAAGGCTTTGAAGTTGTTTAGAAGTCATTTTTGAGGTTTTCTGGTCGAGGCAGTCGACTGGCCCTTATGGACAGTCGACTACATGAAACAGAGGATTTTTCCGCAAATATTTTGACGTCTCTGCCCCACCCAGTTGACTGGGTAATCAGTCAGCTGACTGGGTGAACTAGCCAGTCGACTGGGTCAGCTTTGGGTGGATTTTTCCTGATTTTTGAAAATTCATTTATCTCATCCCGTAACTCGGATTGAGGTCTCGTTTGTTCCAATGGCTTGTTCTAGGTACAAATGTTATATTTAAAACTTGAAATAAATATTTTTATCAGAAAGGATTGTTTTACCCTTGGTGAAAGACGGGTATTTAAATTTTCCGTTTTTATCGGCATTGACCGATACTAAAAAATGCATATATCTTGCCTCGTGGCTTTGATTAAGGTTCTATTTGTTTCTAGGGCCTGTCCTATGTCAAAATATTTGATAAAAAATTTAAAATCCTTTATTTTCACTTGAAATGACTATTTTACCCTTGGTGAAAGATACTTTAACTTTCTATTTGGGTCGGCGTTGTCCGATGCCATCTTCAAAAACTCATATCTCTCGTATCAGGGTTTTGAATTCGGTTCCGTTTGCTTCTATGGTTAAACCTATCTCCAAATAGGTCGGGTAACCTTTGAAAGTATATTTTTTCCCTTGAAATGACCATTTTACCCTTGGGCGAACATGTGACCTTTGAGTGGTCGGTGTGATGGATTATTCAATCCCTCTCACTTCCTTTTGGTGTTCAGCAACCTTTGTGGGTTCCCTTAGGTTGAAGTGATTGTTTTACCCCTGTGTTGGGTTTGAGGATGGTGGGTAATACCATGTGAGGTGATTGATAGTATGAGCTGATACTAATTTGAGGTTTTGGAGCTCAGTATGTTCGTGATTGGAAAGTGTGATTGTTATCTTCCTAAAGAGTTATAATTAGGAGTGTTGCTCATGTCATTTGGTGATACGTGTTGTGTGGATTGCCAATATGGGACTCGTGGGTACGAGTCGTAGTGATCTGTGAGGGGGATACTACGTGTCTTGTATTGGTTATATATCTCTATCTGTATTTATATATATGTGCATATATATATATAGGTGTAAGTTATTATATGTTGTTGTGATATGGTTTCAATATGTGCTAGTTGCCCTATTTGTTGATGCATGGTAAGGGGATAGAGGATGAGTTTTCGGGGTCTAGTATTGGCGTGAAAGTCATGTGGGACGTTTGACTGACCTAGGATAGATGCATGCACAGGGGTTAGTTCTCACTCGACTTGGACGATCGGAGGATGTGACGATTAGGATATTTTCTCGTACAGGGTTCAATGAGCTCACCCCGGTGTGGTATTCCCTGGTGGTTTACGCCTGTTTGCATGTAACGTTTTGGCTATGGACAACTTGGAGTGCAGGATGGCTCATGGCATGGATGTTGTTGCGAGATTTGAGGACATTCATATGTAGAGTTGTTCCTTTTCTTTTCCTTTACTTGTCCCCTGTATTGGGACTGTTGTTGTACTTCTTGGGAGCCAGTATGTTGGCATATTCCTTCCTTGTATATTGTATCAGTGCATCGTTGTATAGATGTATTCTTTTGGCATCTCAATGTGCCTTGTATATCATTTGGTTTAGCTTCCGCCTGTTTATGAATGTAATTATTGTTATTAATAATATTCCATTCATTTTATGGCTGTTTAGTACCTTAATTGGTCGCTCTTTGTATGGATCATACCCTAGATTCCTCGGATGTCCCGATTCGGGAGTCTTTGGAATTTAGGGCCATGACAAAATTAGCTTCCAAGAAAACCCATGAAACTGTATCAAAATCCTTGGTCAAATCCACTTTCATTGCCAGCCTAGGATCACCATCATCATTATGATAATTCTCAAGCAACTCTTCAGCAGGGAGAACATTATGAGAGATTGTTGTCACCTAATTGAATCCATTGCACCCTTGATTGTTGCTTATAAAAGGACTCCTCAGAATTGGAAAGATGCATATAAGAAGCCAAACAAGACTTTTCATTTTCTAAAATAACATCATTCCCAGGATTCTGATCCAGAGGCACTTGAACATGCTGCAAACTCTCCTTAGCAGCCTTCACTTGAGAGGACAAATCATTGTAAGTTGCCCTATTAAGACACTTAAACACTTTCTTAAGAAGATTAAGCTTCTGAGTGATTTGAAACATAAAAGAACCAGCAATGTCAACCCTCTAAATCCTTTCTACAATATCCATTAAACTTGGATGAGAAATAATATGATTGTTAAACCTAAATGGAGCATCCATTCTGACAGTTTGAGAATCCAATTGAAGAATAATCAATTCATGATCAGAGATAAGACCAGGTACAAAAAGAACCTCAGAATTAGTAAAAGCAGAATTCCAAAAATCATTAATCAACATTATGTCTAGCTTTCTGAAATAGGTTCCATTATTCCATGTGAACTGAATTCCTGAGTACCTCAAATCATATAATTCAGCTTGATGAACACAAGAAGCAAACTCTCTTTTAGCAGAATCCCAATTAGAAGCACCCCCAAATTGCTCTTGAGGAGACAAAATAGCATTGTAATCTCCAGCAAAAAAAAAAAAGGAGAAACAACATGAGTTTGAGAAACTTGAACCATAGTAGACCACAACCTTTTCCTTCCAATGTAATCATTCAACCCATAAATGAACCCTCCAAGATAAGAAAAAGATCCTCTAACACAACTGATAGAACATAGAATGATTTGGTCAGACTTACAAAGAGATTGAATATGAACTCTAGAGGCATCCCAGCAAACCCAGATCCTATAATTAATAGCATGATCATAATTGTGAATGAAGCTCCATCCTCTGGCAATAGATTGAACAATGTTAGCAATATGGGGCTCCTTCACTCTAGTCTCAATCATACAAAATAAAGGCATCTTATGCTTCCTAATGATCAGAGCAAGCTCCTTTTGCTTTTGAGAGGTATTCAAACCCCTTAAATTTCAGATTCCAAAAATTATAAATAAAATAATAAAGTAATATACAACCACACTGAAATAATGTGATTTAAACATCCTTAACCCTAACATTTGGGATACTAGAGTTAGTAAACCTCCTAGTTTGAATACTAGAAAGAGAATATTTATTCTTGGAAGAACCTTTAGATTTACCAGACTTGGGAGGCTTGGACATGACTACAACAACATTAGAATCAACCAACTCATTAATAGGAATTAACTGAGAATTCACCTCAGGAACTAATTGAATCACGACCTCTACAATAACTGATCATTCCCTATATCTTCATTGTCAGTAGCATGGGATTAACCTTCATTGTCTTGAAATAGATTAAATTTATTAGCACTCTCAATATCAGTAGCCAAATCAATAGCATTGACAGAATTTGTTTTCCAGTATTTGTAGCTACTTGATCAGAATGCAAAACATCCACATAATGAACTTGTGTACTAGTAGGAGGAACAACTTCTGAAGTATTAGGGTGAACAACTTCTGGAGTAGTAGAATTCATAGCCTTCTTACCACTCTTATCAACAGCTCTCTCTTGATGGATAGGTTTTTTCAGGATAGCTGGGACTTCTTTTGGAGCCTTGGGACATTTGGTAGTAGAATGACCAAACACATGAAAATGAGAACACTTCTGAGGAAGCCATTGATATTCAACCTTAACATAAAATAAGGTGCCTCAGGTAACTCAACTTGAACTTCCTTGGAAAAATTAGATTTGGCATCCATCTCTATACAAACCCTAGCAAAACCCAACCTCCTTCTGTCATCAGTTCAAGCATCAACATACATAGGAGTACCCAATTGACTAGAAATAGAACTAATAGCATCTTGATTCCAGTACTGTAATGGTATACCAAATAATTTGACCCAAAAATGAACTGAAGTGATAATGTATTTTTGTCAAATCAAACCCGGCTTCCATTTTTGCAAAACCAATAAATGATTCGCAAAGTGCCACGTATTACCTTCTATCACAGCATCTCTTTACATGGTAGAAGAATATTTGAACAAAAATAAATTACTATCAATGCTATGAACACGACATAAACCTTCCTTACACCATAGTTTCTTTGCAATAAATTCAATAGTTAGAAAAGAAGTAGCTTATCAATAAAATATCCTACCTGTTGGCCTTAAGATTTTAATCTAAGGGTAATTCCGTAATTTTGATGATAACAAATCATTAATGATGTATTTGTACTAATGGTTACAATGAGTATTTGTCCAAGCTTGTAAGAACAGGAAAATCATATATGGATCATGCGGACAAAAAGATCATGGCGTTGCATTTAAAGCGAACAAACAAGAATATCAAATGCAAAAAGATTGATGTTCAAAGATGATCAAGAGCAAAGAGATTGAAGCTTAAAGTTAATCATTTCAAAGAGGATCAACCACTACTTGAAGATTGGGTAGATAGGTTGGTGAGTGTTTAGATTTTAACTGTCAAAGTAATTATTTGAATTATTTTGAAGCTCTAGAAATCTAAAATCATTATGCATAAAACTATTTTTTGAAAACAAATAAATACCAAATTAATGAATTTGGATTTGAGAATTAGCATTCAAAGTTTTGCAAATTAAATACAAAATATTTAGAGACTCAGCTCACCCCATTTGCAAACTCAGCTCACCCTATTCTCACAATTTTGAAATGCATAACTCAGCTCACCCCATTCAGGAACTCAGCTCACCCCAATCCCTGAATTGCTTCTCAACGGCTCTATTGCCTTTTCAAACGGCTCTATATGACTTTTTGTCATATTTTATGCCAAAAATGATGAAAATGTTTGCTATAAAAGGACTTAAAACTCTCTTTACAAATTAACTCTTGCAATCTCAATCATACACTTTCATATACAAATTTGTATCATCATTCACATATTTTCAAGTCTAGAGCTTCAATTCTTGATTCAAATTCTTACTCTAGTCTTGTAAGCAAGAGAGCTACAATTGTACAAATCAATCTTTGAGAGATATTTTATTGTACAAGATCATTGTATTCAAAGGGTTGGTGTGACCCAATTTTAGGCTAAGAGAGAGTGTTCTCTTAGTAAGGAGAAGTGGTGTGCTTCTTGTAAAGGTTTGCTCTTCACCCGTAAGGAGGAGTGGTAGGAGAAGTGGTGTGCTTCTTGTGAAGGTTTTGCTCTCCACCCGTAAGGAGAAGCCATAGTGGATTTGGGAAGTCTCAAGAGAACCTTGAGCCGAGGACGTAGGAATCAAGGGTATTCTGAACCTCGCTAAAATCGCTTGTCCAAGTATTTATATTTCTCTCTCTACTCTTATTTTGATTTATATTGCTTTGTGTTTTTATATTAAATCATCTAGCATTGCAATTACATTTATCAAATAGAAATCGAATTAAATTCCATTGTTTAGCAAAGACTCTATTCACCCCCCCTCTAGAGTCATTTATTGGGCAACACTACCAAACATGGTTCCCAATCTTCACATTGTGCCATCTCAGTAGTAAGCACAGCTATTTTAGGGTTGTCTTTGTTAGGAGCAATATAGCCTAACTTCATCTTACCAGCTTGGACACTGTTATAAAGCCTCTGAGCCCATGATACTAGTAGTGTTGCAGGAGAAGTAGGACGAGAGCCAGCAAGTGGAGAGAACTCAGATAATAAAGAAGTGTTAACAGCAGGAGCAACCAAAAGTTGAGGATCAGAGGTGTTAACACCCGATATACCAGAAACCCTATATAAAGTAGGGATTTCAAGAGGTTCAGAAACCCTAAATGAGGTAGGGTTGATACTTACAGTTTTTTTTCCTAGGTGAAGTAGGGTTTATACCTGGTTCAGAAACCATAGGTAAAATATGGTTCATCATCGCGACATCAGAAACCCCAGATGAAACCGAATGTTTCTCAGCAACCAACAATGTTGAACCTGAAATATTTGCAGCCATAATGTGGAAAAAGGGATAGAAAAAGATAGTAGAGGAAAGAGAGCAACCAAAACTAAAAGAAACCTAGGGCGCGAAGCAAACCCTAGAAAACCCTAGATGATGAAGAAGAAAGCGTAAAATCACATATCCCCTAAACTTATTTAGAAGGGACTAAAATATTATTTCAAAATAAATAAAGAAGAAGTATAAATATAATTAGATTATAGTAGATGTGTCAATATATATGGATTTAAAATATCTTAAATCCAATAGACGAAATCATATAAAAATATATATTATATTATTATAGCTATTATTTTTATGTATATATATAAGTTAGGTAAGTATACTATAAAATGTCTTAAATCTTTCTTTCACTAGATAATACGAGAATGTAAACCATTTCTGGTAGAAATAAAAACATGAGAAAACATGAGTGAATAACAAAAGATGTCTACAAGGATCGCTCACACCCATGCTCTCTACACCTATCTAATGGGCATGTGGATCCTGTGGAAGGTTAGGCTGAATTCCTCTAAGTAAGCATATCTCCTATGTGAGTGTAGCCATACACTCTCGTAAAACGACTATATTTTCCCTAGCCCCCTCCCACTCAGTCCTAGAAATAGTAAATACCACTGCAGGGACTAGCAGATCCATCACAGGAACTGCGGCTGGTGCTGGTGGTAGAGTTGCTGCTAGTCCTCCCTGGTTCCGATGAATGAGATGACTACGAGATCGCGTCCAGTCCTGTGCACCATAAGGCATACCGGCAAGTACAACCGTGTCATCATCATCGGGCCTGATACCCGCATCCCATATCTAGCTCATCGCTAATGCAGGGAAAGGAAACGCATAGCTCTGCTTTTCGATTGCAGACCTCTACATCGCCTACCGCATCTGCTCAAAAATGATATGGGGGATACAAATCCAAAACCCCTGTTGAAAAGCGTAAAGAGCAAGGTTGAGCGACCCTCGTCACTCAGTCTTGTGCCCTTGTGGGTTCACCTGTGCTCTAAGCACCTCATCAACAAACTAGATCCGTTCTAGCCAGTCCACCTTATTGGTACAAGTCCTGGAGTCATCTATAAACTTGTGACATAACAGTCTAGTGAAATCTGGTCCATCGATGGCTCTGGTGTCGGTAGAGAGGGGTACGTCCCCTATAGATAAGGAGGACACTTTATCTGTAACCCCCAAGTCTAGGCTATCAATTTAGTAGTGATCTCAAGCTCCTGATTGTGAACATATGTGAATAGCCGGGTTTTATCCTCCTCCAGCTGGAGTCCCAACTCTTGCAACATCTCTCATAAATATGCTCAAAAGGACAGACAGCAACGGGCCCAACCTTGAGACATAAAATCCTAGACTGCCCAAGTAGTCATCCTATCCCCATAAAATAGTCGACATTGTACTTATGCTCGTGGTGTAAGGGTTATGGACAACCCGGTAGATAGTAACCTGGACCTCCTGAAGGGTCGGTGAGCAGCCTCTCTTGCGTCCTACGACGCTTGACTCAGCCTCAGTAGCTCTCTTGGCGCGCACCATTCCAACTCCCAAGAATAAGACTAAAATATACCGGAAAAGAATGAACTAACTCTCCTTGAACAATCGCAGAATAGTTCAATCTATCACTGAAGCTGGCAAACGATCACTAAAATGGTTGAACAATCGAAATGAATAATCGATCGATCGCGTGAAGAACCTCTCAAAAAAACAAACAATCGTTCGATCGTGTAATTGACCAAACAATATCTTACTCGTGTATATATTCTTGATATATATGCGTAAGGTCTTGGGAGAGAGTAGTTTAGAAATTTTCAGAATTCCTTTCTAGTATATGAAAATGAAATGCATTTTTTCTATATATGGTAAATTTTTAACCGTGGTGCGTCCAATTTGCATCTCCCCAACCTACCTCGAACGATTGCATAACTACCGATCGATCGGCAATATTTAATAATTTTTATAATTTTTAATATATATATATGAATTCTTTATAAAATAATATTCTAGAATACGAAAATACTATATATATATTTATAAGCCTTTTTTATATATCATAATAGACTTGTATATATAAATACTGTAAGAGAAATTAAAATATAATAAAATCCTAATTACTACACTCGACTAAAACACTAGGAAATTTTTTGACCGAGGCCATTATTAATGTCGATGGCACGACAACTTCGATCGTTTTTAACCAAGTTTATCAGCAAAGTCTATCAATTTGATAAACTCAATAATATTTTGAATATTTAATTTATTTTCCTTAACCTGATTCCTATGTAGTTTAATCAGTTTTAACTGAAATTCTCACCATCGACCCATTTCCTTGTAGCTTAGTGTATTGAAAAACTTCCAATGGTCATATTCTTTGATAACGAAGATTCCCATTTCTGATGAAATTTCAAATTTTGATCCTAATTGATCTTTTATCAGGACTTGTACTAAGAATGGGAACAAAATTTTCTATTTCCGGTCGAACAGATGTTCACAGTATATCACGGCTTCCAAAAATGTCTCTATATGATCGTAAATAATATATGGGATTGAAACCCAATAACCTTTATCAATAAAACATTTTAATAAGTGACGGCCCTCATATATTACTGAACTTAAGACTGACTTCTCTTGCAATGATACTATCTAGAAACCATAGTTCAGGTTTAAGCTTGGCTTTCAAAATATCCCCCATTATTAATTTTGTATCCTTATTGCCACTAATTTTTCTAGCCATTTCATGGTTCGTGAGGTTAGGAGTAGAGATTTTCCAAAACGTTTCTTCTAAATCCGGGAGTACCTTATTGGGAATACGTCATGCTCTTGCAATGGTGTTAGTGGATATTTCCACTTCATGCCCCTGTATTGTCGTGTGCAAAATGTTGCTCATCTCAGGGTCTTTTATATATTTTGTTTTGTAGAATTCCCGAACTAAGTCAGGGTATGGGACCGATGAAGCAGGTTGCAATAGATTTTCTAATCTTCGTTTCTTAAGTTCTTCCACGGCCCGTTTTATTGCTAATTCCGAATACTCATCTCCAAAGAAGATACATTCGCATTTTAATCTATGTTTAGCTAGGAAATTATTTTTGGTCTTTTGTAAAGGTAGATTTGGTAAGGTTGTTTCAAGACTATCGATTGGATTTAGTTATTACTTCTTCTATATAATAATGTATTAGGATATCGGAAATAACTTCTGATGTACGTTTTAGTTGTTGCCTTGTTTTCTATCGGTAATTGCACTTCTCGCAGTAGGTCTAGTTGACATGCTGAAAAATTGTCAGGCAGTTTATCTACCAAATGAGGTACTAATGTTGATACCAATTTATCAAGTGCAATTTTTACAAAGCTCTCTTCATTACCAACTAAATGGTAGCCGAATTCAAAGATATTTTTCCAACCTTCATATTTCCAAATGATAAATTCATAGCCTCAGTTCTACATTTTATACATGTATTAGCAGCTACTAGAAATGGTCGACCTAGGATTACTGGTATTAGCCTAGTCGGATTATAGACAGGTTTATTGTCTAAAACAACAAAATCAACCAGAAAATATAATTGATCAATTTTAACAATAACATCCTCTATTATGCCTCGTGGTTGTTTAGTGGATCTATTAGCAAGTTGTAAAATAACCAATGTTGGAGACAAGTCTCCTAATCCTAACTGTTGATAAACTAAGTAAAGTAGTAAATGTACACTAGCACCTAAATCAAGGAAAGCTTTTTCAATTTCTTGATGTCATATTATACAGGAAATAGTTGGAGCTCCAAGATCCTTATATTTGGGAGACGCAGTGCTTGCTATTATAGAACTCATGTGATTAGTTAATAGTATTTTCTTAACATTATGAGTTCGATTTTTCCTTTTATGCGTACAAAAATCTTTTAAGAACTTGGAATAAGCAAGAATTTGTTTAATTGCTGTAAGGAGAGGAAGATTAATCTTTAATTGTTGGAAAGTCTCAAACATCGCTTGAATATTTTCGTCTTCTTTTCCATAAGGAATAGGGTCTTCTAAACATTGTGAGAACGACGCTTTTGGTTCATAGTTTGTTTTTCTATAACAAGTTTTTGTTTCTTTTCAGGAACTAATTCTTTTTGTATCTCTAAATTTATCCCTTCTTTATTCTCTAGATTTATTTCTTCTTTATCCTCTTGTTTTTTCATCCTTTCCTCGAATTGTTCTTCAGCCTTAGTGTTTATGATTTTACCACTTTGAAGTGTAGTTATTGCTTGAATAGTTTCTACGACTGGTTCTCCTACAGGAACTATATGCTCAATTATATGATGCCATTTAGGGTTGATTATTGGTTGGCTTGGTAATTTCCCTTCTTCTCTTCAATTCATGGAATTAGCTATGCTGATTTGGGTTTCCAAGTTTAGAGATAGATTGGAAAAGTGTATGTAGGAGTTGCGTAGCATTTTAAACTCGTTCAATACAATCTTTATTTCTTATGTCACGTCCCTAAAATCCTAAGACTCCCGAACCGGGACATCCTACGACTCCGGGGTGTGATCCATAAAATGAGCGACCAATTAAGAATATCAATTACGATTAAAATGTATGGAATAATGAATAAAGTGGCATATTCCATACCCAATTGAATGATATAAATACACAACAGAATCCAACTAAAATCCAGCAGAGTTCCGTCTGTAAATGGAACATCTCGAAAACTCAACTCAATAGAAAACCTACCAATAATAAGTATAATAAACACAATGGCACATAGCCCAACATTCCATAAGTCTACTAGAGTCGAGGTAGTGGAAAGAAAACCACTGCCACCTATACACAACCCTCGATAATCTACAGAGCCTCAATGCTCGAATAAGAATACATAAGGAACATGGCGGTGCCTAAGAGATACAATGACATCCTAAAATGATAAATACAGGAAATAAAAGATACACTGATAGGGAAGATGCCAACAGACTGGCTCCCAAGAAAAATACATGGCAATCCCATACAACATAGGTAAAGAGACAGTGGCTAAGTATCATCTCCAATCCATTCGCACTGTAACCATAACTGTATCACCCTGCGCAACTCCAAAACCTGCAACGAGGAAAACAAATAAAAGGTGTTGTTGCACCGCATGTTGTCCGTAGCCGAAACATTTCCTGCAAACTGGCGTGGAATACCAGGGGAATAAAACACCCGTGAACAAAGAAGCTCGGTGGAAAAAACAAAATCCTAACTACCACATCCTCTTACTGTTTAGGTAAAGCTAAACCATCCAACAAGATGCATAGTACACTACCAATCCTGGCCACGAATCACAAGGCACACACTCATATACTACCATGTGTAAATATATAGGGGATATATACATATATATAAATACACAACATGAGTTCCACAAAGTTCAACTATGACTCGTACTCCAAGTAACAACTCTAATAGTCTACACTACTCTTACAATTGAAAGACAAATACATAATAACCCAGTCCAAACTGACTAATCACCAAGTGTTCTCAACGTTAACCAGATAACGATAAAATCACAATCACCTCTAATATCCAAAACAAGACGAATCCATAACTAGTACCAAAGAAGGCTCACAACCCACTCCCCGATAACACATGAGGGAAAGCACTCACGTCCTTACGTACTAACCTAATAATCATTAGTACATATATATATAAATGTACAATATATATAAATGAAAACCATCATCCCATTCCTAGAGAAAGTCTACATCTCAAGGACTAAATCACCTCAATCATATCACCATATGAATCTCTTAATACTATCTCCAATATGATCAATAAATCACCAACGCTCTCACTATGAATAAGGAAATCTAATCGATCAAATTATAAAGATTACATGAATACTATGAACATTACTCTCATGAAAAATCACATAAGAGTCAAGAAATAAAGCAAGAGAAAATAGATCCCAAGGCTAACCAATGGATAATCAAGACAACAATGTAAAGGTTAAGAACACCATAAGTGTTTAGGGAACACACCCGGATAAAGAAATCAAAAGAAGAGGAAAGGCAACACTACGTGTGTGACTAAACAACAAGCCTCATACCCGAGACTGAAAATAAAAGGATGTATAAAACAATCATACCGAGAGAAAACACTCTCAAACCAACCAAAACAACAACTCAAGATTCCTATAATGTCTAAGAGGACAATGAAGGAAGAGCAACGCATTGGATCCATAGAAGACAACCATCCGTTTCCAACCCCATGAAATCAATTGACAGCACAAGGAAAAGATCTGACACCACGCCATAACTAACGGATCAAGTAGTGACATATAAATTAAAAACTTATACTAGTATACAAATGAGAGTGAAAAAATTGCTTAGAAGAATAAGCTAAGCATAAGAAACAAAGTGCAAAGCTGCAGTACCTCGAGTACTTAGCAAAAACGTTTCGATCCCCTAAGATCATGAAAAGAGGAAATGTAACACTCCGTGTTATTTTCCTTTAACCTGAAATTAATTATGATTTAATTTCGGTTATGACGTCACTTGTTCATGAAGTTCATGTTATCCTTGGTATTTCGCGTGTAAATTTTTCGCGTTTAGTTTTAAAGTCGACTGGATGACATTACAGTTTCTCTTTGACGACTACGCGAATTCTTGTTATCGACTACGCGGTATCGTTTTGACATTTAATGTTTAGTACTTCGACTGGGTGACACTTTTTAATTGATCGGGCTCGTTATATGTTCCGACGTTTGGGTTTCTACCCCTGTGTACTTCTTCTGGACTATTTTAGTTAATTGGTGTCCCATGGAATTGCCAGTTCATGTGATCACACTTGGGAGTTGATCCGTTATAATTTTGGATTTATTATGCCTATATAGATTATTGCAAATAATTATATAGAGTTGTGGTTGTTTTATAATTATGGATAAAAGGAGGGTCACTTATGCGATTTAGCATATATGTATATACATGTGTGTATCTATCTGATGAAGAGAAAACGTGACCTAGGGCTTCTTCTCTTTTCTTCACACGACTACACCAACTCATTCTCCTTCTTCTTCAATCAGCAGCTCCACCCTTCTCCTTCACCCTCATTATCTTGCCGAGAGAGAGAGAGAGAGCTTGGATTGGGAATGAGGAAGCTCGCATAAGGCAGACGTGATCTATGCGTTTGAGGGTTCGTCGATTGAGGAGAGCTCCGGCGATGGCTGAGGGAGAAGCGGCGAGCGCCGGCATGCGCAGGTGAAGCTGGTGGTCGGGGGTGGGTCGCAACAGCAGGCCGCGCGTGGTAGAGGCATCACGCATAGTAGCGGCGACAATGTAGGTTCGACCGAACTTCGGCCGATAATTTAGGCAACTTCTCTTTATTGGTTTGGGCCAATTTTTGGTGAGTAGCTTCATCTATACGTAGTGTTCATCATACTTTAATTTCATAATTTTCCGTTGAGCGGTTTGTTAGGAAATCGCATTTATAGGTTATAATTTTCGTTTGGGTTATTTTAAATTTACCCAAATTGATTAACCTATTGCTAGTGGCCTTCGTATATATCGTATAGGTTATCGAGGTGGACGTTTCAGTATATTCAAAATATTATTCGGGTGACTTTGGTCGGCGGGCTCCATATACGAGCGCCGATACTGTTCACAGTGAGCCGTTTTGGGCTGTTCTGTAAGCGTAAATTTTATTTATCACTTCCGTATCATTGATGTGGTTTGGGTGTGCAAACCATTATTTATTTTAATTTAGATATATTAAATTGTGAATTTAAATATCTATATTTGCGTTAGAATCGAAATAGGACTTAGGAATTTAATTTGAGAAATTAATTAAATTATATTCCTATGAAATGAAATAAATTCCTATTTGAATTGAATAGGAATAGGTGGCTTAGTAAACCCTTGAGAATAAAATGGGTTAGTAAACTTTTGTAAAAGTTAAACGTAAACTTAGACGTTATGCTAGGTTCCCTTTTTGATACGTGATTTATTTGTTTTAATTGTATTAAAGGCATGTTAGGTGAAATTGAAATATTTTCCTAAAGAATTTAAGAAAATATGTCGTTTAAAACATGAACTTGTTTTCTCACGATTTAAATGTCTTTATTATATTTTAAAAGCATGTTAAAAAGATTTATGAGATTCATGTTGCTATTTTCATGTGGATATTTTCATAATTATGATGCATTACATATTTATGTTGAGGCATGATTTTTATTATGTACACCATGTCGTGTGAGGACATGGGTGTTGGTGCATGTAGTGCACGGGTTCACCTTTTGCAGAGAAAATTCATTTGGTGTGGTCTACTTCTTTTGCGTGTGGTGCTTGAGTAGACTTTGTGTTTGGATCATCGAAACAACTGGCCAAGAGGTGCTTCTCGCTTCCCACATAACTAATCTTCTGAAAAATTGAGACGATAGGGGGAGGAATCATCGTCCAAGGCCCTATGTGCACAACTGGATCATGGTGACGTCTTCCTTGGTTAAAAGTGTGAAGTGTCAAAAGCACTTGGGAATGATGGTTCGATGAGTACATTCCTTAGTGAGCCTTCAGCCTCAGGGGAATTGTGGACAAGGATCCATTACCCTTGGGAAGGGCGTGTTTTTGTGTGCGTATCACAGGCGGTCTGTGAGTTACGTTGCATTGCATATCATTATGTGATTTCATTGATACGTATATATATGATGTTGGAGCATGTTAATTATGAATATTGAAAATTAAATTCATATTTTATAAAATGCTCAACTGAAAGTGATTAATATGAAAACATGAATTAAATGTGGTAATTGAAAACGTATAATGAATTATAATCTTATACATGTGATTGTATACTTTTGTGCCCGTAGGGGAGATTAAATATATTGGCATAGTGACCTCTATGGTTAGTTGAGGTTAGTGATGGACTGTAGAGTTGATTTTGAGTTGATGCCTTAGAGAATGTGGGTTAATAGTTTTGTGATTGTGGTTAGTTGTGTGGCCTTGTTGGAGATTTGAGGTTAGGGATTGATTTTAGTATCAGTTGAGATTTGAGGCCTTAGAGAAAGTGGGTGAAGAGATTGTGAACTTAGTGGATGTTGTTGTATAGACCTTTAGGTGTCTTTCACCTTTTGAGGAGTGGGGTTATCAATCGTTTTTGAGATTTTGATTGGGTTAGAAGAGGTCATGGTTGAGGTAATATTATTAAGTATTTGGGGTACTGTAGTGTTGTTTCCTGTGCTTAGTTCATTCCCCTAAGCATTTCTTTTACTGTACTCTGTATATTAGTACATGTCTTTGACTTATCTGTCACTCCTTGAGTTGTCGGTTACAACGTGGTGCCGAACCTCTTCCTCGTGGTGTCATTTGATTTCGTGGATTTGGAAATGGATGGTTGTGGTCCATGAGTCCAACATATTGTTCTTCCTTCATTGTTCTTTCGGGACATTATAGGAATCCGTGGAGTTGTGTTCACTCTTATTTGGTTGTCTTCCGGAAATGGTGTTTTCTAAGTTTTAAAATAAACTCTTTGTATTTTAAAAGGAAAAACCCGTTTTCACCTACCCCCGTAGCAACTAAAAGTTTTAGTACTTTATAAAATGAACTTAGGATCTTCTTTAAAAATATTTTTAACTTCTAAAAGCCGGTAATGGCAACTGACGGAGACCGGGGGCAAGACGGTCATTTTTACTGTGTGGTTTCTTAAAGGAAAACTATTTTATTACTTTCTCGAGATTCTGAGATTTCGAGACTTCTTTCTTAAGATCTCTCCATGTAGAGTGTTGAAATGTGTGTTCTTGTTCACCTTTGTTTCCGATCATTTTAAGTTTCAAGTTCGAGGCTTGTTATTGTTCAGTGCACACATATAGTGTTGCATTTCCCTTATTCTTGGTTATTTGATGTCACCACCTAGGTGCTTTGAGTTATTGTACGTTAGGGGAATGGTTGTCGAATGGATTGGTTCGAGTTTTAAAACATTTTTCTTAAAAACTATTGAATCCCTAGGATTCATCTTGTTATAACTTCCACTCTCGGTCATTCGCTTTTGGTTTCCTTATTCGGGTGTTTTCACTAAACACTTGGGGTGTTCTTAACCTTGACGTTGTTGTCTCGTTTATTTATTAGTTTAGTATTGGGACTTCTTTTCCCTTGCTTTGGTTTCCTTGTTCGGGTGTTTTCACTAAACACTTGTGGTGTTCTTAACCTTGACATTGTTGTCTCGGTTATCTGTTGGTTTAGCATTGGGACTTCTTTTACCCTTGTTTGGATTCTTTAACTCTTATGTGGTTATCATGAGAGTAGTGTTCATGTACTCTCCGGGATTTGACCGTTTAGTGTTCCTTGTCCATAGTGAGAGTGTTGGTGATTTATTAACCTTGTTAGAGATAGCATTTAAGGTTTTCATATGGTGATATGATGATGTGATTCCATCCTTGAGGTATAGATTTTCTCTAGGAATGGGATGATTTTTCTTATATATATATTGTACATATATATATATGTAGATGACGATTGTGTTAGTACATAAGGATGTGAGTGTTTTCTCTCCCGTGTTCTCGAGGAGTGAGATTTGAGCCTTCCTTGGTACTAGTGGTGGTTTTGATTCCTGTGGATATTAGAGGTGAGTGTGTTTTCCCTCTGTTGAATTTTCTGGTTAGCATTGTGAGCGTTTGATTGGATCTGGGTGTCGTGTACCTTGTGTACGTTGGTGAGAGTAGTGTAGACTACCAGTGTTGGTACTTGGAGTACGAGTCTTAGTCGTACCTTATAGGCTCATGTTGTGTTTATATATATATATATATGTATATATATATCCCCTATATACTTATGTACGGTAGTATATGAGCGCGTAACTTGGGTTTTCGTGGTTGGGTTACGTTGTGGGCTAGATATCTTACTAGATAGTTTAGCATTTCCTAAACAGTCAGAGGATGTGGTAGTTAGGATATCTTTTCCCACTGAGCTTATTTGCTCATAGGGGTATTTCATTTGCCCCCTGGTATTCCCATACCAGGTTATAGGAAATGTTACGACTATGGGCAGGATGTGGCGCAACGGCAGTTCTCTTTTGTTTTCTTGTTACAGGTTTTGGAGTTGCGTAGGGTGATGCGGATACAGTTGCATCACGACTGATTTGGGGACGATAGTTATTTTATGTCAGTTTCTTTACCCATTTTGTATGGGATTATCATATATTTCTCTTGGGATCCAGTCTGTTGGCATATCCCTATTGGTGTATCTTTTATTTTTCTGTATTTATTATTTCAGAATGTCATTGTATCTATTTGGCACTGCCATGTGCTTTTCTGTATTCTTATTCGAGCATTTGTGACTCTGTTGATTATAGAGGGTTGTGTAGGGGTTAGTGGTTTCTTTCCACTACCTCGGCCCTTGTAGGATTGATGAATGTCGGGCCTGTGAGCCATGGATATTATCGAACTGTTTTTGGCAGGTTATTCTGTTGTGGTTGTGTATCTAGATGTTCCATTTACAAACGGAACTCTGCCGGATTTTCGTTAGACTCCGTTGCTTTGTTCTATTATTCATTTGGGTATGAATATACCATTTTTATCATTATTCCATACGTTTTCATAGTTAAGGATATCTCAATTAGTCGCTCATTGTTAGAATCACACCCTGGATTCATTGGATTTCCCGGTTCAGGAATCTTAGGAATTTAGGGGCGTGACAACATGGTATCAGAGCGTGACATTTTTACCCTTTTGTGGGTGTTTGATGATTGAAGATCATCGTTCTCGTTTCTTTTTACTTCCGCATTCACTCTCTTAGTTCTTAGGCTTCGGTTTTGGAATCCTAGGAAATTTGGGTTGTGACAGGAAACTAGTGACCGTTACCAAGGAACTAACTAGTTTCAATTAATACCTCTTTCAATTTATTCAAACCTCAAATTCACATTTGATACCAACTCTCTAGATCACTAACAGAATCAAGAGACTATTACCACACAACCAGACAGGTTCAATCATAACCTCGTCCAACTAACTCATAACCTTAAAAGTATGATAAATGAAACACTCCTCTAAGTGTGAAAGAAATATCTATTTGGTCAGTATTACGCAACCAACCTAGACCACAAGACTATTACCCGCCTTCTGAAAGGCCTCAACTCACCGTTGATACTACACAATCAACTAGGTTTACAATTGTTAGTCACTAATTAACCCTAGAGGGGGGGGGGGGGGGGGGTGAATAGGGTGTTCAAAAATAAGTCTAACTATTTTCGAACATGGAACACACTATAATCAAAAATCAATTTCTCAATAAGCAAGTGGATGATTCAATTTAAACTTTTATAATAATTAATTTCAAGACAAATTAGCATACAAGATATTCAAGCAAATATAGCATGCAAAATACTTATGTAAAGAGAAAGAGATAGAGAGATTGACACCGTGATTTTTTCGAGGTTCGGTAACTCCTACTCCTCGGCTCAAGAACCCCTTCTTGAGACTTTTCCCGATCCTTTCACTATGGCCCTTCCTTCACAGGTGGAATGGCAAACCTTTACAACACAAGCCTCTCGAGCTTGTCTCTCAATCAAGAGAACAACCCTCTCTTGAACAATCGGTGGACTTCACTTGTCCGAGATTACAAATTCGCATGTAATCAATAAAATCACTCAAGAACAAAAACACTCAAAACCCAAAGGTTTTTATGGAAGATAAATCAATATAAGCTCAAGTGTTTTTGGTGATTTTACAATAGCTCTAGAAATGTATTCTCAAAGGATATAATCAATGAATGATATTTGGAGAATAAGAAGAGATTCTAGAGGTTTTGATTTTCAAAGAAACTTGGAGAAAATCAGATTTTCAAAGCTTGGTTTCAATGGCTTTTGAAGAGAAAATTTCTGCAGAATTTTTGATAGCTTTCTTTCTCTTTTGTATTTCAATCTCTTGATCTTCAATAAACACATCTCATTCTATATATAGCATTGTATTAGGGTTTTGAAGAGTGATTATAGTATTTGAAAGACAAGAGCCGTTTGAATACCATTAAACACGATCCACAAAACATGGGAATTGTTTTCTGAAAATCTGCATATTTTAAGCAATATTCTAGTCGACTACTTCTTCATTGTAGTCAACTACAATGGTCCATCTAGTCGACTAGATTGAGTTCTAGTCGACTACTTTGGACCATCTAGTCGACTACAATGAGTAGTCTAGTCGACTCACGCTTGTTTCAGTCGACTCTTTTGATGTGGATGAAAAACCATTAGCTACTGGTTGAAATAGTCGACTACTAGAAAATACACAGGGTGATTCTAGTCGACTATAACAAGAAAAACATTTAATAAAAATATTTTTCTTTCCGTTTAAGTTTGGTAAAGCGTTTTTCATTTCATTTGAGTTCGGTTCATTTTATACTTGAGCTTATACGATAAAATAGACACATAAAATTACCTTGTTACAATGATCGCTCCCCGACCTATCTACCCCGAGTCTTGAGTCTTCGACTTTCGCTTTTTCCGTTTAATTGATTTTCCTTTTTCGCTTCAATTTCTTTCACAGCTTTTCGCTTTAAATCAAACTTTCTTTCCGAGCTTGTTTTTCGAGTAGTTTCCTTTTCGAGTTTGATTTCTGAATCGTTCACCTGTCTTTTGCTGAAAATATAAACTCGATAATTCATTAGTATCAAACACTCTTCAATGGTTTGTTATCATCAATTTTGGAATTGTTTGCCGAAAGTAAATTTCAAAGCCAACAATCTCCCCCTTGATGATGACAAAACATTTTGTGTTTGCTTGGCATTTGGCGAAACATCAAGTGATGCTCCCCCTCAACATGTGCATAATATTTTGATCAAATGCTCCCCCTTAGTAAATGAAATTTGCAGTTTAATAGGCACTTTGATACAATATATAAAAATAGGCGCACATTTGAGATAACAAAAATAAACAGCCTATCATAGATGTTTCAGTTTAATACAAGCTGCTTATACTAATGAAAAACATGGAAAGGAAAACAGACAAGTTCGCAAATAACCAAAACAAGTCGCCAATAACCATAACAAGCCACACAAAAACAGAAATTGCTAATGTCGGATAATGAAATGCATGACAGTACAATAGCATAATTTCTCCCCCTTTTTGTCAGCGTCGAGGGGTGCGTGAGCGAGGGTTCCTGTGTGCAAGAGTGAGGTCATCAAGTGACCCTGCCAGATTTGTAATACGGGTAGACATTTCCTCATCATGAAGAACAAGGCGCTCATTGATCAATCGAATGGCTTCCGTATTCTGGTTCACGGTCGTATCAAGGCGCTGAAGCATTTGTTCCTGCTGCCTAAGGAGCTCCGTATTGCTTTGAACAACCCTAAGAAGTTGGTTGAGAAGAGCAGCTTGAGAAGCCGAAGCACCGTCCAACGGAGGGACCGAGGAAGAGGCTTCCTGGCGCGATGCAGAACCGCTAGGAGCAGTACGCGAACGAGGAGCAGGTGTAATTTCAGAAATGAAATTTCTTTCCGCATCAGAAGAAATATGCATATGTTTGACATGAGTGGCGTCAAGAAAAATAGGGTGATGCTCGGACACTTCATTCGGAAAATTAAAACCTTTCCGCTGCAGTAGATATGTAATATGTGCAGGAAAGAAAAGCGGGCCAGATGGCTTGCGCTGACATGTGAGGATGACGGAACGAAAAATATAAGCTAAATCAACGCGGGTTCCTGTCAAAACGCAATAAACCAAAAAAGCCTCCATATGAAAAACACTGCTACGACTACCAGTTTTAGGCAGAATAGAGTAAGTAATAACATTATGAATTAATCTAGCCTCGGGTAGTAGCATAGAAGAGGTAATACCGGCGTTTTGCGAAATTTCCTTGTCGATACATATTGCCCGAGCAGCCTCAATACAATCGAAACCATCTTCCTTATACCAGTCCTTGGAGAAGTGGCGGATACCGTCATTCGGAAGCAAGAAAATGCGCTTGATTTCACTGTCATCAACGGTCTCGTCTTCACCACATAAGTTAAAATGAAGATGAGAGAGTAATTTATTCTCGTGATTTTTAAGAGAAGCGTAGAAGCTTTGACAATTCGCGGAAATACCGGAATGTCAAGAGAAACGAAAAAATCCCAACCAATTGCTCGGAATAACTCGAAAGTTTGAGCCCGAATTTCAGTGCATAAATCTTGTGTGACAATACGGCAAGGTGTAGGAGCACGGTGATCAAAAACAGTGATGAATTTATTTCTATTATCATCATCAAGAAGAAGTACCTCAAGAAGAAGAGTTTCATTTGACTCCTCTTCGTCAACGGCCGTAGGACTGCGTGGATTGGTGGAGCTTTAGCCTCCATCAATGCGGGAACGTTTCCGAAATAGACCTCGAGTCTTCGGTGGCATTGTAGAAGATGATGCACAAATGTATAGGGATATATAGATATATGATGGTGTATATATATAGATATGTGAGAGAGTGAGAATGATGAAATTTGGATGATGGAAATGGTTGGAAGATGATGGAAATGTGAAATTAATGAGGGATAGGTGAAGATTTGAAGGTATAAGTGGTAGTAGGAGAGGGATTGAGAGGAGAGGGTTTGAAGGTGGGTGAGGGTTTGAAGGAGGCGGATGGAGAAGATGAGATGAGGGTTAGGTTTTATAGTGGGTTGAGTCGACTAGGTCTAGGTGAGTCGGTTAGATTTAGGTTTGAGTCGACTAGGCTAGGTTTGAGTCGACTAGGAAGGCAAAATAGTCGACTACAACAATGTTTGAGTCGACTAGAATCGAAGATGAGTCGACTAGAATGACAATGAGTCGACTAGAAGGTGAAGACCATGAAATGGTGTAGCTTCTGACCAAAGTAGTCGACTAGATTGGTTTGAACTACACAGGATGAGTCGACTAGAAGAGAAAAAAATTGATAAAAATAGATAAAAATTAGGAAATAAATACATAAAAATAGCAAAAATATTAAAAATAAAGATTATGACAGAAATTAAGATAAAACATCAAAATCCATGGCCATTCCGATTTCACGACGAATTTTAGAAAATGATTCGTCCGCAAGTGGTTTTGTAAAAATATCCGCCAATTGATTTTTAGTGTCGATAAAGATCAATTCAACGTCACCCTTAGCAACATGATCACGCAAAAAAATGATGCCTAATCTCTATATGTTTGGTGCGTGAGTGATGAATAGGATTCTTTGAAATACAAATCGCACTCGTATTATCGCATTTAATAGGCACGTGAGAGAAAGTAAGACCGAAATCAAGTAGTTGTTGCTTAATATAAAGAGTTTGAGCGCAACTACTACCGGCTGCCACATATTCAGCTTCGGCCGTAGATAATGCAACGGAATTTTGCTTTTTACTTGACCAAGATACTAGTGAGTGTCCTAGAAAATGACAAGTACCGCTTGTGCTTTTACGATCAATTCTACATCCCGCAAAATCGGCATCCGAATAACTAATAAGATCAATTGAAGTTCCACGTGGATACCAAAGCCCCAAGTATATTGTACCACTTAGGTAGCGAAAAATGCGTTTGACCGCAAGCAAGTGAGATTCCTTAGGACATGATTGAAACCGGGCACATAAGCATACACTAAACATTATATCCGGTCTACTAGCGGTTAAATAAAGCAAACTACCGATCATGCCTCTATAATTAGTAATATCAACACAATTACCATTTTCATCTTTATCAATCTTAATGGAGGAACTCATAGGAGTTATGGCATGTTTGGTAGCCTCCATACCAAATCGCTTTAGCAAATCTTTAGTGTACTTGGATTGGCTAATGAATAAGCCATCCGAGCTTTGCTTGATTTGCAACCCTAAGAAGAAAGTCAACTCACCCATCATGCTCATTTCAAATTCGTTTTGCATACTTGTGGCAAATTCCCTACATAAAGAATTATTTGTTGAGCCGAAAATAATGTCGTCAACATAAATTTGGACAATCAACAAATTATTCTTAATGGTTTTTGTAAAAAGTGTCTTATCAATCTTCCCTCTTGTAAAACCATTTTGAGTTAAAAACCCGCTAAGTCTCTCATACCAAGCTCGAGGAGCTTGCTTTAAACCATATAGAGCTTTAGCCAATTTGAAAACATGATTTGGAAAAAGATTATTTTCAAAACCGGGTGGTTGCTTCACAAAAACTTCTTCTTCTATGACACCATTTAAGAAAGCACTTTTGACATCCATTTGATAAAGAGTGAAATTTCTATATGATGCAAATGCAAGAAGCATTCTAATTGCTTCTAATCTAGCTACCGGTGCAAAGGTCTCATCATAGTCGATGCCTTCCTCTTGATTATATCCTTGAGCTACCAATCTTGCTTTATTTCGAATAATTACTCCATTCTCATCCTTTTTGTTTCGAAAAACCCATTTTGTGCCAATTATAGTTTGATTTTCGGGTCTAGGAACTAAACGCCAAACTTGATTGCGTTCAAATTGATTTAGTTCCTCTTGCATTGCTACGATCCAAGAATCATCACATTGAGCTTCGTGGAAGTTCTTGGGTTCGAATTGCGATACAAAGGCCATGTGGTTGCAAAAATCTTTAAGTTGAGATCTAGTACTAACCCCTTTTGAAGGATTACCTATGACTTGATCAAGAGGATGATTGTGAACAATCCTCCATGCTTTAGGCATTGAGTTGGTCAAGTCATCATTGGATTGATGCTCAACTTCCCTCATTTCCTTTTGGCTACATGATGAGTTTGAGATATTGAGAGTATTTAGATTATCCTCAATCCCAACAACCTCATCTTCTTCTAGGTCAATTCTAGGTGATGGTGGTGAGGGTGATTCATCAAAGACAACATGAATAGACTCAACCATGGTTAGAGTCCTTTTGTTATAAACCCGAAATGTTTTACTTCTTGTAGAATAACCTAGGAAAATTGCTTCATCCGATTTGGAGTCGAATTTTCCAATATTATCTTTATCATTTAACACAAAACATTTACACCCGAAAACTTTGAAATACCCAATATTGGGCTTTTGACCATTCCACAACTCATAGGGCGTTTTCCCCAACTTCATCCGAATAATAACACAATTGATTATATGGCAAGCGGTGTTTACCACTTCCTCCCAAAGGCTTCGGGGAAGGTTGTGCTCATTTAACATGGTTCGAGCCATCTCTTGTAGAGATCGATTCTTTCTTTCAACTACACCGTTTTGTTGAGGGGTTCTAGGGGCCGAGAGATCATGAGAAACACCGAGATCATCACATAATTTCTCTAAGTCTTGATTTTCAAACTCCCTACCTCTATCACTTCTAATTTTCTTGATTTTCAAATCTTTTTCATTTTGAATGACTCTATAAAATCTTTCAAGAATGGAGTGAGTTTCATTTTTATGAGCAAGAAAGTGAACCCAAGTATATCTAGAGTAGTCATCAACAATAACAAGTACATAGAGTTTCCCGGCTAAGCTAGCCGTTCTCTCCGGACCAAAGAGATCCATGTGAAGTAATTCTAGAGGTCTAGAAGTGGTAATATCTTTCTTTCTCTTTAAAGAGGATTTAACTTGCTTGCCTACTTGACATGCGCTACATATTTTATCTTTCGAAAATTTAGTCTTTGGGAGGCCTTTGACTAAATCATTTTTGGATAAACGATGAATGAGGTCCATACTAGCATGTCCTAGATGCCTATGCCATAACCAACTATTTTCGCTAGATGTGACAAAACATTTAACATCTTGGTCATGCAATTCACATAGCAACAAAGTATACAAGTTTCCATTTCTTTTGGCATTGAACATTTGCTTCCCATCTTTCTTGATTATGCATGCATTTGTCCTAAATATAACATCATAGCCCTTGTCACATAATTGACTAATACAAAACAAATTATGCTTCAACCCATCAACTAAAAGCACATCATCTATAGAGAGAGAAGAGGAAATACCGATTGAGCCAATTCCTATAATTTTGCCTTTAGAGTTGTCTCCAAAAGTTACGTTTCCTCCTTCATATGTTTTTAGTGAAATAAACTTTGATTTATCTCCCGTCATATGCCTTGAGCATCCGCTATCGAGAAACCATTTTTCTTTTGATGCGGACTTCAAGCATACCTACAAAACAAGTTCAAGTAACTTTTATTGGTACCCAATCTGTTTTGGGTCCATTTTGGTTAGATAGATACGCAATAGTTCCTTTTGGAACCCAAATTTGTTTTGTATGAGAGCATGCAATAGATCCTTTCGGAACCCAAATCATTTTTGACATAATTTTCTTCTTTCTATGAAAGCATACGTTTGCTTTATGTCCTTTTCTATTGCAATAGTAGCAAGTAACATGTTTATAATCATTTGAAGATTCATGAGATGATTTTTTAGTAAATGTAGAGCTAAGTGATTTTCTCTTTTTCAATATAAGAGCATCCTTGTCAAAAGCATCATACCCTAGACCACATTTATCAAATGATCCTTTTTGTCTTCCTAACATGATACTAAGGTTCTCTTTTCCTTTTGTAAATTTAGCTAAAACATTTATTTGATCATCAATAGTATTTTTCAACCGAATATTTTCCTTCTCTAGCTCAATGCTTTTGTTATTGCAAGAAACTTCCAAGTTTGAATTAGTGAGACTACATGAAGACTTATCTTTCTTAAGAAGGATATATTTTCTAGCTAATTTTTCAAATTCATCATGTAATTCTTCAAACACATCTTGAAATTCATTGTAATCAAGAAGAAGTTCATCATATGATAGTTTATCTAAATCACTTAAATTTAAATGTACCTCTTCTTCATTTGCCATGAGGCAAATGTTTGCCGTTTCCTCGCTACTTTTCTCCTCATCCGAGTCGCATGAGTCATAGTCCTCCCATGTGACGTTCATTGCCATCTTGCTAGGTCTTTTGTCGTTTTCCTTTTTGAGCTTGAAGCAATCACTTTTGTAGTGTCCCGGCTTTCCGTAATTGAAACACGTTGGGGGTTCCCTTTTGCTAGTCTCGCCTTTAGGTTCGATTCTCTTCATGAATCTTCCACCGTTTGCTTTCTTTCTTTGAAGATGTCTCTTGAATTTTTGGGTGAACAATGCAATGTCCTCATCCTCTTCTTCTTCAGTCGGCTCATTGATTTCATTTTTAGTGAAGGCTTGCAAAGCTATTCCCTTTCTTGGCTTGATGTCGTCTTTACGAGCTTTCAACGTTATTTCCCAAGTGAGTAGAGAGCCGAAAATTTCATCGAGACTCATGGTGTTGAGGTCATGAGCTTCTTTGATAGCCGTTACTTTTGCATCCCACTTTGCCGGGAGACTTCTAAGCACTTTTCGTGACGCATCGGATCTAGGAACAATTCTACCAAGATGCTTTAGTCCATTCAAGATATTTGTAAAGCGAGACATCATAGAATTCACATTTTCATCATCTTTCATAGCAAATAATTCATATTCATGCATGAGTATGTCAATTTTAGATTCTCGTACTTGAGATGTACCTTCATAGGTTACTTCAAGTTTATCCCACATTTCTTTTGCCGTTGAACAAGTAGATACACGATTAAATTCATTTGGACTTAAAGCGCAATTTAAATTTACTTTGGCTTTAGCATTGTATGACATGAGTTTACGGTCATCATTATCCCATTCATTGGGTAATTTGGGGACGGTTTTTCCATCAACAATTTTGGTCAATACAAATGGTCCTTCAAGAACTACTTGCCAAATTTGATAATGGATAGCTTGAAGAAAATCTATCATTCTAGTTTTCCAATAGCTATAATTTGATCCATCAAACCAAGGGGGCCTATTATTCGATTGTCCTTCAATATGAGTGACTAAATTTGATGACATGATCGTTCTCTTAGACGGTAAGTCTAAAATAAATAGAGATTAGGCTCTGATACCAATTGTTAGTCACTAATTAACCCTAGAGGGGGGGTGAATAGGGTGTTCAAAAATAAGTCTAACTCTTTTCGAACATGGAACACACTATAATCAAAAATCAATTTCTCAATAAGCAAGTGGATGATTCAATTTAAACTTTTATAATAATTAATTTCAAGACAAATTAGCATACAAGATATTCAAGCAAATATAGCATGCAAAATACTTATGTAAAGAGAAAGAGATAGAGAGATTGACACCGTGATTTTTTCGAGGTTAGGTAACTCCTACTCCTCGGCTCAAGAACCCCTTCTTGAGACTTTTCCCGATCCTTTCACTATGGCCCTTCCTTCACAGGTGGAATGGCAAACCTTTACAACACAAGCCTCTCGAGCTTGTCTCTCAATCAAGAGAACAACCCTCTCTTGAACAATCGGTGGACTTCACTTGTCCGAGATTACAAATTCGCATGTAATCAATAAAATCACTCAAGAACAAAAACACTCAAAACCCAAAGGTTTTTATGGAAGATAAATCAATATAAGCTCAAGTGTTTTTGGTGATTTTACAATAGCTCTAGAAATGTATTCTCAAAGGATATAATCAATGAATGATATTTGGAGAATAAGAAGAGATTCTAGAGGTTTTGATTTTCAAAGAAACTTGGAGAAAATCAGATTTTCAAAGCTTGGTTTCAATGGCTTTTGAAGAGAAAATTTCTGCAGAATTTTTGATAGCTTTCTTTCTCTTTTGTATTTCAATCTCTTGATCTTCAATAAACACATCTCATTCTATATATAGCATTGTATTAGGGTTTTGAAGAGTGATTATAGTATTTGAAAGACAAGAGCCATTTGAATACCATTAAACACGATCCACAAAACATGGGAATTGTTTTCTGAAAATCTGCATATTTTAAGCAATATTCTAGTCGACTACTTCTTCATTGTAGTCAACTACAATGGTCCATCTAGTCGACTAGATTGAGTTCTAGTCGACTACTTTGGACCATCTAGTCGACTAGAACTCATTCTAGTCGACTACAATGAGTAGTCTAGTCGACTCACGCTTGTTTCAGTCGACTCTTTTGATGTGGATGAAAAACCAATAGCTACTGGTTGAAATAGTCGACTACTAGAAAATACACAGGGTGATTCTAGTCGACTATAACAAGAAAAACATTTAATAAAAATATTTTTCTTTCCGTTTAAGTTTGGTAAAGCGTTTTTCATTTCATTTGAGTTCGGTTCATTTTATACTTGAGCTTATACGATAAAATCGACACATAAAATTACCTTGTTACAATGATTGCTCCCCGACCTATCTACCCCGAGTCTTGAGTCTTCGACTTTCGCTTTTGCCGTTTAATTTATTTTCCTTTTTCGCTTCAATTTCTTTCACAGCTTTTCGCTTTAAATCAAACTTTCTTTCCGAGCTTGTTTTTCGAGTAGTTTCCTTTTCGAGTTTGATTTATGAGTCGTTCACCTGTCTTTTGCTGAAAATATAAACTCGATAATTCATTAGTATCAAACACTCTTCAATGGTTTGTTATCATCAATTTTGGAATTGTTTGCCGAAAGTAAATTTCAAAGCCAACAACAATCTCATCACCTGCCTTCTCTAAGGCCTCAACTCACAGTACTAGCCTCAACTCTCTAAGAGGTCACTAATCCCACATACTTAACCCTCAAAGGGCATAAAAGTATATAACCACAAGTATAAGAATTTACATTTCACTATACTTTAACAATTACTGCATTTAAATCATGTTTTCACGTATCCACTTTCAGTTGAGTATTATATTAAAATATGAATTTATTTCTCAATATTCATAATAAGCATGCTCCAAAATCACATGTAATGATATCATGATCTACATGTATAATGGAATTACATAAATGCAACATGAATGCAATGTGACTCAACACCACCTCGTGATACATACACAACAACACACCCTACTCTAAGGGTCAACAGATATAAGTGTCGCCTAGTCATTCATTGAAGATGGTACACCCACTCAACCAATGAAACTCGATGCACAACCAAGTTGCAAATTGAAATCCGAAGACGGATGCACAACCCAGTTGTGACTTATAATCCGAGACAAGTCTACTCACGCATAATTACACAAACGGACGTACACCAACACCAATTAAATTCTCAATACAAAAGGTGAACTCCATATGCACTATGTCTTAATAACCCATGCACCAACACAAATATGTATCTCATCATATTTATGAACACATTTGACTATCCGACACAAGTCAAACTCATACATGGTTACATGACCCGCATAGACCAACACACATATACTAAACACGATGTGTACTCAATATGCATAAAGTGCCTTAATAAAAACCATATCTCAACATAAATATGTAATACATCATATTTATGAAACTATTCTCCAACATGCTTTTAAATCACTAAAGCAATAATCAACAAGGATGTTTTCTCATGCACAATTCATGTTCCAAATCATCAAGTTGTCCTTTAATTTCACAAGGATAACATTTTCATTCATTTAACATACTTTTATCTCAATTAAAACATTTAAATCACAAGGATGCAATTTTATTCTTTTAAACATGCTTTTTAATTCAATTAAATCAATAATCCACAAATTATAAGGGGATCTAGAATAACATATAAGTTTTCACTTCCCTCACTTTCACATACCCCTAACAGGTTTTAAAATCCGTAAAACACAAGCAGTAGGGGAAACTAATATCACGTTCTAAGTTCATGTCCAAAATTTACAAATTTTACTAACCCGCTTTAAATCTCAAGGGTTTACTCAACCACCTATTCTCATTCGGTTCAAATAGGTATTAATTTAGTAGGAAAAATATATACTTAATTTCTCAAATTAATTTTTTTCTCCTGCTTCTAACCCATCTATAGATATTTTATATTCACAAATATATATATATATATATATATCTAAAATACTATAAAAGCTAGTACGGGGTTCGCACACCCAAACCATAGCAAATGAGATGAAGGTAAGAATATTTTTCTCACCCCAAAACGCGTGCCGCAAGCTAAACCGTCACGTCTGCAACCAAACAGAATAGTCTGACTTGTCGCCTAAGACACGTGCTCAAATTAGCTTCATCTGATATCAGGAAGCCGACCAAATCACATGTCAAAGTTCTGGCCAGATCTGTTGTATCGCGTGTTGCCACTACGCGTGAACTCTGTTTGCTCCACTGCGTCTCTGCCCCTGTGCCGCCATAACCTACCCTCGCCGATGCCCTCCTATCATAGCGTCGTCACCCTGAACCTCCAGCAACTTCACCAGGCAGCACCTCAGTGCGCGACTCTCTCTCTTCTCTCCAACCCGGCCTTTCTCTCTTATTCTCAAGCTGGCCGACGATTTCTTGGTAGAGAAGGAGACGGTTGTTGATTGATGGTATAGGGAAGGGAAGGAGAAGCAGTCATGGAGAAAGGAGAAGATAGCTAAAGTGATCGTCCACTCTCTCTCTCGTTCAAAACACTTATATGTATATATATATATCATAAATACAATACCCATATATATATAATTTTAATTAAATATATATATACCATAAATCCTATAATATTACTAGATCAACCTCGAAATAAAATCACAGGAACCCGAAAATCCACGGGATGCCAAATAAATAATATAACCTGAAATAAATAGTCCGGGGTGTGAAACCCAACCACTAGAACACAGGCTTGATCCCGAACCCATCGAATAACTATAAAAAACTATGGAACGTAAATAATCCAAAATAACCGCGTCGGAACCTTAAATGTTGGAATACTAAAACATGTCGCTACCTAGTCGAAGCACTAAACGATAAACGTCAAAATGAAACCGTGTAGTCGACAATAAGAACCCGCGTAAACATCGTCCCGCCAAGTCTGAAACATAAATGCGAAAAATATACACGTACCGAACACTAAGAGTAACCAAGACATCATGAACAAATGATGTCACAACCGAAAATAAATCGGAAAGAATTTCAGGAAAAAGGAAAAATAACACGGGGTGTTACATCTTGTTCAAAGTCAGGTTGTCTCATAGGTGTGGTGTATTGTTGGGGTTCTAAAAGGTGGCTGATTAGGACTTTGATTAAAGGATCAAAATTAATTTGATTGTTGATTCGAATTTTGGTTAAATGGTCGGAATTGGTTGAATTGTTGATTAAGATTTTGGTTGAATGTATTATTCTGAGCTTTATAAGAAATATTAGGATGATTACGCCAACCCGGATGTATATCTATTCGAAAATGGGTCATTATTGGGGTTGGTAAAGGTCGCATTAACATCCTCAGTGATATACTCAGGTACTTGTTGTATTTGGGGACAGTTATTAGCATAATGTGAAGGACTAGCACACACTAAACAGACTTCTTGAGGTGTGGGATTCACGTAAGTGTTTCTCATTAATTGATCAAACTTTTTATTTAACTCATTCACTTTTGAGGTTACTTCATACATCTGACTTACTTCAAATGCACTATCTGCTCTTTTAGGATTAAAAAGGATAGTCCGTGGAGCTCTAATGTCAAACATATTTTGTCATGAATCTTCACTAAGATTCTTTAAAAGTTCCCATAGAAAGTCTACGGTTTTCTGTGTAAATGTTCCTCCATAAGCTGCATCAACTGTGTTTTTATGGCCCTCTCCTAGTCCTATATAGAAACTACGAACTAACTTGTGACTAGAAAATCCGTGATGAGGGCATTTTCATAAATTTTCATTGAATCACTCCAAAGCCTCATAGAACTACTCACCGGGTAATTGTGCGAAAATTAAGATAGCGCTACGAGTTTCATGATTTTTTCCTACTGGGAATTATTTGTGCAAGAACTCTTTTTGGAGCTTTTTCCAACTACTTTTAATATCTGTCGTACCAAATTTTGTACCGTACCAAATTTTTGCATTAACTTTTCAGGAATGAGAGAAGAATCTAATTTCAAAATCATTATCAGTACATCCTCTCATACGTATTGTAGAACAAACCTCTAAGAATTCATCTATGTGATGATAAAGGTCTTCTTGTGCATGTCCATGGAATTTAGACACCATGTTAATTGTAGTAGGTTTAATTTCATATTGGTCCGTCCCAACTGGTATCGCGATTTCTAAGGGGGAATTATATTCCTGAGGAGTATAGAAATCTTTAAAATTGTGGGCGGAGCCACTACTGTATTATCACCCATGTTTATATTATTTAAATTATTTAAATTATTTATTTTATTTATTTGATACGTTCGATCAATTTCAGGGTCAAATGCTTCTAGTGGACTATTAATTGAACAACGTCCAAGCATAAACAATAAACAATAATATTAAATCAAATAATAAACTGCAATAATTAAATAGTGCAACAATAATATATATTCAAATAAATATTTATTATTTATTTATTTTTATTTTTATTTAATTAAAAATAAATATTTATTATAAATGTATATATTTATTATTATTTTTATAAGAATAAGATATATATATATATATGTATGCAAATCTGTATATATTTTCTTTCTTTTAGGAAAGATTAAATTTTTATTTTTTTCTAATACTATTGTAATGTGATTGAACTGTATCTTTTTTGCCTATATTTGTTTTTATACCAACATAAGTTATTCCGATCGATCACAAAAACAACCTGAACGATCGAAATGATTCCCGATCAATCACAGAAGTTTACGAACGCTCGATCAACTTACTGAATGATCACTGATGCGGCCGCTTGATCGGAGACTAGAGTTCATGAATTTTCTAGAAATTTGCAGTTTAGGCAGTGAATGAATATCAGCAAGAAAAAATATGAAAATAAGAAAAAATAAACTGAAATTAATACAATAATTCAAAGAAGTTCTATACAATAATCTAAAATATACGTTTGATCCCCGGCAACGGTTCCAAAAATTTATGATCGGTTCCAGTCGTGTGAAAATAAAATTGTTTAAAATAAGGAATTAACACGATCTAGTTTTAACCTCTCAGTCGCAAGTACGCGAATAGTATATAGTATAGTTGGGTAGAGAGAGTATTGAACCACAAAGATCAAGGTCATATTTCAAATAATTATAAAGTAGCAAAGTAAATTATATTTCTAAACGTTGTTTGATTGATTTGTTTGATAAAACTACTAAACATAAAATAAAATAAAAGATAATTGTTTTGGTTTTCACTCAAGACAAATAAGTCTAGGGTTTTAATCAAACTCCACCACTAGTCTTGTAATATAGTCTTTTAGTCTTATTATTGCAAGAGGGAGATACAACTTATATGAATCAGATTAGTAACGCTACAAGCAATTGCATAATCCCCAAATAGATGCAATCGGTCTGATTCGCAACAATCCATCTTTGATTTAAGTATGACTAGTGTATGCATCTATACTACAACTACATCTAAAACATGAAATTAAAAGCTTGTCTATATTCTCTTAGCATGAACTGTGTAAACCTAAGACTCTATCATGTCAACTAAGAACCATTATGTAGAAACCATTATTAAATCTTCGGAGGTTCTTGCTGTAACGCCCCGCATTTCCTTTCTCCTTTCTAGAATTCTTTTCCAAGTTTTAACATTTTATGACGTCACTTATTCATGACGTCTTGTGTAATCTTGGTACGTGTAAATTTTTCGCGTTTATGTTTTGGACTTAGAGGGATGACATCATGGACTTTCATTTTCAACTTCGTGATTTATTGTTTGTTAGCGACTACGTGGGTTCATTACAACGTTTTCTAGTTGGAGCTTCGGCAATCGTGTTGTGTTCCCGAACGTGTTACTTGAGTTTATTATAGATGTTCCGGTGTAGCACTTATGTGATTTTATGCTTGTTGTGCTTAGCATATTTAACGGGTGTTTCTTAAAAGGTGCAAATACGTGCATTACTTTTTGTATTTTTATTTTATAATTAATGAAATTTGTTAAAAATAATTTCAATAAAATAATGACATAGGGGCATTATAGTATTTTCAGTAAGTGTAAAGATAGTGGAAATTCCTAGAAATTTGGCTAAGTGTTGGGGTATAAGTGACATAGTGGTAAATAGAGAGGATGACTAAGGGTGGAAGGGTAATTAAGAGGCATGATGACACTCTTGTAATTAACCTTAAGTTGAGAAAAAATTGGTCATTTTCCACTTTTATGTGGTGTCTCACTCCTAGCCATTAGATCTCTTTTCCCATCTTTAATCTCAACCTTTGGATCATAGGGCCTTGTTTGGATGGCACTTAAATGCAAGAATGCATTATTCTTAGTCTTTCATGGCAAGACAACTTTGTGGCCCTTGGATTAAGCCTTCATTTGCTAGCTTTAATCTTAACCATTGGATTATGAGAGGTGTGAGTGGAGGATCTCTACACATTACAAGTCTTTCATTGCAAGACTTCATTATTTCTTTCCATTTTTCTCCTATTTTCCCTCTTGCTTCTTCTTCACTTTTGGTTTGATTTCATCACCTTAAGCTTAGAGTTTTATGTGGCCTTCAACATGAAAGTTAATCATGGTGTTCTTGTCTTCGGTTTGAGCCAAGGATTGGTAAGTGTTTTTCCCTCCTTGTGTGTTTTCTTTTCAAACCCTAGTTTTGGATTTTCTTGCCAAATCATTTCATGATTCTTATTCTCCTCTTGTATTAAATATTTATTCATTGTTAGGGGACTATGGTGAAGGTTTCCACCGATTTGTTCCTTTCATTTTGGTGTTGGGTGAGAGCTAGGGTTGGTGGTTTGTTTTGATCTTCATGGAGGTAGGGGAAAACTTCTTAACTATCTCATCTTGTGATTGTGTAGGTGTGAGAATTTGATTTTAGGTTTCCTAAACTTAGATGTAATTTCTATGTATATCCTTAAAAATGTGAAGTTAGGGTTTAAACATGTTTATATAAAATTAACCCTTGTGTATGGAGTAATTGGTGATAAAAATGAGAGGACTATGATGCATGCTAGTTGGGTGGTTGTTCTTGAGATTTCCAATATTAAAGTATGATTGTATGCTTATATATGTGTATATGTATGTGGGCATAGTTGTCTATATGTATAAGTGTAATTATACATATATGTGTATGTAGGTGTTAAGGATGTAGCCTTGGTAGTGAGATTACTCTAGTTCATTTGGTTAGCACATTTGAGGATATACTATATGGTTGGTTTAACACGGCATCTCAACTTAGAACTACTATCTAGTTCCCCTTTTGTGAATGATATATACTATTTTGGTAATTGATGTTATGTTTGAGATGTGATTTGTGAAAACTTGCTTGGATTGAACTAAGAGCCTGTTTAAAAGAATGGAATTATTATCCTTGTGAATTAAAGAATAACTTGATGACTTGGAACATTAATTGTGCATGATAATGTATCCTTGTGATTTAAACGCTTTAATTGAGATATAAGCATGTTAAATGAATAAAAATGTTATCCTTGTGTATTAAAGGATAACTTGATGATTTAGATCATGAAAGGTGCATGAGAAAGCATCCTTGTTGATCATTGCTTTAAATGACATTTAAAAGCATGTTGAATGATGAATGGCATTCGTGTTGGCATTTTGGGAATGTTGTTCAGGAATATGATGAAATACATATTTATGTTGGTGCATGGGTCATTGAATACATAGTGCATATGGGTTCACCTTTTGTATTGAGAATTCAATTGGTATTGGTATACGTCCGTTTGTGTATTTATACATGAGTAGACTTGTTTTGGATCGTCATAACAAATAGTCAGGGGTGCTTCTCGCTCCTACGGAACTAGTCTTCCGAGAAATAGAGACGGTAGGGGGAGGACTTGTCCAAATCCTATTGCACGACCGCGTTGTGTTTGACATCTTCCTTGTTAAAAATGAAAGTGTTAAAAATCACTTAGGAAGAATCAGTACGATAACTCTACCTTACTTCATGAGCTTGTACCCTCAAAAGTGAATGGTTAGAGAATGATCTCATTGACCCTTGGAGTTAGGGTGTGTGTGGTCACGTGTGTACCATAAGGTGTGTGAGTCACATTGCATTTGAGTTGCTAATATGTGATTTATTTTTACATGTGGATCATGATATTATCCTGTGAGATTGGGGAGCATGTTTAATGTGGATTTTGAAATATATAATTCATATGTTACTAAAAATTCTCAAGTGAAGTTGGAGGATATGAGAATATAATTTGCATGCCTTATTTTAAAGTATAATGTGAGATGAATGCTTATACTTGTTGATATGTACTTATATACCTTAGGGTGGTGATATGAGTTGTTTTAATGGCTTTCTTGTGATAAGTAAAGTCGGTAGTGGACTATGGATTTGAATGTGAGTTAAGACCTTTGAGAAGGCAGGTGATAGTTTGTGATCTTGGTTGATTGTGTAGTGATAACCACTTGATCTTAGTAGAAACCTAAGTGAGGTGGTTTCAAATGTAAAATTGAGGTTTGAAAGAATCGGAAAAGGTTTTGATTTGAAACTAGTTGGTTTTGTGGCAACGGCCACTAGGTCCCCTTTAGTGATCTTAAGGATTGGAATGTCATCGGAGGTGTGGTCATTCATGGTTAAATCGTTATAGGGTTTATGGGTTTGGATGTGGAGCTAAGTGTGGTTGGATTAGGGTTAGTGTCATTGTGTATACCACTTACCTTTTCCTTTGACGTGTCATTTACATTGGTTCTTCATTCCTTTGATCCATTTGAGCGTCTACAGATTCGCTTTGGTCTTTCCGTTGGTGTTTCAATTTGTTTTCCCAAAAACGGAATTTTCATAAGACTTATATTTAAGTCCATTCGATCTTTAAGTGAAAAACCCGTTTTTACTCACCCCCGTAACCCCAACAAAAACTTTGAGTTTTGAAATGGTTTTAAATTCATTTTATAAAAGATTTAGACATTTTAAAGTCGGTAGTGTACAAAATGGAGACCAGGGGCAAGACGAATAATTTTATGAGATTTTAAAGAATCACTTTTATTCAAAGTTTGCTTTTTTGCGTTTCCCGAAATCTCGGTGACTATTTTTGAGTTCTGCAAATGAAAAATTCACTTTTCAAATATTTGTGATTTTTTGAGACCGACGGCTCGAAAAACAGAGTTGTATTGCAAAATCTCGCATTTTTGCATATTTTGAACTTTCAAAAGAAAGCTGATAAGGCAGTGGCTAAGGGGAAAAAAAGATTATTTTTTTTTGGTTTTTTCAAAAATCACCACTGCAGTGCACGTTCCGACACCCGATTTTCGAAAAATCATATTTTCCACGTCGCACCTCCGAATTGACTCCCGTTTATTCCTATGGCTTGTGCTAGGTCCATATTTTTATTTGTAATTTGAAAAATCATTTTTACCCTTGAAATTACTGTTTTAACCTTGGTGAAAGTGGGGTACTTCAGCTTTCCGTTTTTGTTGGCATTCTCCGATACCGTTTTCAAAAATGCATATATTTCGCCTTATGGCTTTGATTTAGGTCCCGTTTGTTTCTATGGCCTGTCTTATGTCCAAATATTTGATAAAAAATTTGAAATCATTTATTTCTCCTTGAAATGACTATTTTACCCTTGGTGAAAGAGAGGTGCTTTAATATCCTGTTTGGGTTGGCGTTGTCCGATGCCATTTTCAAAAATACATCTCTCATCTCGTGGCCTTGAATTTGGTTCTGTTTGTTTCTATGGTTTGATCTATGTCCAAATAGTTGGGATAAAGTTTGATAGTACATTTTTACCCTTGAAATGACCATTTTACCCTTGAGCAAACATGTGACCTTTGAGTGGTCGGTGTGATGGGTTGTTTAATCCCTTTCACTTCCTTTTGGTGTTCGGCAACCTTTATGACTTCCCTTAGGTTGAAGTCACTGTTTTACCCCTGTGTTGGGTCTACGGATTGTGGGTAGTGACATGTGAGGTGATTGATAGTATGAGTTGATACTTATTAGAGTTTTTGGAGATCGGTATGCTCGTGATTTAGGAAGTGTAATTGTTATATTTCCTATAGTGTTATGAATAGAAGTATTGCTCCCATGATTTGGTGATACGTGTTGTGTTGATTGTCAGTGTTGGAATGGCGGGTACGAGTCGTAGTGATCTATGAAGTCGTCTGTACTAATTGGCTTATATTTGTTGTACATCTCTATATCTATATATACATATATATATAGGTGTGCATTTATTATATGTTATTATATTAATGTTTCACTAAGTGCTAGTTGTCCTATTTATTGATGCATGGTATGGCACTAGAGTTATTTGTTTCCGGGGTCTCGTATTGGCGTGAGTGCCATGATGGACATTTGACTGACCTAAGGTAGATGCATGTACACGGGTTGGTTAGCACTCGACTTGGACAGTTGGAGGAAGTGACAGTTATGATTTCTTTCTCCTACGGGGCTTTGATTAGCTCACCCCGATGTTCTTTTTGGCATCCCCAAACACCAGTCTGTAGGAAATATTTCAGCTACGAACAGCATGCGGTGCAACGATACCTTTCTTTTGTTTTCTCGTTGCAGGTTCTGGATTTGCCTAGAGTGTTACGGATGTTATTGCGGGATTTGGGACGTTCATACGTAGATTCGTTCCATTTTATTTTCCTTTACTTGTTCCCTTGTATTGGGACTGTTGTTGTATTTCTTGGGAGTCAGTCTGTTGGTATATCCCTTCCTTATATTTAGCATCGTTGTATAGATGTTTTCTTTTGGCGCATCGACGTGCCTTATGTATCAATTGGTATTAGCTTCTGCCCAGTTATATGGAATCATCTTGTTGGCATGATTCTATTTGTTTTATTGTTATAAATGATCTTGTTGGTCGCTCTTTATATGAATCACACCCTAGATTCCTCGGATGTCCCGGTTCGGGAGTCTTTGGAATTTAGGGGCGTGACACTTGCTCCTAATGATAAAACACAATTGTTCAAGATCAATTATTAATTCAATCTCAGCTTAAGAAAAGAATCAATAAGAAATCTTATTTAGGTTATTTTTTCGATCTCTCACTACATAATCATCATATAAGTTCTCTTTAGCTTCCCCTCTTTGCAATAAAATAAATTAAAGTTCTACATTACTCGACTAGGGTTTCGTTGGAAACCTTAGATACCAACTAGCCACTCATGGAGGGAGAAGACTGCATCACTGATGTAGAATTCATCTTCATGATTCGTAGTTGGTTCTTGAGTTCTTAAGAGAAGCCTCTCTCTAGAAAGAGAGACTTTGTATATGAACATATGATTGAAAGATATTCCAAGATATCCCCAGATATTTATTCTTATGAAGTCTTCACATATTTATAGAAAAAAGTTGGTGCAAATATGGCATGTCTTTGCTTGCATTCCAAGAGGACTTGGTGTGGGGACAAAGTATTAATGGTGAATGGATAATTCTGCCCCTCGATATACTTGTACACAAAGTCAGAATTCTGCAGTACAAGTTCAGATATATCCCAATATCGGTTGCTACCGATCGATCGCGAGTTCCACCGATCGATCGGTGGTCTTGAATTTTGATATTTTATTTATTATGCGAATTTATGCTTCAACCACTTGTACTCCGCTTCACTGACTTGTACCTTGTTCTGAATTGAGTGTATTTATCTTCCAAGTGTCATTCCGGATTAGGAATATTTGCTAAGAATCCAAAATTAACTCAAATTTACGTTAAAGTCCTGAAATACACTTAAACACACAACTCGAATAAAAATATCTTATTAATAAAATAAAGAGACTAACAAAAGTTTATTTAACACCCAGAATATCAAAAATTCTAGTCTCATCAAAAGTGACTTTGACTTTATTGATTTTGGAATGGATTGAATAGTGAATGTGAACACTTAAATTAGTACGGAGAGAGTAACATATAATTTTTGTGGAGAATTGTGTGGTACCTTAATGGTGATAGACCCTTACTTTTATAAGGGTCTTGGTGGTAATGTCCACCTAGGAATAAACTCTATTGACTTCTTATCTAGAAGTTATAGAGTTATCGGAAAGGATAGTCTTACCAAATCCAAAAATATTTGAGTTAGCGTTGAATGGACTCCCTTAACCAACTCATGTGAATTAGACTTTGTAGCGAATGAATATTTTGAATCAAGTACCCTCAAAAATTTATATATTTATGAATAAGCTTATAAAAACTGTATATGGCCCGTCTAAATGTTTTCAAAAATATTCTTTAGTAATCCACAAAATACATATATCCGGATAAACTCATAAGAAATTACATACGACTCCCTTCATTAAAAAAAATTCTTTAGTAACCTACAAAAATACATATATGCAAATAAACTAAAAAAACAAATGCATATAGCCCCCCTAACTCTTTTTTCTAGCTCGCCTCTGGCTTAACTTGTCTTCTCCACGGTCGAACGCAAACACATGTCGGTACACATACACACAGACAGACACATACGTACACACACGTTGGCACGAAACTCGTTGATGATTGTTCTTGGAGATGGTAGTGACACCCAGGGGCGGAGCCAGGAGCAATATATAGGGGCATAGGTAATTTATTTATAAATGTTGTGGGCTATAAAAAAATTAAAAAATTCGATATGTAATCTTTAATGGGTTACGTGAAAAATTTATATTTTTATGGGGTAATTAATAGAATTTTTAAAATTTTGGGAGGGGTCATGGCCCCCTTTCAGTTATAACATAGTTACGACACTGGTGATGCCATTTGGGTTGAGTAATTATGTGTATATATAGACTTGTTTCTAGACTCAAATGAAAATAATTTTTTTTCAATTTCCAATTGAAAAATGGGAAATAATAAGGGGGAACAAAATAAGGGAAATATAATAATAATAATAATAAATTAATGAAATTAAATAAATCATAGGTCGTATACAATTGTTGGGACATCCTAATGGTTCATTTAATTTTTAAAAAAAATCCTTCAAAACTCGTTTATTCCTACATGGCAAGCATGTCGGAAGCCAAACTCCGAAGTTGGGGCAATTTGTAGACACGTATGGGTTAATGACTTAATTATTGTTCGATAGGTTGAATAAAATCAAACATTCTTATTCAAATACATGCAAGAATACGTGTCCCACAAATGGACACGTGTCAAAATCTTAAAGGTTGAATATGCTTTTATGAGATTTTTATTTTATGGGATTTTTAGCATATTCGGTGGGTACTTTTCAAATAGAAAACACCACATTTAACGTATAAATATAAGACCACCCCAACACATTTTGGAGAACAATCAAGAGAAGGAGAAGTAACCGCAACAAAGCTCTGTTGGAATTCCAACTCAACAAACATCTGAAGTCCTTGAAGACGAATAACTAGAAGAATACCACACCTATACCTTTTTTCTCCAAAAACCTTCAATAAATCAAGACTTCCTCAATCCCGAAGAACTAAAAAAACAATCAAGTGTCGATTCAAGATCAAGATTTCAATGTCCTTGCACCGAAGTTCCAAGGAGATTTAATCAGAAGAAAATTATTGTCTATTAGAGAATTGTACCATTTGTTTATCATTTATTATTAATAAAACATATTTATTTGCTCATGTTTTGTGTCCTAGATTTTTGGAGACTAGTTTTGTGGGAACAATAGGTACTTTTAACAATAAGAGTTAAAAAAATTACAAATTTATAAAAAAGGAAGAGAAGTATAAAGTAAGTAGGTAAATTTATATTATAATTATGAAACAAGTACTTTTAATTCACATTATGATTATGAAATAGGTACTTTTAATAATAAGAGTTACACAAATAAAAGAATATATATAGTAGGTAACTTCCTAATGATAAAAATATTATGAGCCGCAAAAGGAATAGAAATAAAAAGTAAGTAGGTAGCTTTATATTAGAATTATAAAATATGTACTTTTAATAATAAGAGTTAGGAAAGAAATAAAATTATAGAGCAAATAAAGTACTAATGAATATTATTATTTTAAAAAGTAAAAAATAATCTTTTTATGAGCCACAAAAGAAATAGAAGTATAAAGTAAATTGGTACACTTTTTATATAAACATAAATTAGATATTGTAATAGATAAATTATAACCCCAACATAAATGGGCCTGGATAATGCATGCGGCATGAACTAGGGGCTAGATGATAGGCCCAGCCCATGGAAGCTTCTGGAAAAGGAGTGGGCTACAAGAAATGGGTTAGATTCATTCCCTATGATTGAGGGATTGTGATAAGAAGGGAAAGGGATATTGATAATCCCATGAAAAAAGGATTTTGATTGGCGTAATAGATGGGCCAAGGCCCATCTAAACGTGTATAAATATATGGATGAATAAAGAGAAAACCATTATTGTGTTGTGTATTTTGTTGCATTTACACAATTGGCGTTGTCTGTGGGAAGCTTTTTGAAGTTATCAAATCTTTAAGCTTCCTACTCTCTATCAAAACTAGAGCTCAATAGGCCATAGCGATCACCCGATCGCAACAATCAAACCTACCCCCCACCGAAGGTCAAAATTCCCAAGCCAATTATCAAATCCTTGAACGCCTAGGAGCCCTGAAAGAGAGGAATGCCTTTCTGAAGAGATAGAATACTAAACTGGTGGCAAAACTGGCACTAATGTCACCCCCGACACCACTCCCAATTCCTATGGCAATCCAACAAGTCCCCCAAGTAGGCCAGCAGGCCAACCCGATGAACCATTATGATCCACCCGTAGGACACCATATAGGAAGCCAGGGCCATCCGAATTTATCCAACCGCTCACAAGAGAAAGAGGATTAGGAAAAATTGTCCTTTCGCGTGATCGGGGTGCCTAACCCTGACGAGATGCTGACTATGAGAAGATTGGACGAGGTGATGGCCAAGTTCCAAAGAGAAGTGCTCAGAGATCTAAAAGCTCAAATCCCCAACGATCTAGCTACCAAAGCATTCCTCGACTCGATAAAATCCCCCTTCACCCTGGCAATAACCAGTGTGCCATATCCAGAAAAGTTCAGATTATCCAAATTCACACTCTTTTATGGCACTAAGGATCTAATGGAACATGAAATTTCTGGTATTTTTACATGCTAATTAAAAAAAATTATTAATTATTAAATGAACATGATTATGTGTTTAATGTGATTTAGTGCTTAATGTGTTTATGTGCTTAGCATGACTTACATGTTTTATGTGAGATTAAATTTGTAAGTTGCATATTGTATTTTCATTTGAGAATAATGAAAAATGTTGAGAACGATTTCGGAAAATAAATGACCGAAGGGTAAATTGGTATTTTGATGTGCGTCAGGTGTGTACAAAGTATATGGTTAAAAATAACACTTTAACAACACAATGTTTTATCCTAAGCAAGCGCACGTATCGATTGTAACATAGCAATGGCTTAAGTAAGGGATATCGATCACACAGAGACAAAGATTGTTCCCTTTAGTAATTCAAAAACACTGAATTATATGTTTTGAAAAAATGGTTTGTTTGGATGGTCAAAGACCAAATTATCTATTTTAGCTAAAATTATCTAGAAAGTAAAGTAAATGTGTTGTGATTCAAATGAGAGAGAAAAGTAGGGTTTTCATCCCTCCACCACTAACCGCATAATGTAGGTCCTCATTGTATCAAGTGTAAGAGGACGATCCATAACTGTGAATCAGGTCATACTGCAAATAGCTAAATATGACCCTGAAAAGGAATACCATCAACCGGATTGCGACAACCCATCTCATGACTAACCTAACTATTGCATACCAATTATATTACACTAATCTACTCCTCATGCATGAAAATAAACTAAAGCATGTCTATATTAAATTGCCAAGGCACGACCTGTGTCAACCTAGGGTCTCAAGTTTCATTACCACCATTGTGTAGAAAACCATAATTAAGCATCTGATTTCCAGCCCATACTTAATAATCAAAGTTGTGCAAAATAATACATTCATTCCATCTTAGCGGAAATTGTAGAAATTTGGCTAAGTGCAGGTGTATGAGTGGCATGGTCGTAAATAGAGAGGATGACAAGGGGTAAAGGGGTAATTGAGAGTCTTGATAGCACTCTTGTAATTAAATTCCCACTTTATGTGTTGTCTCACTCCCGGCCATTGATATTCTTCTCCCATCTTTAATCTCAACTCTTGGATCATAAGGCCTTGTTTGGATGGCACACAAATACAAGAATGAATTATTCTTGGTCTTTCATTTGCAATACTTCATTTTAACCCTTAGATCTCCTCCCTTTTCTATAACATTTATTGTACGATATTGGATTAGTGTGAGAGATGGTGGGAAATCTCTACAACTTCATAAGTCTTTCTTTCATTGGAAGACTTTTCCATTCTCTACAAACTCATTTTTCTCTACACTTCTATTTTCCCTCTTCCACTTCTCAACTTCTTCATTGATTTCATCTCCTTCCACTTGGAGTTTGAAGAAGTCTTTAACATGGGAATTTCTTGGATTGCTCTCAATTTGAGGCAATGACGCTTGCTCTACTGGGCTAGTGAGCTCACCCCACGACTTATATATTTTTCAGGTGGTGATCCCATTTCGGGAGGTCTGTAGTCTCTCATTAGAGATACGGTGTTGATTTCGCCTTTTGTGCATAGGGAAGCGGAGTACTTTTTTTTGTAGAGCTTAGCTTATGTTTTACACATATGCTTATTTTGCTAACTGTTTCGAACCATAAACTTATTCTTTTGACGGGTAGCATGTAATCCGAGTAGTTACATGGATGTATGTCCCTTAGAGCATTATACGCGGAGACTTTATTCTTTTAGTGCTCTTCGGTGCCAAAAATGTAAACTATTTTAATTTTTGGAAAACTATGACATGTATCGCCTTAAGGTATTTGAATATTAATCTACGAATACTTTTGTTTAGTGTTGTGTAGTGGATTTTCGTTATTGAATGTGGTTATTAGGTGTCCGTCCAAAAATGACATTTTTCTAGGTTTTCAAACAAATCCTTTTGTTTTGAATGGAGAAACCCATTTTCTCCCACCCCCGTAGCCCCGACAAGTTTTCTTGTTTTAGAAATGATTTTAAACTCATTTTCTTAAACATTTTGACTTTTAGAAACCAGCGGTAGTTAAAACGGAGACCGATGGCAAGACGAAAGATTTTACGAAACCTAGAAAAATCACTTTTATACAAAGTTTACGTTTTATGCATTTCCCGAGGTCTCGGTGACTATTTTTGAGTTCTGCCAACGAAAAACTCACATTTCCAATATTTGTGATTTTCAGGACTGACTGCGCGAAACATGGAGTATGTGTGCAAAATTGGCATATTTCTAGTTTTTTCAAAATTTCACCCTTAGTTGCTGATTTTTCAGATGAGGCTGAGTTTGAAGGGGGTTGAGCTGAGTTGGCATCGCGACAACTAATTTTCGAAAAATCATATTTTCCGTTTCGCACCCCCGAATTGGGTCCCGTTTGTTTCTATTGTTTGTCCTATGTCCAAATTCTTGAGGTAAAATTTGAAATGTCAGTTTTACCCTTGAAATGATCATTTTACCCTTGGTGAAAGTAAGGTACTTCAACTTTTTGTTTTGGTCGGCGTTGTCCGATAATATTTTTAAAAATTCATATCTCTCGCCTCGTGGCTTTTTTTAGGTTCCGTTTATTCCTATGGCTTGTGCTAGGTCCAAAATTTGTATTTGTACTAGGAAATTACCATTTTATCCTTAGGTATAAATCAGGTGTTGGAATGATCCGTTTAGAGTGTCGTTTGAGTTGTTTCATTTCCTTTTCGATCCCGAATGATCTTTTTGACAACTTTGGGATGTGAAATGACTATTTTACCCTTGAACAGGTATTTTACGACTTAATGAGATTTTATTTTATTTTTTTCACTTCCGCATTCACTCCCTTAGTTTTTAGGCTCGGGTTTCGCAGTCCTAGGAAATTAGGGGTGTGATAAATTGGTATCAGAACATGTTTTTTCTCTATGGGATGACAGGCGAGGGTCGTTATCACTTTTCTCTTTGTTGTCTTTAGATTATGACTTATCACCTAGTAGTGGTGGGTTTATTTTTCGTGTCCACTTGTGCGTATGTCAGAATGGCGGTATTACGTTATTGGCGTACCTTTGGGTTGGTAGTGCGTTAATCCTTTCCTCTTTGTCTTCGGGAGTTGGATTAGCTTACTTATGATCTAGGATCGTTATTTCCCTTATTACTTTAGTCTTTTCCTCGCTTGTTGATGCATGGTTTGTCTATGCACTAGTGAGGTGTAGTGTGTACTTGACTCGAGTCTATCATGATCATAAAGTCACAATTGTTTGATCATCGTTAACATTCGACTTCACTCCCTTTGGCATGACAAGCTTCGACATCATTTTGGGCATGGATTGGTTATCAACCTTCCATGTGCGAATTGATTGCTTTCGAGGTCGTGTGTCTATGGGTGTGCCTTCGGTGAGCACTTTCTTTTCTTTCGTGATCGTAATGACTCTTCTTTTGCTTTCTACTATGATAGGGTTTATATAATTGTGTGTACGCTAGAGAGTGAGTACTTTATTCGTGGGCGTTTGGAGCGATGCTAGTGTTATTTTTCATGGTTTGTGGAAAACGTGACTTACCTAGCTTCTTGTTGGCAAAAGTGGCCGATGGAGAAATAGGTGGTTTTGTCGACGTACCAAGTATGTGTACGAGTGTTGGGATGTCCTCCCCATTGATTTAAATTTTCATTGCAACCTTACCATAATGTAAAGTATTCTATTGGGTTTAGGCCGTATACCATGCCTATTTTTATGGTATCGTATTGGATAGCACCGATGTTATACATGAGTCTTGTAAACCACTTATTTGACGTGTTCATGAAGCATATTGTTTCGAAAGGTAGTAATTCTATCGACCTTTTAAAGTTCAAGCGGTGTTGAGTTAGAACCGAACGACCAATGTCTAGAGTTTCATAGTTTCTCGAGTGAGCGGGTAGCTACCGAAGGTTGTTAGGAACTTTTTTTTGTGCCTTGGGACTGCAATATTTTGACTTACACGGTAGAGTGTTAGGTTCGTGCGGGATGGCAAGTATGAAGGGTTATCCTCTAAGGAATGACACGATTGACTACGTCTCTGATTTTAGCATAACCCTAGCAAGGCATTGGTTATGTTGTTATGGTGATGTTTCATGTAATAGTGTATTCCTAGGATGGATGAGCAGTTTTGTTGTCCAGGCATGAGCCGCTTCGGTATCATTCTGTGTTTGGGGACGAGTTCATCTGCCCTTGTGTCTTAGTAGGTCTCCTATGAGGACTTAGCGAGTGTGATACGTTATATAGTGATAACATGTCATTGGAGATTAAGTGGTGTATCTCCTAAGCTTTGATTTTGGTTTCCCTTTTGCTTGAACCGTTAAGGGGTTTTGTGATTTGGTGGTTAGATGCCCTTATGTAAATATCATGAGGTTGAATTTCCTTTTTGGGGTCATTACTAGTTAATGTTTTTTATTATGGTATTCAATGGGTGTTACTGAGTATCATTCTAGTGGTTCGAGGTTGTTTTACTTAGGGTTATGATGTATCTATATCCTTCCATTATTATCAATAGACTTGAGGTCTAAGAGTAGTCATTCATTAATTGTGAATTGTCAGTTTATGTAACACTAGGAGATGTGTTTTATGAGCCTTGGAGTGGTAATATATGATGAAAGAGTTGTGAATCATTGTGTGTGGCTTGAAGATATAAATTATGATGTTACATTTTCTTTAGCTTGTAAGTAGTGGGCTTGAGTATAAGTCTTGATTGATTTATGGAAAGTAGAAATGGTGTTCGAGGAAATAATTGCTAAGTTAATTAGTAATGGTTAAAATTTTGAGAGTGGGTATATGTTTAGGCTCACTTATTAGTGATGATTTTGATTGCAGATCTTGATGTTGATTTTTGGTAGTGTTATAGCTAATAGTTGCCATGTAAACTTTTAATTTCGGGAATACGATTTGGTGATTCAATTGAGGCATGATTATTAGCTAGAATACGAGAGTGTTGATTATCAAAAAATGATTTGAGGAATAGTTTAGGAGTATAGCTATCTGTCACGAAAAGATAGTGGAATTGTTAAGTAGTTATTGGGGTTGTCTGATGTATGTTATGGTTAAAACATGAGTTTAGGCCTTGTTGACCTAAAAGGAATGAAAATTGGAAATGTTAAGATTACTATGGATTGAGGTATGAAGTAGTGTGATTATTATGCAATGAATGTTAGTTAGTGCAGGGTTTCAGTTCTTAGTAAAAATAAGGTATGACTTGTAACCTTGAGGTTCATTAGTGGTTGATCACTAGAGTTCATGAAATCAGATTGAGTGTAAGTTTCTCTGTCAACCCTTGATATGGCGGGCGTTGAGTGATAGTGTGGCGATTGGCAGTGATGAGTTACTTTGATGGTTTGCCTTGGTCTTTCATGCTGTTGATCGTGTTTGTGTATTCACGTGAGTAGGGAATTTGTCACATTTCTTCTTTTCCTTCATTGCGTACTTGGAGTACGGTCTTTCTCGCTTTACGATAGTGTAGTTAGTTTACTTCTACAGGTTTTCAGTAATGTACCTCATTACGTGAGTTGAGGTTGATTGTACTTAGTGTATGGGTACGTTATTTAACTGTGTTTGTGGTATGAGGAAAGTAGAAGCTATTTTCGTTGAGGAGTGAAGACTTCGATGATATACGTTTTAGCTACCTTGTTTCTATATTAAGGGATTCTTAGGGACATGTGACCTGTGTTACCTTTTGATGTGTGGTTTATGGTAAAACTAGTCGTACCATTCGATTTTAGAGTTGGGGACTTGACTTTGAAACAGTCAGGTTTCCCTGAGCAATGAAGTTTATGGACATTAGAGAGTGAGTTATAGGCTGTGATGTGCTATGTTCAGTGGTAGCATCTAAGTGGTCTGGAACCTTATAGGGATTATATGTAACGTATGAACTAGTGAATTAAGTTGAAGTACGATTGTCGTTGAACCGTTAATTAAAGGGTTAGATTTAGATGCCTTCTTGGGAGGCTATTATATTTTGTTATAGATTGGCAACTTAAGGAATTAAGCTGTGATCGTAGCTTATCCACAAGACTGTGGGTCGTGATCGAGGTTTAATTGTGATTGGACTTTGGAGATTCAATGTGTACCCTTAGCATTATAATGTACTAGGTTCATTGAACAAATTGAGAATTTGAGGTTCAAAATGATTGATTCAAAAAGGCAATGATATAATGATTGTAGAATTAAAATCTAAAGAAAATGTTAGAGGTCATTATATATGTATTATTGATTGTGATCGTGATTATGGATCTAGTGCTTTAATAGTTGAAATAGTGAACTGAGTGATATGGTTATAGGGCCAAGAATAACCATTATTACTCAAGGATTAAGTGCTTTGATTTATGGCCTTAGCATATGTTTTGCTAGGTAGTGGATCCTTCTGGTGCTTTTAAGGTTGAAGATTTGATCTTCTTTACCTGGATTAGTATAACGCACGGACTTGAGCTATGATCATTATGGTCATAGGAGCCTTGATAATGATTATTAGACTTTTAGTCTTACCTTGAGTTTTGGACCTTGGCTAAGTCCCTTTGTACTTTTAGGTGATTATGGTGTAGTAGCCTACCGAGTGTGTTACCATAAGAGCTCACCAAGGTTCGCAGTGTTTATTCCATGTCTTCATCTTTCTCATGTGCAGGCCGGATCCATCTCATGTCTTGAGTTGGATGGGCATCATTGTTGCCGAAGTTGAGTCCTACGAGGAGCGAACCGTGAGGATTATAGGTGCTCGACAGCGGATTTTGTGAGAAAAAAAAAACCATTTCGTTAGTTGAGGCCTCATGGCACCATCAAGATGTCGAAGAAATGACTTGTGAACGTGACCGTGAAGTTCGGGAAAAATACCCGAACTTGTTTCTTTTTTATTTATGTTTTGATTTCGAGGACGAAATCTCCGAAGGTGTGGAGGTTCTAACATCCGGTACTTTTGCGTGCTAATTAATTATTAATGATTAAATGGATAGGTGATTATGTGTTTAATGTGATTTTGTGCTTAATGTGTTTATGTGCTTAACATGACTTACATGTTTTATGTGATATTAAATTTGTAAGTTGCATGTTGTATTTTCATTTGAGAATAATGAAAAATGTTGATAACGATTTCGGGAAATAAATAACCGAAGGATAAATTGGTACTTTCATATTCAGAGGACTTAGTGGAAATTGTAGAATTTGGCTAAGTGTTAATTTATGAGTGACATAATGGTAAATAAAGAGGATGGCAAGGGGTAAAGGGTTAATTGAGAGTCTTGATAGTACTCTTGTAATTAACCCTAAGTTAGGAAGAATTTGGTCATTTTCCACTTTTATGTGTTGTCTCACTCCCAGCCATTGATCTTCTTCTCCCATCTTTAATCTCAACCCTTGGATCATAAGGCCTTGTTTAGATGGCACACAAATGCAATAATGCATTATTCTTGGTCTTTCATTTGCAAGACTTCATTTCAACCATTGGATCTCCTCCCTTTTCTTTAACATTTATTGTAGGTCATTGGATGAGTGTGAGAGATAGTGGGAAATCTCTACAACATCATAAGTCTTTCATTGCAAGACTTTTCCATTTCTCTACAAACTCATTTCTCTCAACACTTCTACTTTCCCTCTTCCACTTCTCAACTTCTTCATTGATTTCATCTCCTTCCACTTGGAGTTTGAAGAAGTGTTTAACATGGAAATTGCTTGGATTGTTCTCCTCTTCAATTTGCTCTAAGTATTAGGGTAATTTTCTAGCTCTTTTTAGGTTTTGAACTTCAAACCCTAGATTTTTCCATTCTTGAAGTATTATTTTCAACTATTGATTTTTGGTTTCCTTTTCTCTTGAATCTTGTTAAGGACCATAAGTTGAACCTTTTCACCGATTTTCGGTTATTGGAAGCTTGGAGTTCATCTTGTGTTTTGAGATCACTTTTGGGTTGGAAATTTTGGTAAGTGTCATAACTATCTCTTTTCTTTTGAGTATTCCATTCATGGAACCCTAGTTTAGCTATCATTAGGGTTTGGTTTGTTTCATGTGGTTGGAGCCACTCTTGATAAGTGTAGGTTTTTTCTTAAGACTATTGTAATCTTGTTTCCATTATATGGTGTATTGAATAGAATTGTGAAGGTTGTGTAACCAACTTATTCTTAGAGGCACACTTGACATTGGTGACCTTGCTTGGACCACTTTAGCATCCTTGTGTTAGCTTACTTGGAATTGAGGTAGGGGAAAAATGAGTTGTTTTAGTTTTTGTAAAAGGGTGTGTGCGTCTGTGTATATATGTCGTATATATATATATATATATATATATATATATATTCGAGTTGATTTTTGACAACTTAAATGATGAATTAGGCTCTTGATAGCATGATTGTGTGATATAAATGCTTATGGTGGTTTATTGCTTATAAATGTGAAAATGTAAGCATTGTGATAAGTGGAGTACAATATATTGCATCATGAGGAGCATGTATTGTGATGGAGCATATTGTGAACTATTGCTTATAAGTGTGAAATTGTAAGCATGATGGTTATATTGAGTACAATATATTGCAAATGAGAAACGCATATATTGTGATGGAACATGATTATTATTGAAAACCTTGATGCATATTGAGTACATCGTGTAGTGTCAAAACTATGGTGTTGGTATATACGGGTCGTGTAATCATGTGTGGGTAGTCTTGTATAGGATCGTCACAACAACTGGCCAGGAGGTGTTTCACCCCTACCGAACTACTAAGTCCGAAAACGTGATAATGGTTTGGGAGTCATAAGAGAGGCTCATATTCTTGACCTTTGTGGTCTTGGGGCACAGAGTTGCAAGTTGGGCTCTCGTGCAACCGCTCTTCCTTGTTGAAAGTGTGAAGTGTCAAAAGCACTTGGGAATAATCAATGCGGTACTCTACATTACTTGATGAGCTTCTATCCTTAAAAGTAAATGGCCAGAGTGTATCCGTTAACCTGTGTTGGGCCAATAGGGTATAACATGAGGTGTGTTGAGTCAGATTACATTTAAAATATCATATATGTGATTTTGATTTCGATGTTGAAGCATGCTATATTTGAATAACTATATTGGGAAAAATTGCTTGTTGGGTTCATTGGGGTTCCAGAATGGCGTGAGAGCCATGTGGGACAATAGACCGACCTAGGATTAGTAGCATGAACCTTGGGTGGGTTGTACCACTCGGACTACCGAGATTGAGGTGATGACACTTTCTCTACTGGGCTAGTGAGCTCACCCCACGACTTTTATATTTTTCCGGTGGTGATCCCTTTTTGGGAGGTCCGTAGTCTCTCTCGCTAGAGATACGGTATTGATTTCGCCATTTCTGCATAGGGAGGCGGAGTAATTTTTTATGTAGAACTTTGTTGATGATTTACACATATGTTTATTTTGCTAAATGTTGCAAACCCTAAACTTATTCTTTTGACGGCTAGCATGTTAGCCGAGTAGTTACATGGATGTATATCCCTTGGAGCGTTATACGCAGGGACTTTATTATTTTGGTGCACTTCGCAGCCGGAAATGTAAACTATTTCAATTTTGGAAAACTATGACATGTATCTCCTTAGGGCATTTGAATATTAATCTACGAATGTTTTCATTTAGTGTTGTGTAGTGGATTTTTGTTATTGAATGTGATTATTAGGTGTCCGGCCGAAAATGGCATTTTTCTAGGTTTTCGAACAAACTCTTTCGTTTTCAATGGAAAAACCCTTTTTCGCCCACCCCCGTTGCCCCGACAAATTTTCTTATTTTAGAAATGATTTTAAACTCATTTTCTTAAAGATTTCGACCTTTAGAAACTGGAGGTAGTTAAAATATTCTTATTCCCTATTGGTGTATCTTTTATTTCCTGTATTTACTATTTCAAGATGTCATTGTATCTATTCGGCACTGCCAGGTGCATTTCTGTATTTTTATTCGAGCATTTGTGGCTCTGTGGATTATAGAGGGTTGTGTAGGATTTGGTGGTTTCTTTCCATTAACTCGACCCTAGTAGGATTGATGAATGTTGGGTTGTGTGCCATTGTTACTACTGCACTTATTATTGGCAGGTTTTCTATTGAGTTATGTTTCCGGGATGTTCCATTTACAGACGGAACTCTATCGGATTTTTATTGGATTCCGCTGTGTATTTCTATCATTCAATTGGTTATGAAATATACCACTTTTGTAACGTCCGGTATTTTTACGGGTTAATTTAAAAATTTTATTTAAACAATTAAGTGCTTATGTGTTTAATGTGTTTAATTGTTTTAGCATGCTTTACATGTTGTACGTGTTATGAAAATTGTACGTAGCATGTTGTATTTTCATTTTGAAATTAATGAAAATTATTGAGAACAATTTCGGGAAAGAAATGACCGAGGGGTAAAGGAGTAATTTCACATTTGGAACAATTAGTGGAAAATGTAGAAATTAGGGCAAGAATGGCATTTTAGTAATTAGGGAGGATGACAAGGGGTAAAAGGGTAATAAAAAGTCTTGATGGCACTCTTGTAATTAACCCCAACTTTGGATGAATTTGGTCATTTCCACCTTTTATGTGTTATCTCATTCCTAGCCCTTGATCTCATTCTCCCATCTTTGTTTTAAGCCCTTGGATCATAAGGCCTTGTTTGGTTGGCACTTAAATGGAATAATCCATTATTCTTGGTAATCCACTTGACAAGACTTTTTCTCAACCATTGGATGGTTTGTTGATTTCCATCTTTTTTTCTAAGCCCTTGGATGATAAGGCCTTGTTTGGCAAAATAATGAGTTTTGTGAATTATGTAAAAAGTCTTCCACTTGGCAAGACTTATTCCAAGCCATTGGATTCATTCTTTTCTTTCCTAGCTTCATTTTGGACCCTTGGATTTGAGTAGGGTTAGTGGAGAATCTCTACACTTATGAGTTCTCTCATTTGCAAGACTTCTCTCATTCACCACAAAGCTCTCTAGCTTCTCTCACACGATTCTTCTCTTGCTCTCCCTCATTTCACTCCTTCTTCCTCTTCTTGTCAAATTCTCTCATCCTTATGATGAGAATTTGAAGAAGGTTTGTGCATGAAAGTGGATGTTGGTGCTCCAAGCTTTCTTTTGAACCAAATCTTGGTAAGTAATTTCTTCTCCTTTAGAATTTCTAATTTCAAACCCTAGCTTCTATTATTGGATTCTTGTCTTCAATTTTTGATTTATGGAGTTTTCTATCTATAGCTCTTGCTTGAGACTCCATTGGAGCTTAGCTATCGGTTGGGTAGAGCTTAGTGTTGGCTTTGGAGGAGGTTGGGTGGATTTGGATCACTCTTGGAGGCTTCACTTGTTCTTGCTTGCTCTTGCTTGGAATTGAGGTAGGGGAAAATGATTGTCTTTGTCTTAGTAAGAGGGTGTGTGCGTCTAAGTGTATATATGCCGTATATATTTATACGAGTTGGTTTTGGGCAACTTAGACTATGATTTAGGCCCTTGATAATATGATTATGTGATATGAATTCATGTTGTTGTTTATTGATCATAAATGTGATATGAATTGATGTTGTGGTTTATTGATCATAATTGTAATATTAGGAGCATGTGTAAAGTTTGACATGATATATTGCCTAAAGAGAAAAAACATATATTATAATGGAGTATGGTTGATGAAAAATCATATGTGCATATTGAGTACTCATGTAGTGTCAAATTCATGATGTTGGAATATGTGGGTGGTGTAGTGATGTGTTGGTAGTCGGGTTCGGATCAAAGCAACAACTGGCCAGGAGGTATCACGCCTACGGAACTAAAAAGCCGACCAAATGTGAGTTAGGAGTCCGGGTAGAGGCTCATGTTCTTGACTTTTGTAGTCATGGCGTACGGAGTTGCATGTTGGGCTCTCGTACAACCGTCTTCCTTGTTGAAGTGATAGAGAGAAAAATCACTTGGGAAGAGTCGGTGTGGTACTTTACAAGTAATTGGACAGAGTATGTATCCGTTAACCTGAGTTGGGCGCCGTGTGTCTCAGGGGAGGTGTGTCGAGTCATGGTGCATTTAGACTATCATATATATGTGAATATGATGTTATTGTGGAAGCATGCTATAATTATAGAAAATTATGTTGTGAGCATGTTGGGGAAACTTATTTGTTGGGTTCGAAGGGGTTCCGGATAGGCGTGAGAGCCATGTGGGACAAGAGACCGACCTAGGGTTAGTGGCATGAACCTTGGTTGGGTTGAACCACTCGGACTACCGAGATGGAGGCAATGACGCTTCCTCTACTGGGCTAGTGAGCTCACCCCACGTTATATACATTTTTTTCAGGTGATGATCATGTTGGGAGAGTTCCGTAGTCTCTCCGAGGACGTGTGGTTGTATGTCCGTCCTTTTGTGCATGAGACGGACCACACTTATTTTGTTGGACATTTAGTTGATAAATATGTATATAAATGTTCATTTTGTCCATGTAAGTTGAATTTGAAAAACTATTTTATTTTAACCTGGCTAGCATGTTAGCCGAGGTGTTATTCTCAATGTACATCCCTTGGAGCGCTATGCACGGGGATTATATTCTTTTGGGGCACTTCGGTGCCGAATTGTGGAAATATGTAATTTTGGACAAACTCTAACATGTTTCGCCTTAGGGCGCTATAATGAAAGTATGGATTTCTTTTATTTGGAATTTTGAATGGGAAATGAATTAATTGTCTTGAAGTGTGATTGTTAGGTATTCGGCCGAAAACGGCATTTTTCTAAAGTTTTCAAACCAATCCTTTCGTTTTGGATGGAAAAACCCGTTTTCGCCTACCCCCGTAAAACTGATGAAAATTTGTGTTTTGAACAAATTTGAAGTTGTTTGAAAGAAATTGAGATTTTTGAGTCGGTGGTTTAATCAAACGGAAACCGGGGGCAAGACGGATAATTTTTACAAAAATTCAAGTAAAAGATTTAGAGGAAAATAATTGTTTCTTTCTAGTTCATGGGTTTCGGAAATATTAGTAGCATCCTATTAGTGTTGAGACTATTTCTTTTAATCTATAAGTGTTCAGGATGGTGTAGAGATTAATTTTCCCTTCTGCAGACTTGAGTTGAGTTTTAAGATAGCAGCCTAAGTCTTCACCTCCATTTACGCAAGCCTCTGACAGTTTTAGTCAACTCCTTGCTTGGTTTAGTCGACTAGAACCCTCCTTTTAGTCGACTAGAGTTTTGGGTAGTCGACTGAATCCTCAACCCTTCATTTCCGCAAGCTCCTGACTGTTCTAGTCGACTACCTACCTGTTTCAGTCGACTAGATACTACTTCTAGTCGACTAAGGGCTGTTTCAGTCGACTAGATGGTGCTTGTAGTCGACTAAAGGCTCTTCTAGTCGACTACAATTCGCGCACTCTGCGCACACTGTTCAGTAATTCGGTCATATCTCGAGCTACGCTTGTTGGATAAATGTGTTCTTTAGCTTGTTAGAAAGCTGACTTCAAGCTCTTGCGTTTAGGAGTTTGAATCGCCTCATTTGAGTCATTTTGGAGTGATAAATGGTCGACTGAAGTTGACGGTAGATTTCCGGAATTTGAACTGCAGACCTGCTGCAGTGGTTTACGACGTCCGATGTTTGAAAATCCGTATTTTCCTCCTCGAACGTCGGAATGGACCCCCGTTTGTTTCTATGGGTTGTCCTATGTCCAAATTGTCGGGATAAAATTTTGAATCACCAGTTTAACCCTGAATTGACTGTTTTACCCTTAGTGAAAGAGTGGTACTTCAACTTTAGTTTTTGGGTCGGTGTTGTCTCACACCATTTCTGAAAATTCATACCTCCTTCCTCGTGGCTTCAAGTTACGTCCCGTTTGTTCCTATGGCTTGTGCTAGGTCCAAACTTTGTGTTTGTAATTGGAACTTACTATTTTACCCCTGATTTGACCATTTTACCCTTGGGTGAACATGGTGGGTTGGAATGATTTGTTCGAGGGATTTTTATTCACTTTTTATTTCTTCCGCATTCACTCCCTTAGCTCTTAGGCTCGGGTTTTGGAGTCCTAGGAAATTCGGGGCGTGAAAACTTGGTATCAGAGCGTGTTATTTCTCTATGGGACGGCGGGCGAGGGTCGTTATCGCTTTACGCTTCTTGCTTGCTTTTATTTTACAAGTTTACGTATTAGTTCCCGTCTCTTGTACGTCATTGACTTATACGTGTGTTGGCATGGCTTTGTGGTTTTGTTTGGCGTACTATGATTGTACTTGTGCCTTACATGTTTAGTTGTTGTCATGTACAGAGCATGCCGCCACGTAGAGGTCGACCACGTATCGATAGAGAGGGTGATGCTCCGGATCATGTACCTCCGGTTGTGGACGAGAATGTGCCAGTGCATCCCGATGTTGGGGAGCGTGTACCAGCTGCACCTTTCATGGATGGTGAGCAGTTTGCACGTGTTTTAGCGGCAGCTATGGCACAAATTCCTCAGAGGCAACATGTTGAGGACGAGGGCTCGCGTGCTCAAAGGGCTCTCCGGGAGTTCTTACGTTTAGACATACCTACCTTTGTGGGCGGTCCGGATCCACTTGTAGCCGATGATTGGTTGGAGCAAATAACCAATGGATTTGATATTCTCATGGTGGTTGATGACGAGGTACGGGTCATGATTGCGTCGTTTCGACTTACGGGCGATGCTAAGAATTGGTGGAAGTCTGTCACAAATACGAGGGATATTCGGACTATCACATGGGTGGACTTTCGCACGTTTTTCCTGGATCAATATTTTCCACATCGTGCTAGGATGAGCATGAGGGACCGGTTCAATGAGTTGGTTCAGGGTGATTTATCAGTGACCGAGTATGAGCTTCAGTATACCAGTTTATCTCGATTTGCACCAGAGATGGTGGTGGACGATGAGGTTAAAGGCCGACGTTTCGTGAGGGGCTTGAGGGGCAATCTCAAGTCAAAGATTTATGTGCTTACTATGCCGACGTACCGCGAGGCCGTTACAAAGGCATTGCTTGCTGAGGAGGATGCAAGAGAGGGCCGACTAGCTCGTGAGGCTAGGGAAAAGAGCTTCGGAGGTTCTTCATCTTCGGGCTTTGGGAACAAGAAGAGGCAACGAAATAGCACTTCAACTCCGGTTGCACAGCAGCAGCAGCCACAACAGCAGCATCGGGGACAGTCTACACCTTCCTTTAGAGCATCTTCGGGTTTCACTCGTCGGGAGATTGTTTGTCATTATTGCCGACAGCCAGGGCACACGAAGCCACAATGTCCGTCTTTTCAGCAGGGACAGAGTAGTGGTCCAGTGCATAACAGGGGTTGTTTCCAGTGTGGACAGCAGGGTCATATCGCCAGGAATTTTCGTCAGGGACAGAGTAGTGGCACTCCTATGAGTGGGATTGGACAGCAGTCTAGGGCTACACAGCCAGCAGGTCAGTCTGGGTATAGAGCACCACAGCAGCCAGCACCATCAGCTCAGGGTTCTCAGGCTAGGACATCTGCATCTACTATCCAGCAGCCTCCACGTCCTCAGGGCCGTGCTTATGCAGTCACAGCAGCAGACAGTGTAGCAGGACCTTCTATCGTGAGAGGTACATTTCTGGTATACGGTTGTTGGGCGCATATTCTTATTGATTCTGGAGCTTCGCACTCTTTTATTGCTTCTGCTTATGCATCTACTTTGGGTATACCTATTTCATATCTTGGGGTACCTTTGTGGGTAGACACGCCGATTGGGGGTAGTGCATATTTATCTAAAGTGTGTCGCAAGTGTGATATTGTCATTGCCGGACGATCGTTATTGTTCGACTTCATTCTTCTAGACATGACGGGCTTTGACGTCATCTTGGGCATGGATTGGTTATCTACCTTTCGTGCACAGATTTATTGCTTTAGAGGTCGGGTGTCGGTGTGCACGCCTAAGGGCGAGCGATTCCACTTCTTTGGTGATCGCAGCGACTCCTCTACTTTTTCCTATTGTATGTGGGGTCGTGATGTTTCCGGTTTCATTTTGGCAAGTCTCTTTTCCGACGATGAGGTTTGTGGTCACGTCGAGGTACCTTATGTCGTGGGTGAGTATTGGGATGTTTTTCCCGATGACTTGACTTATTTGCCTCCGATTCGTGAGGTGGAGTTTGCTATTGATCTTGTGCCGGGTACCGATGCTATTTCCATGGCACCGTACCGAATGGCACCGACGGAGTTAAAAGAATTGAAGGAGCAACTAGACGATCTCAAGGCGAAGGGTTTTATTCGGCCTAGCGTTTCCGATTGGGGTGCTCCAGTTCTTTTTGCTAAGAAAAAGGATGGTTCACTACGGTTATGCATTGATTATCGTAAGTTGAATCGGGTGACGATCAAGAACAAATATCCGTTACCACGGATTGATGACTTGTTCGATCAACTCAAGGGATCTAAGTTCTTCTCCAAGATTGACTTGAGGTCCGGTTATCATCAGTTACGGGTTAGGGATATTGACATCCCGAAGACAGCATTTCGCACTCGGTATGGGCACTTTGAGTTTCTCGTGAGGCCTTTCGGTGTTTTTACGGGTTAATTTAAAAATTTTATTTAAACAATTAAGTGCTTATGTGTTTAATGTGTTTAATTGTTTTAGCATGCTTTACATGTTGTACGTGTTATGAAAATTGTACGTAGCATGTTGTATTTTCATTTTGAAATTAATGAAAATTATTGAGAACAATTTCGGGAAAGAAATGACCGAGGGGTAAAGGAGTAATTTCACATTTGGAACAATTAGTGGAAAATGTAGAAATTAGGGCAAGAATGGCATTTTAGTAATTAGGGAGGATGACAAGGGGTAAAAGGGTAATAAAAAGTCTTGATGGCACTCTTGTAATTAACCCCAACTTTGGATGAATTTGGTCATTTCCACCTTTTATGTGTTATCTCATTCCTAGCCCTTGATCTCATTCTCCCATCTTTGTTTTAAGCCCTTGGATCATAAGGCCTTGTTTGGTTGGCACTTAAATGGAATAATCCATTATTCTTGGTCATCCACTTGACAAGACTTTTTCTCAACCATTGGATGGTTTGTTGATTTCCATCTTTTTTTCTAAGCCCTTGGATGATAAGGCCTTGTTTGGCAAAATAATGAGTTTTGTGAATTATGTAAAAATTCTTCCACTTGGCAAGACTTATTCCAAGCCATTGGATTCATTCTTTTCTTTCCTAGCTTCATTTTGGACCCTTGGATTTGAGTAGGGTTAGTGGAGAATCTCTACACTTATGAGTTCTCTCATTTGCAAGACTTCTCTCATTCACCACAAAGCTCTCTAGCTTCTCTCACATGATTCTTCTCTTGCTCTCCCTCATTTCACTCCTTCTTCCTCTTCTTGTCAAATTCTCTCATCCTTATGATGAGAATTTGAAGAAGGTTTGTGCATGAAAGTGGATGTTGGTGCTCCAAGCTTTCTTTTGAACCAAATCTTGGTAAGTAATTTCTTCTCCTTTAGAATTTCTAATTTCAAACCCTAGCTTCTATTATTGGATTCTTGTCTTCAATTTTTGATTTATGGAGTTTTCTATCTATAGCTCGTGCTTGAGACTCCATTGGAGCTTAGCTATCGGTTGGGTAGAGCTTAGTGTTGGCTTTGGAGGAGGTTGGGTGGATTTGGATCACTCTTGGAGGCTTCACTTGTTCTTGCTTGCTCTTGCTTGGAATTGAGGTAGGGGAAAACGATTGTCTTTGTCTTAGTAAGAGGGTGTGTGCGTCTAAGTGTATATATGCCGTATATATATATACGAGTTGGTTTTGGGCAACTTAGACTATGATTTAGGCCCTTGATAATATGATTATGTGATATGAATTCATGTTGTTGTTTATTGATCATAAATGTGATATGAATTGATGTTGTGGTTTATTGATCATAATTGTAATATTATGAGCATGTGTAAAGTTTGACATGATATATTGCCTAAAGAGAAAAAACATATATTATAATGGAGTATGGTTGATGAAAAATCATATGTGCATATTGAGTACTCATGTAGTGTCAAATTCATGATGTTGGAATATGTGGGTGGTGTAGTGATGTGTTGGTAGTCGGGTTCGGATCAAAGCAACAACTGGCCAGGAGGTATCACGCCTACGGAACTAAAAAGCCGACCAAATGTGAGTTAGGAGTCCGGGTAGAGGCTCATGTTCTTGACTTTTGTAGTCATGGCGTACGGAGTTGTATGTTGGGCTCTCGTACAACCGTCTTCCTTGTTGAAGTGATAGAGAGAAAAATCACTTGGGAAGAGTCGGTGCGGTACTTTACAAGTAATTGGACAGAGTATGTATCCGTTAACCTGAGTTGGGCGCCGTGTGTCTCAGGGGGGGTGTGTCGAGTCATGGTGCATTTAGACTATCATATATATGTGAATATGATGTTATTGTGGAAGCATGCTATAATTATAGAAAATTATGTTGTGAGCATGTTGGGGAAACTTATTTGTTGGGTTCGAAGGGGTTCCGGATTGGCGTGAGAGCCATGTGGGACAAGAGACCGACCTAGGGTTAGTGGCATGAACCTTGGTTGGGTTGAACCACTCGGACTACCGAGATGGAGGCAATGACGCTTCCTCTACTGGGCTAGTGAGCTCACCCCACGTTATATACATTTTTTTCAGGTGATGATCATGTTAGGAGAGTTCCGTAGTCTCTCCGAGGACGTGTGGTTGTATGTCCGTCCTTTTGTGCATGAGACGGACCACACTTATTTTGTTGGACATTTAGTTGATAAATATGTATTTAAATGTTCATTTTGTCCATGTAAGTTGAATTTGAAAAACTATTTTATTTTAACCCGGCTAGCATGTTAGCCGAGGTGTTATTCTCAATGTACATCCCTTGGAGCGCTATGCACGGGGATTATATTCTTTTGGGGCACTTCGGTGCCGAATTGTGGAAATATGTAATTTTGGACAAACTCTAACATGTTTCGCCTTAGGGCGCTATAATGAAAGTATGGATTTCTTTTATTTGGAATTTTGAATGGGAAATGAATTAATTGTCTTGAAGTGTGATTGTTAGGTAATCAGCCGAAAACGGCGTTTTTCTAAAGTTTTCAAACCAATCCTTTCGTTTTGGATGGAAAAACCCGTTTTCGCCTACCCCCGTAAAACTGATGAAAATTTGTGTTTTGAACAAATTTGAAGTTGTTTGAAAGAAATTGAGATTTTTGAGTCGGTGGTTTAATCAAACGGAAACCGGGGGCAAGACGGATAATTTTTACAAAAATTCAAGTAAAAGATTTAGAGGAAAATAATTGTTTCTTTCTAGTTCATGGGTTTCGGAAATATTAGTAGCATCCTATTAGTGTTGAGGCTATTTCTTTTAATCTATAAGTGTTCAGGATGGTGTAGAGATTAATTTTCCCTTCTGCAGACTTGAGTTGAGTTTTAAGATAGCAGCCTAAGTCTTCACCTCCATTTACGCAAGCCTCTGACTGTTTTAGTCGACTCCTTGCTTGGTTTAGTCGACTAGAACCCTCCTTTTAGTCGACTAGAGTTTTGGGTAGTCGACTGAATCCTCAACCCTTCATTTCCGCAAGCTCCTGACTGTTCTAGTCGACTACCTACCTGTTTCAGTCGACTAGATACTACTTCTAGTCGACTAAGGGCTGTTTCAGTCGACTAGATGGTGCTTGTAGTCGACTAAAGGCTCTTCTAGTCGACTACAGTTCGCGCACTCTGCGCACACTGTTCAGTAATTCGGTCATATCTCGAGCTACGCTTGTTGGATAAATGTGTTCTTTAGCTTGTTAGAAAGCTGACTTCAAGCTCTTGCGTTTAGGATTTTGAATCGCCTCATTTGAGTCATTTTGGAGTGAGAAATGGTCGACTGAAGTTGACGGTAGATTTCCGGAATTTGAACTGCAGACCTGCTGCAGCGGTTTACGACGTCCGATGTTTGAAAATCCGTATTTTCCTCCTCGAACGTCGGAATGGACCCCCGTTTGTTTCTATGGGTTGTCCTATGTCCAAATTGTCGGGATAAAAATTTGAATCACCAGTTTAACCCTGAATTGACTGTTTTACCCTTAGTGAAAGAGTGGTACTTCAACTTTAGTTTTTGGGTCGGTGTTGTCTGACACCATTTCTGAAAATTCATACCTCCTTCCTCGTGGCTTCAAGTTACGTCCCGTTTGTTCCTATGGCTTGTGCTAGGTCCAAACTTTGTGTTTGTAATTGGAACTTACTATTTTACCCCTGATTTGACCATTTTACCCTTGGGTGAACATGGTGGGTTGGAATGATTTGTTCGAGGGATTTTTATTCACTTTTTATTTCTTCCGCATTCACTCCCTTAGCTCTTAGGCTCGGGTTTTGGAGTCCTAGGAAATTCGGGGCGTGACAACTTTTATCAGTATTCCATATGTTTTAATGGCTATTGATATCTTAGTTGGTCGTTCATTGTATGGATCATACCCTAGATTCCTCGGATGTCCCGGTTCGAGAGTCTTAGGAATTTAGGGGTGTGATATGGAGGGACATCCACCCGTGATGACAAAAACTACCAATATATATGTGCACTAAGACACACACATCATAACCAAAACTCGGAATGAAAGAAAGTATGAGATACACATACCGAGAGAAAAACACTCTCAAGTCAACCGAACAATCCCAACTCCAGGATTCCTATGACGTCCCACGAGGACGAAGAAGGAACAAGTAACGCACTGGAACCACGGAACCCAACATCCATTTCCAACCCCACAGATTAAATGATGATAAAAAAAGGAGTGGCTCGGCATCATGTCGCAACCCAACACTCAAGAAAGATGGATCTAAGTCGATCCTTCAACCTAACAAAACTCATCCCTAAAGATCACTAATAAATGCCTCAAGCATAGTAGGAGAAGTGGTGAAGCACAAGGGAGAGAAAAGAAATAAGCTAAAAAGAGTACACAAAATCAGTTTTCACCGAGTACTCGGTATCATACCCACTGAGTACTCGGTAGACATTTTACGCCCAAAAGTCCCAAAACTCTCGGGTGAAAAATGGGGCTCGCACGCAAGTGCGCGCACTTACACACTTACCGAGTACTCGGTAGAATCATTACCGAGTACTCGGTGGCCCCCAGAATGCAAAGTCAAGGAATGAACCCGAAAAGCTCCGAAACGAAACCGGACGACTCCGGCCCAAATCCAAACACACCGAAACATCTATAACACCATGCGGAGTGACTCAATATCTGATATGAACCACGGAGAACAAAGAATGAAGAAGGAAGTCCAAAAATGACAACACTTCAACAAAATCGGGAAAGAACAATCCCATAACCCTATTCTCAACCGGGAACTCAATTAAACTCTCAAATCAACAACTCATCTCAACCACTCAAGATGGTTAAGTTGACCACCTCAAGAACATTTTTATTCTTAGGATATGGAAAAGAAGACCTAGTAGCCAAAACTCGAAAACTAACTAGGTTCAACCAAAACCACCTCCAATCCATTCAAACCTCGATTCCCATGTAATATCTGATCTCTTAGAATTCTAATGGAATCAAGAACCGTTACAAACAAGTGACTAGGATTAATCCTCACTTCACCTAATCAACTCAAAACCTTAAAGTAAAATCACCGATATCTTCCTCGAATGAAAAAGAAGTATCAATGGCCATCACTACCTAACCAACAAAGATCCACTATCGACTATCGATATACATCTGTAACGCCCCGCATTTTCCTTTCTCTAAGGTCTCATTGCACAATCGACCCTACAATCCACTATCGACTTTACTTATCACAAGAAAGCCATAGAAAACCAACTCATAACCCCACCTAAGGGCATATAAGCACATAACAACAAGTATAATTATTCATTTCACATTATACATTAAACAAGGCATGTAATTCATGTTATCACATCCTTTCATTTCACTTTAGCATTTTAATAACATGTGAATTATATATAGCAAAATCAACATTTAAACATGCTCCACATGCCAACATAAATCACCTTGAATAATATCATTATATACATGTCAAAGGGAATAACATAAATGTTACGCAAATGCAATGTGACTCAACACCACCCGTGGTACACACACGACCACACACCTCATGAAACACACTTTGCCCAACACAGGTTAACGAATATGTACTCTACCCATTTACAATAGGAAAAGAGTACCGCACCAATTCTTCCCAAGTGATTTTGACACTTCTCACTTTCAACAAGGAAGGCGGTTGTACGAGACGACCCGTGACTAAAGATTCATATACCGAATGCACGAGACGACCCACGACTTTGAGGTTGGGATGACCTAAACCTATGTCAACAATTTTTGGCTTTTTAGTTCCGTAGGTGGGGGACACCTCCTGGCCAATTGTTGCCACGATTCAACACAAGACTACTCATTCATGGTTACCTAATCAGGCGTAGCCCAACACCAATTGAATTCTCAATACAAAAGGTGTACACATACACTATGTCCTCAATGACCCATGCATCAACATAAATATGTATCACATCATATTTATAACCAACATTCCCAAAATATTAACACTAATTCTTTTCATCATTCGACATGCTTTTAAATTTCATTTAAAGCAAATATCAACAAGTATGCTTTCCTAGCACATTCATGATCCCAAATCATCAGGTTATCCTTTAATACACAAAGATAATAATTTTCATTCACTTGACATGCTTCTATCTCAATTAAAGCCTTTATCTCACAATGATACATTATTATGCACAATAACGTTCCAAATCATCAAGTTACCATTTAATTCACAAAGATAATTTTACCTTTCATTTAACATGCTTTTATCTTAATTAAAGCATTTAATCAACACATTAACTCATTTTCATGCACAAGTTTAATGTTCAATATAGAACCCTCAAAATTCACAAGAATGGGGAAACTAGGATAACACTTTAAGTTCAACATCTCAATTCACTAACCAATGTAACTAGCCTACTTACGCTATCACGGCTACACTACTAACACCCAAAATTCTATATGTACACTTACACTTATATATATACACCTCAATACTCATATTCACATATATATGTATACAAGTATATTTCCATCTCAAAAATCCATAACTCATATCCATCTAGCATGCCTCATATACCTATTTCAAGGATGATATAAATATAGATTATAGCACATAAACACCAATAAACCTTAAATTCATATTTCTCAAGTTTACACTTAGCAAAAATACATCTAGGGTTATAAAGTCCGGAAATGAAATCGTACACTCACGAATCAAAAAACGAGAGATTAGAAATGCTTTCCCCTACCTCAAATGAAGAACAAGCCAATCTCCAAACAAGGCCTATGAAAACCCTAGCTTTCACCCAAAACTGAAATCGACGAAACCAATCGGTGAAAAGCTTTGTCATAGCCTCCTAAGGATGAATCAAGACTTAAACCACAAAGAAAACATGAATCAATACATGGTTTGACAAGAAAACCCAAAACTAGGGTTTGGGAAAAATAACTCACAAAGAGGAGAAAACTCTTACCAATCCACGGCTCAAACCGAAGGCAAGACTACCACGACCAACTTCTATGTTGAAACCGTGACCAAAATCCAAGCCTAAATAGATGATATAGGCAAAGATAGAGAGAAACCAAATGGGAGAGAGTAGGCTAAGTTTGGAGAAGAAATGAGAAAAGTTGGAATGTTTTTAGGTCAAGACTTCCTTATATAGGCAATCTGTGAAATTTGCCGAGTTGTACCTTGAGTTCTCGATATGAACAGTAGTCGAGTACTTGATAACCCTAAGGGCCTGTTTGGATAGGTGGTTTTGGGCCTGGTTTTGGTTTCGATCTTTGATTTCAAGACCAAACCATGTTTGGTTGGTGGGTTTTGGACTTGGTTTTGGGCTTTTTAAAACCAACCACTAAAACCATGGTTTTGGCCTACCAATTTTGACTTTTTTCTCTCTCTCTATATATATATATATAGCCGAAAATATGAATTATTTTGATAAACAATATATATAATATTTGGAAAAAAAAAAATTTATTCCCAAAAAAAATTAATTTTAGGAAAAAATTAAATTTTCAGAAAAAATTATTTTTCCGGAAAAAAAATTATTTTCAGAATAAAATTATTTTTTCGGAATAAAATTATTTTTCGGAAAAAAAATTATTTTTCCCCATTTTATATCCTTTTTTCTAAATTTTTAAAAAAAATTCAGTATATAATAAAATTATTCAGAATTTTATATTTTTTTTGAATTATATATATTTTTTCGAATTTAAGATATATTATTTGAATTTTATATATAATTTTCACATTTTAAAATATTTTTTTCGATTATATATATATATTTTGGAATAAAAAAAATAAAAATGTCAAATATTTTCGGGAATTTTAAATATTTTTTAATTATATATATTTTTTCATTTTAATATTTTTTTTCCAATTTTATATATATATTTTTCATATTTATATATTTTTAATACATATTAGTATATATATATAATTATACCAAGACCAAGACCAACTCATTACCAAACATTATATATAGGTTTTAGATTTACCTAAAACCACCTAAGACCACCAAAGCCAAAATCACAAAACCAAGACCAAAACCAAGTTCCCAAACGGGCCCTAAAACTGCAATTGCAAGAAAAGGCTCCAAGGCCCCAAGATGGCATCGAAAAACTCTGAAACATTCCATGACACATCCAAACACTCCAAAACACATAGGAAGACTCTCATACTTCCTCAACAACTCCCAAATAAGTGAAATATTGAGAATACCCTTACTCCCAAAAGTTCCAAAAGTAAACAAAAACAAATAATCACATAAGTGCTACACCGAAACGTCTACAATAAACTAAGTAACACGTTCGAGCACGAAACTCGATCGCCGAAGCATCAACAAGAACGTTACAACAAACCCACGTAGTCGTCGACGAAACATAAATCCACGAAGCCGGAAATGAAATACCACGAAGTCGTCCCGCTAAGTCCAAAACTCAAATGCGAAAAATTTACACGTACTGAGAATACATAAGACGTCATGAATAAGTGACGTAACAAAATGTTAACACTTGGAAAAGAATTCCAGAAAAGAGAAAGAAAAACGCGGGGCGTTACATATGTATATCCCTTGGAGCGTTATACGCGGGGACTTTATTCTTTTGGTGCACTTCGGTGCTGGAAATGTAAAGACTATTTCATTTTGTGAAAAACAATAGCATGTATTGCCTTAGGGCTTTGAATATTACTCTAAGAATCCTTTTGTGTAGTGATGTGTAATGGATTTTCAATATTGATGTGTTTATTAGATGTCCAGCCGAAAACGGCGTTTTTCTAAGTTTTCAAACAATCCCTTTTCATTTTGAATGGAAAATTCCATTTTTGAATACCCCTATAATCCTGACTAAAACTTTGTGTTTTAAAATGATTTGAAGTTGTTTGAAAAGAATTGAAGATTTTAAAGTCGGTGGTCTACTAAAAGCGGAGACCGGGGGCAAAACGGAGAATTTTTATGAAACCCTAATGGGTGTTTTTGTTCAAAGTTTATGTTGTGTTGGAATGACTTGGAATCATAGGATAAAGGTGAAATGATCATTTTATAGAATCGATATAGGTATGGAGGTATATTAGTTAAGGATTAAATCACATTTGGGGTCATTTTTGGAGGTTTTGAATTAAATCAGTCGATTGATGGAGAGACATCAGCCGACTGATGAAATCTTGGTCTTTCTAGCCATTTTCTTTGAGGCTTCGAATTAAATCAATTGACTGATGGGAAGCCATCAGCCGACTGATGAAAATCTGAGTTCTTGCCATTTTTTTCCTTTGCTTCGAATTAGAGCAGTCGGTTAATGGAGAGCCATTAGTCGACTGATGTGCACGGGCAGCTAACTACAGTACATGGGCAGCTGACTCATAAAATTCGTAGGTCCCTGTTTCAGCCCCGTTTCGACCCCTATTCACTATTTTGGTCATATCTCGAGCTACGGGTGTCGGATGAAGGTGTTCTTTAGCTTTTTAGAAAGCCGACTTAAATATATTGATGTTAGGATTTTGAATCAATTGATTCGAGTTATTTTTTGGGGCGTAATGGTTGGTTGAATGTGACGGTATGTTTTGAACCTTTACACTTCGCGATGCCCAATTTTCAAACTGTTGTGGTTTCCACCTCGCACCTTTGAATTTGGTTCTGTTTGTTCCTATGAATTTTTCTAGGTCCAAAATTTGTCCTTATACTTTGAAATTACTATTTTCCCCCTGAAAGGACAGTTTTACTCTTGGGTGAATATGGGGTGTTTAAATAATCCGTTTAAAGGTGTCATTTGATCTTTTTCACTCCTATTTCGATCCCGAGTGATCTTGTTTGCATCTTTTAGGCATGAAATGTTTATTATTACCCTTGTGTGGGTGTTTTACAACTATATGTCATTTGTTTTCATTTCTTTTTACTTCCGCATTCACCCCCTTAGCTCTTAGGCTCGGGTTTCGGAGTCCTAGGAGATTTGGGGCGTGACATTGTATGTCTATTTTACCCTTGTATGAGTATTTGATGACTTAAAGGGATATTATTTCATTTCTATTACTTTCATATTCACTCATTTAGCTCTTAGGCTCGGGTTTTGGAGTCCTAGGAAATTTGGGGCGTGATAGGTGGAGTAGTTAAAATAAGAGGTAATGGCTCATGAAATTGTTTCCAAGATTAACCATATAGTGCGGTTTCTATAATTGCAATGTCATTTTTTTTAATTGTACTTGTACATCTCTATCCGTATTAATATCCTCTGCCTCAGTTATTATTGTTTCCAAGTCATCTTTTACTAATATATTCTTGTGCCACTTCTTCCACTAATTCATATATCTCATCAACGTCAAAACAATCAATTTTTTCTAGAAGTTGGCTATTTGTACTAAACACATTTAATCTTAGTTTCATATTCCCAAATGATATATTCATTACTCTTGTTCTAGAATTAATGCAAGAGTTAGTTGTTGCTAAGAATGGTAATCCTAAGATTACAGGTATGTGTTTCTTTGGACTATGAATAGGTTATGTATCTAAGATTATGAAATCTACAGGGAAATAGAATTTATATGCTTGAACTATCACATCTTCAACTATCCCTCTTGGCTATTTGATTGATCTATCTGCTAATTGAAGTACAACCGTAGTAGGATTTAATTCTCATAATCTCAATTGTTGGAAAACTGAATAAGGTAATAAATTGACACTAGCACCTAAATCAAGGATAGCCCATTTTACTTCTTAATCTCCAATTATACATGATATTGTAGGCACTCCTAGATCTTTATATATGGGTGGTGTATCATTTAACAATAACAAACTTACTTGTTTAGTCAACATTATCTTGTTAGGTACCTTAGCAATACTTCTACGCTTTTGCGTACATAAATCTTTCAAGAATTTAGCGTAAGGTGGGATTTGAGATATGACATCTAATAAAGGCAAGTTGATCTTTACTTGTCTAAATACTTCTAAGATTTCATTTGCTTTATTGCCTTATTTGTCATAATAGTTTGATCCTCGGATGCGTTGAGAAAATGGTGTTTTTGGTTCATATTCCTTCTCCGTAGGTTTTTAAGTTATTTCCTTCATAGGTTCATCAACTGTTGGATGTGACGTTTCTTTAGGAATATTTTCCAAGACTTCTTCTTGTGCTAATCTTTCCTCAAACTTTTCCTCAAACTCTATTATCCACTATCCTACCACTCCTTAAGGTTGTAATTGCTTGAACAGTTTCATATGTAGGTTCTTGTAAAGTTCCTAACTCAATCATATGTTGTCCTTTAGGATTCATCACTGGTTGGCTTAGTAATTTACCCTCTACTCTTTTATTAAGTGTGTTAGTTATTTGTCCCATCTACGTTTCTAATTTTCAAATACCTTATGAATATGTATGTAGTCGTTGGGTATTAGCTTCTAAGTTACCAAGGGTTGCTAAGACTTTATCCTCAAAATTAGATGATCTTTGTGGTGGATTAGGGTTTTGAATTTGATTTCCAAAATGAGGTTGGTTTGGTTGAAAAGATCGAAATCCTTGTGTATTATTTTGAAATTTTTTATTGCTATTGAATGGTCTTGGATTTTGATTGAAATTTTGAGTATCATTGAATGCCCTTGGATTTTGATTGAAATTTGGAGTATTGATTAATGGTCTTGGATTTTGATTAAAATTTTGATTTTTGATAGGATTTTCTACGTTTTGAGAACGATAAGATAAATATGGATGGTTTCGCCAACCTTAATTGGAAGAGTTTGAATAAGGATTATTATTGGTAGTTGTAAAGGTTGCGTTAACATCATATGGTGTTATATCTTCTTGATATGTCATCGAACATCCGCTAGCTAAATGGGAAGGATCAGAACAGATCGAACAAACTTCTCTAGGAGTATTTTGAGTGAAATTTAGAAAGTTGTCTAATTTTCTACTTATCTCAGCTACTTGAGTCGTAACATCATCAATTCTTTCTATTTCTTTAACAGTTGCCATTCGTCTAGGGTTATTAAGTATTGATCTAGCCCTAGCTTCTGACGTGTTTTGTTGTGAATTTTCACTCAATCTTTCAAATATTTTCCATATGTCTTCGACTGGTTCTAATGTAAATGTTCCTTCACATGCTGCATCTATACAAAGTTGTTGTATCTCACCTAGTCCATGATAGAAATTACGCACCAAATCGTATTTTATAAATTTATGATGGGGACATTTAGCCAATATTTCTTTGAAACGTTCCCAAATTTCTTGGAATTGTTCACCCGGAATTTGGGCAAAATTCATTATAGTGGCTTAGGCTTCGTGTGTCTTTCCCATAGGGTAGTATTTGTGTAAAAAATCTTTTTTAAGGTTCTCCCAATTAGTTCTCACTTGTTCTTCTAAACTATTATATCATCTTTTAGCTTTTTCTTTAAGTGAAAAGGAAAATAATCGCACACGTAAGGCATCAATAGGTATCCCATTCATCTTAGTTGTCGAACTCCATAATATGATCATTAGGGTTTTCATGTTTATGTCCATAGAACTTAGGTAATAGATTCAAAATACTAGCTTTAATTTCATAATGGGACGTTGTTTCGCCTGGTATCACAATTTTCACTGGTGATTCGAAATTAGAAGGTGTTTAATAATCTTTCAATGAACCTAGTGGTTGTACTTTAGGGTCGCCCATATCATTAAAATTCAATTTATCTTTTTCAATCCTTTGTTTATTAGTTCTTAAGTTTTTACAATAAGTTCTATCAACGTCAGGATCAAAAGGAGCAAGTTCTTTAGATACGGAACGCAAATCACTCATACAACGATGAAACAAATTTATAAAAAAAAAAACTAATTTAAATAATAAAATGAAAATAAATAAACAAAATTAAATAGAAATTAAATAAGAAAATTAAAGATAAGATTGAAACAATAATTTAAGATACGATTAAAACTCACAAACGGTCACTACTTTTATGGATCCTTCTGCTAATCTTAATGCATCTGTCAAAAATCACACAATATTGTCTCTTAAAAGAAGAAAATAAAAACAAAGCAAATAAATAATCTAGTTATAATAATTATTTCAAAGTGTAGAAAATCTTTATTCCCCGGCAACGGCGCCAAAAACTTGATCGGTAGCCAAACCTCGATTGGTTTAGCCTACTAAGCTGGGACATAAATAATGATAATAATAATAGTTTATGCAAATAAGCCCTTAAAATTTGACCTAGTTTTCCCTATCGCAAGTGCACGAATCAATTGTAATATAGTATATTTGAAATAAGGTATATCATATCTACAAAGACTAATGAATTCACAACTTCTTCTATAATTATTATAACTAAATTATGAAAGATAATTTGTTTGTTTAGTTTTCTATAACTAATTTGGCAAGAAATAAAATTACATACAAGTAAAGATAGATTTTGGTTTTTGGTTGAAAATAGTGGAGATAAAGATCTAGGGTATTTCTAACTCCACCACTAACCGCATAATATATCCTCATAATCATTTAATTTTAAAGGGTGGTCCATCATATGTGAATCAGATATAAAGTCGCAAGCATTGACAAACCCTAATCCCAAAAAAGGAACAATTAACCTTAACCGAGTTACAAACCATCGTCAAACGAGTATAACTAGTACATGCATCTACTATACAACTACTCCTACTAACTTAAATTAAAAGCATGTCTATATTATCTCTTCTTAGCATGGCCTATCTAAGTCTAGATTTCATGTTAATAACCACCATTGTGTAGAAAATCATGAGTTAAGCATCCAAGTTCTAGCCCATATTGAATAACCATGATTGTGCAAGATAAAACATTCATTCAAGCTAAGACAAGACATAGAATAAACGTAGAATCTTATATAAAATCAAACGTAATCACTCATCTACACAATCATCACATACGTGTCCTTCAGTTTTCCCTTACACGATTAAAATAAGAAAGAGTCTACATTACTTGGCGGTTTTGTTAAAAACCCTAGATACCGGTTTAGTTGTTCATGGTCGTGGCAGTCTGCATTGTTGATGTAGACATGCCTCTCATGGTTGTTCTTCTCTTGCTTAAATCTCCAAGACAATATGCAAAAATCAACTTCTCTAAAAGTTTCCCCTAACGTAAGGGAGACCCTTCTCTTTTATAGAAAAAGAGGCATTTTTTGTTGGTAATCTGATTGCTTCACGGTTAAGTCAAGAATGAATATCATAATATTCCTTAAAGAATGGTGTTAAATCCCATCAAATATGGTTAATATTGTGTCCAAGATAGCTTAGAGATCATCCCATATTGATTCTGGCCAAAACGGGTCCCACCATTACATATACTAGTTGTTGATCTAGCCTGGCCATTTTTGGTCTCACCGAGTACTCGGTGGCTTCAGGTTCCTGCGCAAACATGCTCAAGTGTGCCAAATCTCTGGTCATTATTCCTCTTTTGCACAAGTTCATGCACTTTCACACATCACTGAGTACTCGGTGATACCTTCACCGAGTACTCGGTAGTTCTTCACCTTATATTTTAGTATTTCATCTTCTTTGTTCCGTTTCTCTTCTCGGCTTCATTTCTACGCACTACTTTTGCATCCTTGACTTATTTTTGGTCCTTCATAAATCTTTTATCCATGGTTTCAGCTCTCGAACAATCTTAAGTCACAAATCCAGCTATTTCACCGAATTAAACTCATTTTACATGACATGGTCCTGAAACGTCTTAAAACACGAAAACCATATAATAGCACCAATATAATGATATATATAGACATAACAATATATAATTAGGAGCCTTAAATGTATGATATTTGACTCCTATCAAGAGGTTTTGGGTTGAAATAGATAAGTGAAAAATGAAAAAAAAAACAAGTCTGACCCATTTTTATTACTACCCATCCACCGAGTACTCGGTGGAAACTCTACCGAGTACTCGGTAGTTTATAGTTTATGAAAATTTTCTAACTCTCCTTTTTTATTTCTAGCTCAATTCCGATACTTGTTCTTACCTCTCCATCTCATATAAAGTTAATAAAAACATAAAATCACTATAATTAAACTAAAATTCACAATTAGAAATTAAAATCCTATTTCTACATGCCCGTTTAAGAGAAGACGAACTCTCTTAGCCGATGCCTCTATTTAATGTCGTCGGCCCGACGTTCATAGATGTTTTAACCATTATCATACGTGGGATCTACCAAATCTATAGATTCCACACATCCTAACTCAGGGTTAAATTCTACGCATCTCTTGAGTCGTTGTCCATTTACTTTAAATCTTTTACCTTTATTTGGATCCTCTAGTTCCACCACTCCATAAGGGAAAACAGTAATTACATTATATGGGTCGTCCCATCTTGAACGAAGTTTACCAGGAAGTAACTTTAACCAAGTATTGAATAGTTATACTTTATTACCAGGCTCTAAGAATTTTCTCCGAATATTTTTATCATGGAACGCTTTTGTTCTTGCTTTATATATTGTGCATTTTCATATGCATCATTAGGAATTCTTCAAGTTTTCTGTTGTAGCCTGCTTCTTTTAAGTCAAAATTTAATCTTTTAATGGCCCAATATGCTTTATGTTCCAATTTGACAAGAAGATGACAAGCTTTACCATAAACTAATCGATATGGTATAGTTCCTATTAGTGTTCTATATGCCCACAATGCATCGTTTAATCTAGTTGACCAATCATTTCTATCACTTCGTACTGTTTTCTCTAAGAATTGCTTGATTTTCTTATTTGATACTTCCATTTGACCACTTGTTTGGGGATGATACGACATACCTAATTTGTGTGTAATGTTGTATTTAAGATATATGTTATTCATGTACCGATTACAGAAATGTTTTCCATTATCACTAATTATTGTGCGTGGTATACCAGACCTACATAAAATATTAGATTGTAAAAATTCAATTACTGTTTCATGATCTGCTTTTGCTGAAGCTACCACTTCTATCCATTTTGAAACATAATCTACCCCAACAAGTATATATAAATTATTATTTGACATTGGAAACGATCCCATAAAATCTATCCCCCAAACATCAAATACATCAATTATTAAAATCGGGGATAATGGCATCATATCTCTCCAAGAAATTGAACTTAATCGTTGGCATCTATCACATGTTTTACAATAATTATATGAATCTTTAAACATGGAAGGCCAATAAAAACCACTTTGCAATACCTTAGTTGTTGTCTTTTTAGCTCTAAAGTGACCTCTACATGCTAATGTGTGATAGAATTTTAAGATACTTTGTGTTTCATTCTTGGGGACACATCTCCTAATGATTTGGTTAGAACAATATTTAAATAATTCAGGATCTTCCCAAATATAGTATTTAACTTAGCTAAAGAATCGATCATTTTCTTGTTTAGACCATCATATTGGTATTTTACGCGTGGCTAAATAGTTAACTATATCCGCATACCATGGTAAACTATTGACTGTGCTGATACTATATACCATGTCCAATTTTTTAGTTTCAATCTGCCCTGGTAGTTCTTCAGGTTCTGCTATCATCAATTCTTTTTATGCAGAATTAGGTGGTTTATTCAAGGTGACTAGTAACGACTCTGTTGGTTTTTTCCATGATTCTCCGTATAGTGCTTTTTCTATAGCTACGATGTCATCAAGATTATACTGCAATTGTTTATCCCAATCAATATTCGTGAAATCTTCCATTACTTCAGGTAATTTATCCTTTCTAACCTCTACTTGTTCTAATTATTTTGTTATTTGATCGAGACTAAAACAATCATCAACTACCAAACATCAATAATCGTTCTTAAACACATTCAATCTTAATTTCATATTCCCAAAATATATATTCATAACCCCCATTCTACAGTTAATGCAAGCGTTAGTTGTTGCTCAGAATGGTCGTCCTAAGATTACAGGTATATATTTCTTTGGACTATGAACAAGTTCTGTGTCTAGAATTATGAAATCAATAGGAAAATAGAATGTGTTTACTTGAACTATCACATCCTCAACTATTCCTCTTGGCTGTTTGATTGATCTATATGCTAATTGAAGTACAACCGTAGTAGGGTTTAATTCTCCTAATCCCAATTGTTGATACACTGAATAAGGCAATAAATTGACACTAGCACCTAAATCAAGAAGATCCCGACCTACTTCTTGATCTCCAATTATGCATTATATTGTAGGCGCTCCTAGATCTTTATATTTGAGTGGTGTATCATTTAGCAATAACGAACTCACTTGTTCAGTCAACATTATCTTTTTAGGCACCTTAGCTCTACTTCTACGCTTTTGCGTACATAAATCTTTCAAGAATTTAGCGTAAGGTGGGATTTGAGATATGACATTTAAAAAAGGCAATTTGATCTTTACTTGTCTAAATACTTCTAATATTTCATTTGTTTTATCGCCTTGTTTGCCATAATAGTTTGATCGTAGGAGACGTTGAGGGAATGGTGTTTTTGGTTCATATTCCTTCTCCATATATTTTTCAAGTATTTTCTTAATAGGTTCATCTACTGTTGGATGTGATGTTTCTTTAAGAATATTTTTTAAAACTTCTTCTCGTGTTAGTCTTTCCTCAAACTTTTCCTCAACTCTATTATCCACTACCCTAGCACTCCTTAAGGTTGTAATTGCTTGAACAGTTTCATGTATAGGTTCTTGTAAAGTTCCTAACTCAATCATATGTTGTTTTTTAGGATTCATCACTGGTTAGCTTGGTAGTCTACCATCTTCTCTTTTATTAAATGTGTTAGCTATTTATCCCATCTGCGTTTCCAATTTTGAAATAGCTTGAGAATGTGTGTGTAATAGTTGGGTGTTAGCTTCTAAGTTAGCAAGGGTTCCTAAGACTATATCCTCAAAATCAGATGATCTTTGTGGTGGTCTAGGGTTTTGAATTTGATTTCCAAATTGAGGTTGGTTTGGTTGAAAAGATCAAAATCCTTGTGTATTATTTTGAAATTTTTTATTGCTATGTAATGGTCTTGGATTTTGATTGAAATTTTGTGTATTATTGAATGGTCTGGGATTAAAATTCTGAGTTTGGACAAGATTCTCTACATTTTGAGACCGATAAGATAAATATGGATGGTTTCGCCAGCCTAAATTGGAAGAGTTTGAAGAATTACTATTATCTGTAGTTGTAAAGGTTGCGTTAACATCATATGGTGTTACATCTTCTTGATATGTCATCGAACATCCGCTAGCTAAATGGGAAGAATCAGAACAGATCGAACAAACTTCTCTAGAAGTATTTTGAGTGAAATTTAGAAAGTTATCTAATTTATACTTATCTCAGCTACTTGAGTAGTAACGTCGTCAATTCTTTATATTTCTTTAACAGTTTCCATTCGTCTAGAGTTATTAAGTATTGATCTAGCCCTAGCTTCTGACGCGTTTTGTTGTGAATTTTCACTCAATCTTTCAAATATTTTCCATATGTCTTCGATTGGTTCTAATGCAAATGTTCCTCCGCATGCCGCATCTATACAATGTTGTTGTATCTCACCTAGTTCTTGATAGAAATTACGCACCAAATTGTATTTTATAAATTTATGATGGGGACATTTAGCCAAGATTTCTTTAAAACGTTCCCAAATTTCTTGGAATTGTTCACCCGGAATTTGGGAAAAATTCATTATAGTGGCTTAGGCTTCGTGTGTCTTTCCCATAGGGTAGTATTTGTGTAAAAAATCTTTTTTAAGGTTTTCCCAATGAATTCTCACTCGTTCTTCTAAACTATTATACCATATTTTAGCTTTTTCTTTAAGTGAAAAGGAAAATAATCGCACATGTAAGGCATCAGTAAGCATCCCATTCATCTTATTTGTCGAACTAATTTCTATAAACTCCGTAATATGATCATAAGGGTCTTCATGTTTATGTCCATAGAACTTAGGTAACATATTCAAAATGCTAGCTTTAATTTCATAATGGGACGTTGTTTCGCCTAGTATCACAATGTCCGCTGGTGATTCGAAATTAGAAGGTGTGTAATAATCTTTTAATGAACCTAGTGGTTATACTTTAGGGTCGCCCATATCGTTAAAATTAAATGTATCTTTTCAATCCTTTGTTTATTAGTTGTTAAGTTTTTACGATAAGTTCTATCAACTTCAAGATCAAAAGGAACAAGTTCTTTAGATATGGGACGCAAACCACTCATACAACTATGAAGCAAATTTATGTAAAAATAAACTAATCTAATTAATAAAATGAAAATAAATAAATTAAATAAAAGAGAAATTAAATAAGAAAATTCAAGATAAGATTGAAGTAATAATTTGAGATACGATTAAAACTCACAAACGGTCCAGCCAAGCAATCATCACAACTTTTCTAGTTCTTTCTGCTAATCTTAATACACCTGTCAAAAATCACAAAATCTTGTCTCCTAAAAAGAAGAAAATGAAAACAAAGCAAGTAAATAATCTTGCTATAATAATTATTTGAATGTATAGAAAATCGTTAATCCCCGGCAATGGCGCAAAAAACTTGATCGGTGCGAAAACCTCGATCGATTTCGGCCACTAGGCTAGAATAATAAATAATGATAATAATAGTTTATGCAACTAAGCCTTTGAATGTTGACCTAGTTTTACCTATCGCAAATGCACAAATCAATCGCAGTATAGTATATTTATGATAAGGTATATTGAATCCACAAAGACTAATGATTTCACAACTTCTTCTATAATTATTGTAACTAAATTATGAAATATATTTTGTTTGTTTTGTTTTCTATAACTAATTTAATAGTAAATAAAATAACATTAAAGTAAGATAGATTTTGGTTTTGTGTTGAAAACAGTGGAGATAAAGATCTAGGGTCTTTATAACCCCACCACTAACTGCATAATATATTATCCTAATCATTCAATTGTAAAGGTGGTCCATCATATGTGAATCAGATATAGGGTCGCAAGTATTGGCAAACCCTAATCGCAAAAAAAGAACAATTAATCTGATTTGGCTGCAATCGATCTTTGAATAAGTATAACTAGTGCATGCATATACTCTAAACTACTCTTACTAATATAAATTAAAAGCATGTCTATGTTATCTTTTCTTAGCATGGCCTGTCTAAATCTAGATTGCATGTTTATGACCACTATTGTGTAGAAAATCATGAATTAAGCATCCAAGTTCTAGCCCATATTAAATAACCATGATTGAGTAAGATAAAACATCCATTTTGAAATTACCTTGACGATCAATGAAAATACCCTATAGGGGGGTGAATAGGTTTTTTGACGATTTAAGGATCAATTAAAATTATCTAGCGGAAATTCAATTTTAATTAGTCACGAAACCCTTATTCTCAATTCAGATTAATCAAGCAATCATGAATATAAGTGCAGAAAATAAAGCATGAGAAGACACAGAGATTTTTTACGTCGAAAACCTTAGAAAAACCCCAAGTAAAAACCACGGATACGCTCGGGTATCGATGCACTATGAATCAGAGAATTTGTACAGACTATGAAAACATAACTTACAACCGCTGTAATTTGTTATTCTTCACTCGATGTCTAAAATTCTAGATTCACTCGTGCTTCAGGAAGCTCTCGCTCCAATCTCCGTACACTAACGGATCCGCTTCTCAATGGATCAAATAACCACGAAGCCTCCTACTTCATCTCCGCACTCAAATGACTCCGTTTCTCAATGGATCAATGCAACCACATTGCAATCATTGGTGTGTAAAGTTTTTTAGAATCTAGGTCATCCAATTGTGCACAAGATCATCGATGTAAAAGCGCAATTCAATAAACCCTAAGAGAGAACTATAAGATATAGAATCACTCAGCAATTTTCTCTCACTATCTCTATCTCTGTTGAAGGATATGAACTATAGAATAACTGCAGAGATCTCTCACCCAAAAAGCTCTCCAAATTTCTGTAAAGACTTCTCCTATTTATAGAGAGAGGTGAGGAAAACCCTAAATTTACCCTTTCTGATAATTTCTCATCAAACTCAGCAAAACTCTTTGATCTGGTCTTCAATATGTATATATCACGTATATCAATGTTTAGAGTCACAGCTGCATCCAGAGAAATCAAATCGGGGTCAAAATCAAAATTTCACAACTTAATTTCGTTGCCCCTCCTACGCGTGGCGCATAGAGAAGCTACATGCAGTGCGTAGGCATAGGCTACGCGCGGCGCGTAGGCCCTTTCTGATGGACGTAGATGGGGCATAAAAATGGCACTTTCTAGCCACATTTAGTTACTGAGTCCGTAGGCTGATCGTAGTAAAATTCATGGAAACCACTTTTCTTGGGAATATTGTTGTTTGAACCCCCCTTGACTCCATTAGAATGATTCTTGAAGTTTCAGCTCCAAAAAATGTCGTTTATGCCCTTCAGAATGCATTTTTCGCTCAAACATGTTCCTTTTTCATTTCTCTTGTATTTTCCACATCCTTTAAGCTTGATTTGAATTTGACGAAGTTTGTTTATGCCTTTACAAGACCACTTCAAATTTCCTAAACTTACCCAACTTCACAATTCACTCAACATGGTTATTGTCTAAAACATGCCAAACATAAATAATAATATAAATGTTCTTACAATCTCTCCCTAGGCATTTCTGAGACAAAACCATGTTTTACAAAGATGATGGTTATTTTATGATTTTTTATTTTATTTTTAATTTTACATGCATGCATGAATAAATATAATACAAATACAAGATTATCTATCAATTCTAGGAAAATAATGCAATGTGTTCCTAGAATGATAGATAATAAGATATCTATTCTAAAGAAACCATACCAATAGATTTCCTAATACTAACATGCTTTTGAAAATCTAATGATTTTGTAAAGATATCTGCCAACTGAGAATCTGTGGATATAAACTCTAGAGATACTATACCATTTTCAACAAGATCTCTAATGAAATGATGTCGAATATCTATATGATTTGTACTAGAGTGTTGAACAAGATTCTTAGAAATGTTTATTGTACTCGTATCACATAACACAATCATGGTGCCTTGTGAAAAATCATAATCTTGTAACATCTGTCACATCCACAATATCTGAGTACAACAACTACCAACAGCTATATACTCAGCCTCAGCAGTGCAAAGGGAAACACATTTTTTCTTCTTGATATGCCAAGCAACTAAGCAATTACCAATATAAAAACACCCTCCACTAGTACCTTTTCTATCATCAACATTACCGGACCAATCAGCATCAGATAAGATGTGATTTCAGCATTAGTCCCTAATGGATACCACAGTCCATAATTCACTGTCCCTTTAACATACTTGATAATTCTTTTTACCGCAGTAATATGAGACTCCTTAGGAGTTTCCTGGTAACATACACACAAACCAACACTAAAAGCTATGTCAGGTCGACTGGCAGTCAAGTACAATAAACTCCCAATCATACTCCTATAAAGTGTAGGATCAACATCTTTGCCTTTAGTATCTATGCTAAACTTGACACTAGCACTCATGGGAGTGTGAGCATCCTTAGCCTTTTCCAAACCAAACTTCTTCACTAATTCCAAGGCATAACGAGTTTGGGAAATGAAAATTCTATCACTTAATTGTCTAATCTGAAGCCCTAGAAAGAAGTTCAGTTCACCAATCATGCTCATCTAAAATTCATGTGTCATTTGATCTCCAAAATAATGAGCAAGTTGATCAGAAGTAGAACTAAACACAATATCATTAATATAGATTTGAGCAATAACTATATCACTCTCAATTTTCCGAATAAACAGTGTTTTGTCCACTCCCCCTCAAGTAAAACCTGTTCCCAATAGGTAGTCAGTCAATCTTTCATGCCAAGCTCTAGGAGCATGCTTTAGCCCATACAAAACCTTTTTAAGCTTATACACATGACCAGGTCAATGAGGATCTTCAAATCCTTTTGGCTGCTTCACATACACCTCCTCTTGAAGAATGCCATTCAAGAATGCACTATTTACATCCATATAATACAACTTGAATCCAGGATGACATGCAATAGTAAATAAAATCCGAATAGATTCAATTCTAGCCACTGGAGTGAAAGTCTCATCAAAGTCTATCCCCTCCAACTTAGTATAACCTTGAGCAACAAGCCTAGCCTTATTCCTAACAATTGTACAATCTTCTTCATTTTTATTCTTGTATATCCACTTGGTACCAATCACATTTATCTCTTTCGGTCTAGGCACAAGATACCAAACATTATTCTTAACAAACTACTGAAGTTCTTCTTGGATAGCAGTAATCCATTCACTATCTTGAAGATCTTCTTTGACATTTTTAGGTTCTAATGATGATGTATAGCATGCATATAAGACCTCATTCCTAGCCTTTTTTACGGGTCACCATCATTTGATCAACAGATCCTATGACATTATCCAAAGGATGGTACAACTTTACTCTTGGAGATGGTTCTTTAGAAGGAGTAGCCTGAACATCACAAATTCAATCATGTGATTCTGTAGGACTAGAAATATCATCATGAACCACTGTGTCCTCTTTACCAACATTTGAAGAATCATTTCCTAATAAAAAGAACGGTTCATTATCTTCCTCCTCAATAGACGTTGGAGGCTCATCAACACATGAGTCATCAACTACTACATTTGCAGATTCCATCATCATTTGAGTTCTAAGGTTAAAAACTCTATTTACCCGACTTGTCAATGAATACCCTAGAAAATATTCCTTCATCACTCTTAGACTCGAATTTCCCAATTGACTCACGATCTCTAAGAATATAGCATTTTGCTCCAAAAACCTTAAAATATTTCGCATTCGGTTTTTTTCCATTCCATAGTTCATAGGAAGTTTTTAAGGTATCAGACCTAAGATAGACTCTATTTAAGGTGTAACAAGCTGTGTTCACCACCTCGGCCCAAAAATACCTAGGAACCTTTCTACCATGCAACATAAAATTAACCATCTCGTGAAGAACTCTATTCTTCCTCTTAACCACTCCATTTTCTTGTGGAGTATGTGGTGCTGAAAACTCATGATTTATTGCTCTTTCATCATAAAAAGTATCAATCCCTGAATTTTTAAACTCTTTTCCATGATCACTCCTCACTCTAGTAATGGGATAATTCTTCTCGGTCTGAATTTTCAAACATTTTTTTCTAAACTTTTAAGCAACTTCAGACTTGTCACACAGAAATCCAACCCATGTAAATCTAGAGTATTCATCTACCATCACAAAAATATACTTCTTACCACCTTTGCTCATGGTCCTAGTGGGACCAATTAAATAAATATGCAATAGCTATAACGGTCTAGAAGTATGAATGGTATTTATCTTCCTATGTTGACATCTAACTTGTTTACCCTTCTGACATGGTCCACACACAATCCTTTTTCCATAACTAAGCTTAGGAACACCTCTAACAATTTCATTCTTAGTGATTTTCGTTAAATCATGAAAATTAACATGTCTCATTCGCTAGTGCCAAATTTCAACCTCATCAAGTTTAATTCTATTGCAAGATCATTCAGAATCATGAACAATGCAATAGCAATTATCAGATGAACGCATACCTTCTATCACGTAATTCCCAGAATAGTCAATGATCGAACACTTATCAGGAGAGAAATTAACATTATGATTGTTATCGTATATCTGACTTATACTCAGCAAATTTACTTTTAAACCCTCAATATAAAGCACATCTTCTAGTTTAGGTAAACAAGAAACCACAATGGTACATTTTCCTTGAACTTTAGACTTCTCTCCATCACCAAAAGTGACTATCCCACCACGACACTCCTCTAGAAATCCAAACAATGACTTATCTCCAGTCATATGCCTCGAACATCAACTATACAAATACCAAGAGCTAGAATTACGTGCTCTAAGTGCAGTATAAACTACAAAACAATGTATCTCACCTTTTCTGACCCATGCCTTCTTCATCTTTGGAGCTCTATTTACCAATTTTGATAAATTCTTCACTCAGCACTCTAATTTGATCTTGAACACAATTTCCATATTGAATTATTTGTTCTTTTACTGATTTCAAAACCTTTCCTCTTAGCTTTGAACACAAAGGTCAAATGTGACCTCTCACACCACAGTAGTGACAAATAGGAATAAACCTTTAAACTTCATCAGTCAACCTCCTAGGATATCTAGAGGTAAATGAAGGCTTGCTTTGAACAATTCTTCTGACATCGGATTGAGCATTAGAATTCCAATTCAAATTTCCTTAAGAAGAACTAGATAGTACATGGGAAGCTTTTACAAAGGTGATTTTTGAAACAACGTTCGAATTACGAAAAACTCTATCAAAACCCAGTCCCTTTGTATTTCCTACAGATTTTCCCATACTCAACATATGATCAAGCTTAAGAGTTCCACTAGACCATTTATGAATAGTTGAGATAGCATCCTTCAATTCCTTTTCCAAAATTCCAATCTTGGTAGATTTCTCAACTAATTCCTTCTTGAGATCATCTACTACCTTCAAAGCCTGATTCCTTTCTTGATTAGACTTAATCAATTCCTCAAACAACTTTGCCTTTTGAGTCTGTAGGAGATTTAGAGTTTGAGAACTATTGGCTAATTCATTTTTTAAATAATGTAATTATTTTTCCATGCTAAGACTTTTAGTCAATAGTTTCATGTGATTTTTATGAAGTTGTGTGGTCTTGTCAAGTAATTTGTCATAAGACTCTTTAAGTATGTCATCATAATCTTCATCACTCTCAGAACCTTCCTCTCCAGACATTGCCCAACTTGTAACAACTTCTCTAACCTCATTGCTTTGTGCAGCGAACATGGTGAAATTCCCAGAATCATCACCTACCTCTGAATCTGTTACTTCACTAGCTAATCCATTATCAGATTCATCATACCAACTAACAGGTAATCCTTTGGATTTTTTCAAAGTATTTGCACACTCTGCAACTATGTGACCATATCCTTGACATTCAAAACATTGTATAAAACATTCAATGCTTTGGAGTTTTAATTAGCACTGTTTATCTCAGCAACAGTCCACTCACTCGATGGTTTAGATTTTGATTGATTAGTCATTGCATCCTACACATTATGAGGTGAGTATCCTACCTCTACGACTATCCAAGCTCTTTCATCTAATGATTTTAAAAACACTCTTATCCTCACTTTCCAATACGTGTAATTTGAGTCATCAAACAAAGGAGACCTAAATACGGAACCTCCTTTACGAGGTATCTCCATCGTCTAATTTCAGAATCTAACCCTAGGTCGTTAACCTAAATCGGGGCAACCACGCTTTGATACCAATTAAAATTACCTAGATGATCAATGAAAATAGCCTAGAGGGGGGTGAATAGACTTTTTGACGATTTAAGAATTAATTAAAATTATCTAGTGGAAATTCAATTTTAATTAGTCACGAAATCCTAATTATCAATTCAGATTAATCAAACAATCATGAATATAAGTGCAAAAAATAAATCATGAGAAGACACGGAGATTTTTTATGTGAAAAACCTTGAAAAAATCCCAAGTAAAAACCACGGATGCACCCGAGTATCGATGCACTATGAATCGGAGAATTTGTATAGACTCTATGAAAACAGAACTTACAACCGTTGTAATTTGTTGTTATTCACTCGACATCTAAAAGTCTAGATTCACTCATACTCCACGAAGCTCTCGCTCTAATCTCCGTACACTAATGGCTCCACTTCTTAACGGATCGAATAACCACGAAGCCTCCTGCTTCGATCTCCACACTCAGATGGCTCCGCTTCTCAATGGATCAATTTAACCACGTTGAAATCATTGGTGTGTAGATTGTTTTAGAATCTTAGTCATTCAATTATGCATAAGATCATTGATATAAAAGCACAATTCTCTCCTATTGGATTAGTTTTCTCTTATTTTAAGGAATTAAGCACAACACTTTCAATTTCATAGTTCAAAGAGAGCGTTTCTTTTGAAGGTTCATCACGACCAACGATACAACCAATAAAATATTCAACAAGAAAATTATAATACAGTAGAGAGTATGGGTTGAGGCGATGAAGGCCTTGCATCTGCTAGGCTTTTGATCTTAGCTTGTGATTTGCATCTCCCATTTCTTCTTCTTTTATGCTTTTTTAGGGTTATACAGCGTGTGAGTGTGTTGGATTTAGGGTTTTGTGTTGATCGTGCTAGGGTTTCTTCATATTTATTACAGGGAATCCTATTTAATGCTTCTGTCTATTTTCATTAAATCTCTATTAAGTTGTTTCATCAACCCTAGTTCTTTAAGGTTTCTTTGTTTTTGCTTCTACTATGGCAAACGATGTGGAATTTGCGAAGGCTATTCAAGGGCTACAACGTACTTTATAAACCATTGTCAATCAGCGTAAGAAGCCATCTGCTCTGGTTGTTGAAGCAGCTAAGGATGATGGTCAAGATGTAGCTAGGGTTAAGGGTTCTTGGGCAAGTATTGTATGACCAATTGAAGCTCCCAATATGAAACTAACCTACATACCACCATAAGTGATTGATAACAGGGTTGTTATGACTATTCCTAAAAGTGTTACTGATGCAGGGGCTGAAAAGTGGAAGAATTGCCTTGTGGGTTATTTTCATGATAAGAAACTACCTTACAATGTGGTGAATAATATAGCCCAGAGGCTATGGGGTGGAGCTGGGTTGCAAACAATTTTTGGATTGGAGAAAGGCTTCTATTTTTTTAGGTTTGCAACGTCTCAAGATTGTGAAAAGGTTCTTGAAAATGGACCTAGGCATTTTGCCAATAATTTTCTAATTCTAAAACGTTGGCATGAGGGGTTATCTTTACATAAGGATACAATAACAACGTTGCCATTATGGGTCAAGTTATACAATTTTCCAATGGAGTGTTGGAGCCTAGAAGGATTAAGTGGTATTGTTAGCGCGTTAGGGCAACCTCTTTACATAAATTCTCTTACTGATTTGCAGTAAAAGGTTGGCTACGCTTGTGTGTGCATTGAGGTTGATACCAGCAAGGATTTGATACATGAATTTGATGTTAAGCTTAAGTATGGAAATAAGGTAATCATCTCTATGGAGTATCAATGGAATCCAGCTAGGTGTAGTGAATGTTGTATTTTTGGTCACTGGACTAGAAATTGTCCAAAGAAGATTATAAAGAGTAACACCAATCAAACTCGGAAATCTTAGAAACCTTATGTCACGGAATGGAGAGTTGTTGAAAGGGAGGGCAAGCAAAATGAGGCTACTGAATCTACTAATAATGATAATCAGTTTAGCACCTTGCAGGATATGGATGAGGAGATTGTCACTGAAGTGATAGATATTGAGGATCATCAGCAGTCTCATGGTATCACTGATGATAATGTGGAGGGACATGTTATTACAACTATTATGGTTGTTGTTTCTGCTATAGATGAAGGAACTCAAACTATTAGTGGGGTGCCTAATTCAATAGTTGTTGTTGCCAGCTTAAATAAGGACATGAATGCCCCTTTGGAGAAGGAGACTCAAATTGTTAATGGTGTGCTTATTGCTACAGGCAATACAAATTTAGTTGTTGAGTTAGATTTGGTTATTGATGCTACTTTGCCTCAGAATGATATTACAAGGGGTTTAAGTGAGACTACTAGTAGTTCTGATATGAATCTAAATAAGGGTTTTCCTATTTATGTGATCATCCCAACTGAAGTTGTTGGTCATTTAGGATCTAAAAGTAGTAGCACTCAGGTTAGTTCTCCTAAGCTATCTGAAGTTGCTCTCTCTAAACATAATAAAGGAGGTGGTGATAAATCTAAATCTACTAAAGCCTCCAATACTGGTGTGAGGACTAGGAGACGAGCTAGTAATGCTTTCTAGTTTGGTTGCTGGTCCGAGTCCTTCTATATATTTCTCTTATGATTTATGGTATTTGGAACATTAGGGATTTAAATACTCCCAAGAAACAACATGATGTTAAAAGGATAATTAAAGATATGTATATGCCACTTTTTTGCTTTGTGGAAACAAGAGTCAAGGAGCAACATGCTTTTGCAATTGTTCATTATATGCTTTCTGGTTGGAGTTTTATTCAAAATTATGATTATGCTACAAATGGTAGGCTTTGGGTTTGTTGGGACTCTTCTGTTGTTTCAGTGGCTCCTCTTTTGCTCTCTAATCAACTCATTTTGTGTTCTATCAAGAGTTTAGATGGGAAGGTGGAGTGTGTTGGTGTCTTCGTCTAGGGCTTGAATGACAACATTGGTAGAAGATCATTGTGGAGATATATTATTTAGTATTTTCAAGTGTATTCTGTTTCTCCTCTTTTCTTTGCTGGGGATTTTAATGCCCTAAGTTTTCCTCATGAAAGGTTTGGTGGCTCTACCCATTGGGACTCCACTATGTAGGAGTTTCAAGATTGTGTGGATCAGGCTTCTCTTTTGGATCTTAAGCATTCTGGTATGAGATTTACTTGGAATAACCATACTTATTTCAGGAAATTAGATAGAGCCCTGGTTAATGAATCTTGGAGTTCTTGTTTTTCACTCTCTGAGGCTGTGTTTGAACCTGGTGGAGGAGTTTCTAATCATTCCTTGATTGTCCTTAAGTTATCTACTCCTTCATTAAAATGTAAGCCTCCTTTCAGATTTAATAACTATCTTCTCAAGCATCCTCAATTCATGGAGGTTGTGCAAAGGGTTTGAAATATTGATTTTCCTAGTTCATACATGTTTAAAGTCACTCAAAAACTCAAGTTTCTCAAGCAAGAGCTCAATTTGTTGAATAAGGGGACTTATAATGATCTATCTACTAAAGTGAAGGATGCAAAAGCTAAGCTCTCTACTCTTCAGAAACAGCTTGATAGTGATCCTGATAATGAAGATCCCAGACATCATGAAAAGGCTTGTCTGATTATTTACATCCTGCTTCTGCAAAGGAGTCTTATTACAAACAGCTTTAAGGGTGCAATGGTTGCATTTAGGAGATAAGAACACTTCCTATTTTCACAAAGTTGTTAATTATAGGAAGAGATGCAATAGTATTCTTTCAATTACTTCCAGACAAGGGGTGAGACTTGAGGAGCCTTCTCAATTTAGAGAGGAGATTATTGGGTTTCATGAAGGTCTGCTTCAAGGGGGTTCTCATGATGTTGTGCCTAATTCAGATCAATTCATTCATTATCCCTTAACTGAAAGCTCACATTGCTGATCTTTCAAGACCTATTACTGATGCTGAAATTCAAGCTATTATGTTCTCTCTTAAATCTAGCAAGACACCAGGCAGTGATAGGTATAATTCCATGTTTTTCAAGCATACTTGGCCTATTGTTGGTCCTGAGATCACTAAATCTATTCATGTTTTCTTCCATTCAAGTCATTTGCTTAAAGCTTTCAATAGTACTGTGATTATCTTAGTTCCAAAGGTTGAGAATCCTACTCATGTTACTGATTTCAGGCCTATTTCTTTATGCAATACCCTCTATAAATGCATCACTAGGATCATTGCTAATAGGCTCAAGAATTTTCTACATGGCTGCATCAGTTTGAACCAAGGGGGCTTTATCCCTAGGAGGTCTATTTCTGATAACGTGTTTCTAGCTCAGGAGTTATTGAGAAACTACCATCTTGATGAAGGGGATGCTAGAATTGCATTAAAAGTTGATCTTACTAAAGCCTTTGATATTGTTTCTTGGCAATTTTTAGAAGCTACTCTAAAGGCATTCCACTTTCCTGATCATTTGATTAAGCTTATCATGGCTTGTATTTCTTCTCTTATGTTCTCTGTTAATATCAATGGAGCTCCTCGGGGTTATTTTCATAGTTGTAAAGGTATTAGACAGGGAGATCCACTTTCTCTATACCTTTTTGTGCTTCTTATGGAGGTGCTTACAGGCATGTTGGCTAATGAATGTGTTTCAGATCACTTTACTCATCACTGGAAATGTCAGCACTAAAATATCTCTAGTCTTCTTTTTGTTGATGACTTGTTCATCTTCTTTGGAGGGGATATCAATTTTGTGAATTGCATTTTAAATGTTATTGACAACTTCAGTGTTTTATCTGGCCTTTTTCCAAATCATGTTAAAAGTTTTATGTTCCACTCAGGGGTTCTTCCTGTCATTCTTCAGCAAATCAAGGATAGGTTGGGCTTTCAGCTTGGTACTCTTCCAGTAAAATATTTGGGAGTGCCTCTTCTATCTACAAAGCTTAAGACTTCTGATTGTGTGGGTTTGCTCTCCAAATTATCCAACATAATCAATAATTGGTCTACCAAATTTCTTTCTTTTGTTGGGAGGTTACTATTGGTTAGAGTTGTTCTCTTTGATACTCAGGTCTATTGGTCTTCTACTTTTATTCTTCCTAAGGATCTTTTAAAAGATCTTAATGCCTTGATGAGAAAATTCTTCTAGATAGGCTCCAAAATGACTAAGGGGGGATGTAAAGTGGCCTGGAATAGGGTTTGTGTTATTTTTCAAAAAGGAGGCTTAGGGTTAAAGAACCTTGAGGAGTGGCCAAACATTTGTGGAAGTTAGTTCAAGTTGGTAGTTCTTCTTTGTGGTCTCAATGGGTGCATTACCATCTCATAAAACACAGGAATATTTGGGCTCTTAGCACTCCTAGACATTATTCTTGGATTTGGGGTATGTTACTTAAATTGAGACCTTATTTCCATCAAGCTTTTAAACATATTATTGGCAATGGGAGGAATACTTATTTATGGTTTAATTCCTGGCACCCCATTGGCCCTCTAACAAATCTGTTAACTCCAAGATCTATTTCAGACTCAAGCTTGGGTCAAAATGCAACTGTAAGTAGGCTTATTAGGGATCATGGTTGGTATTTCCCAGTGCTGAATTCTTCTGCTTGGTTAGAGTTTAAGAACTCTTTCCCTCCTAATTTAATTCCTAATCCAACATAATCTGATAGAGTTATTTTGGCTCCTATAAATGGGAAGTTTTCTATTAGTTCATCTTGGGATTTTATAAGGGAAAAGTATGATCATGTTCCTTGGTTTGAAGCTATTTAGTTCCCTCGTCATTTGCCTAAACATTCCTTCTTGCTTTGGCTAGTGAACTTAGATAGGCTGAACACAATGTATTTTTCGCTTTCTATTGGTTATCTTGATCATGCTGATTGTATCTTTTGTAAGCTCAGAATTGAAGATAGAGACCACTTGTATTTTTAATGTGGTTTTACTAGAAGGTTGTGGAATCATATTATTCATAAATGGCTTATTGAATGGCCTGATGAATCTTGGGATGAACTTATTCAATGAAGTATTTTTAATCTCAAAGGGAAATCTCTTGTTAACACTTTGAATAAGCTTGTTTTTTCAACTATGGTCTATGAGGTTTTGATGGAAAGAAATTGTAGGATTTTTTCAGAGTCTTTCTTATCCATGGAAGAGCTATATGCTAAGATTATTAATGGCATCAGATTGTCCATGTTTTCTCTATCTAAATTTCCAAACACCATCACAAATCAGAGAGTGGTTAAGATTTGGGAACAACCTCATTCTATTCTCTTGTCATGATTCATCCATTCTGGTATTGTAAGTGCAGAAAAATTACACAATAGAAATTTTGTTGGAAGTCCCCTTTTCATTAATCAAAGCCCTCTATTTATACAAATTGTGACCAATGGGTCAAGCCCATGTACCCAGGTTTATCAATCCCTTAAATCAAGGGATTTGATAAACCCTAACCTTTTTTGGACTCTATATACTATAATTGGGTTACTTCTTATCTTGTGGACCACACTTTAGCTTCTAGAATTTTCCATGGGCCCATTGTTATTTTCGGCCCACTTGTTTTCAGCCTGTTTGTCTTCCGGCCCATCGGTCTTTGGCCCATCCGTCGTCGGCCCATCGGTCCTCGGCCCATTCGTCGTCGGCCCATCAGTCCAGTGGCCCACCTATAATTGGGCCAAATATTTCAACCATTACACAGGCCCCTGAGGTTATGGGCTTGACATTCTTTTTAAAGCCCATGACCTAATAAATGTAAATACCTATGTATATATATAATAATAGCTTTTATGGGAAATGAAGGTAATGAGTTGGCATGTCATCATTGCCTATTTAATGGTGTGCCCAAAACGTGAGGCCATTTCTCCCTTAAATCTCGCACCATGACGGCTTTGGCGTGCCTTTCGGACTTCGTGCAGCCTTTTTGGCTTCCTTCTCTCCTTCTATAAAAACCCCCTTATTCTTCACTTCTCATCACATTTCCATACTTTGTAACTCTATATTCTTGTCTCTGCCTTCTTTAGTTCTTCATTACTGGGATTCGTTTCTTTGTCATTGCCGCCGTTCATTCCGTCGCTCATCTCAGATACCATAGAAACCTGCTGTTACTCAGAGCTTTCGTAACTCTTCCTTCGTCAATTAAGTAAGTTGATCGGTCTTTCTTCTTTCTTTAATTTATCACCTTTACCCCCTTCTGTCTCTTCTACATTTCTTAACATTATGTCCGATAGTGATGATACCCGGTCGGTAGAGGAAGTAGTTTTACCTTCTGCCTCAGGTACCGATTCTACAAGCAGTGACACTCCCCAGCCTGTTTCTAAAGGAACCGGAAAGACCACTCTCGAGAGTACTAACCTTCCGGGTTCCTCAGCGACCGGTCCTGCGAAATCCAAACCTTCTGAACCTTTCGTAGTGGCCCCACTTAAGAGGACCCGACCTGAAGTGGACGTCAAACACCTTCGGGCTGAGACCCATATTCCCCAGGACGTTGATGTGTCCCCCTATCCTGGTTACCTAGACTTTACCCAGAGCCAGGGCCTAGCCCCCGGTAGCATTCTGTTGTCGGCCTCTCATCTTAAGGTTCTAATGTTTCCTCTTCATCCCTTTTTTCACTATGTATTTTTCATGCTTGGGTTGCACCCTCTTCAACTGAACCCGAACAGCATTAGGATCATATCCATGCTACTGTTGTACAATAGGGATATGGATCTGAACTTAGGGCTGGCCGACCTCCTCCTTTGCTATTTTTTCCAAAATGCCAGAGCGAGTAGAGGTAGATACAACCTTTTCCCCTTTCACGGCCGCAACATCTGTACCGATACTGAAAAATCGGACAAGGGATGGAAGGAACGAATGGTAGTAGTGAGTGGCAATTGGTCATACCCTTTTTCTCGTATTTTCCCGATCCCCAATAAGTTCGGTCCCATTCGCCTGCCTGTCTACCGCCCCCTTCATAAGGCTTCTTGCCTCTGTGACCATTGTGACCTTCACCGGGGGAACTATGCCTTCAAATTTCTAGGTTACGAGGACAAGGATCTTCCCCTTACCTTTATAAAACAGCGGATAGGTCTCTTGAAAACCCATGTCTGGGGCAAGACCCGATCGGCTACTGACCTGCTGACCATGGACAATCTTGAATCGATCTCTAACTTGGGCGCTGGTGTTGACAGGATGGACCTGCCTGACAAACCTATGTCCGCCAGAATCCCTCAAGTTCCCGAAGGGATTACGCCTGTTGATGCTGTGCCGTTGTCAACAGCACCGCCTTCGACTTCGGTGCCTCCTCCTGTTCGGAGTCCGCCAGCACCACTAGCGCAGAACCCATCGGTTCCTCCTCCGCCTTCTGTCAATGCTCCGACTGTGAGGACCCGATCCAGTACAACTGGTGGAGTGGGTACTAAAAGGACAAGGGCACAAGCCGAGAATGTTTCTTCAAGCAAGGCTCCTGCTGCCCCTGAATCATCCCAAGCTCTGATCCCTTGGGAGCCCAAGTTTCTGCTGCCAGATGGAACTCCGGTTTGTGCTGATCAAATCACCTTTAACCATCCGGAAGCTCTTCGGGCTATGGCCAAAGGTATCTGGACACCAGCTGATAGGGCAGCTCAATCAAAAATCACCAGGACTGATCTGGCTAAGAAGACTTCGATAATGGTTATGGAGGTAAAAGACTTCAATCATCAGTTTGTGTTTTCTATTTCGTTTGTTGACCGTTATTTGTATAATAATCCAATCTTCGTTGCGCAGCTTCTCTACGGCGTTCAGGCCTACAACAGCCTCCTTGAGACTGATGTCAGAGAGATGGCCGGTATGAAGGCTCAAATAAAACAGAATGAGATCCACCGGGTTTCTTTGGTCAGGGAGGCGGATGGTCTTCGCCAGACCGTTTCTGAGCAGAAGACTCTTCTGGAAACCGGTGAGGTGGAAAAACAAACCCTGATTGCCGAAAAGCTGGTTCTGGCTGCTGAGCTGGAAAAAGCGAAAGAGGTTGCTAGGCAGATGGCAGCTGAAAAGGCTGAATCTGATAAACTCTTGGCAGAATCAGAAAGGCTTCTTTCCCTAGAGCGGGAAAAGGTTGAGGTGTGCCGTCTGGGAGGGCTTGACATGTTCAAAAGATACAATGTCATCTGTGACCTCCGAGCGGTCAGGGCCTGGAGATGTAGGCATGAAATGGAGCATATCCCTCTGGAATCTAGGGAATTCAAGACCGCAGAGGCATTCGATGCCCATATGGGAATACCCTTTCCTTATGAAAACCCTCCTGCCTCTGAGAACGAGGAGCGTTTTGCTGCCATCCTGAAGGGGAAAGAATACCATCCTCCCGAACAGTAGCTAGGACTTTATATGTTCTTGTTTCCCCCAATGGGCTAATTTCTTGTAACTTCCTTTATTTTTAATGAACAAGAACTTTTATCCCTTTTTTCCAGTAATTATTCGTCCTTTGTGTGGGTTTTTATCGTTTCGCACTTGTCTTAAATCGAGCCTTCGGACATATGGCCCCTGAGGCTATTTATTATTTATTTTAACTTCACACATTTAGGAAATTTCAGGGAGTCACAAAGCCTTCGGGCAATGAGTCCCTGAGACTCGATTCTATCCGCTGATTAGTTCAAATCAGATTTGAATTCAAATACATGGGAAATTTTAGCAAATCGTGAAGCCTTTCGGGCATTTGGCCCCTGAGGCTTGATTTCATCCTCTGGTTTGTTCAAATCAGGTTCGAACACAAATACTTAGGAAATTTTAGCAAATTGTGAAGCCTTCGGGCATTTGGCCCCTGAGGCTTGATTTCATCCTTTGGTTTGTTCGAATCAGGTTCGAACACAAACACTTAGGAAATTTTAGCAAATTGTGAAGCCTTCGGGCATTTGGCCCCTGAGGCTTGGTTTCATCCTCTGGTTTGTTCGAATCAGGTTCGAACACAAACCCTTAGGAAATTTTAGCAAATTGTGAAGCCTTCGGGCATTTGGCCCCTGAGGCTTGATTTCATCCTCTGGTTTGTTCGAATCAGGTTCGAACACAAACACTTAGGAAATTTTAGCAAATTGTGAAGCCTTCGGGCATTTGGCCCCTGAGGCTTGATTTCATCCTCTGGTTTGTTCGAATCAGGTTCGAACACAAACACTTAGGAAATTTTAGCAAATTGTGAAGCCTTCGGGCATTTGGCCCCTGAGGCTTGATTTCATCCTCTGGTTTGTTCGAATCAGGTTCGAACACAAACACTTAGGAAATTTTATAATCCAAGAGCCTTGCATAAAAATAGAACTTATCTTTATTGAGATGAACTTGAAAATCATGAAGCAGAGGTACCAATATCGGGCACAGATGCTTCGTAACAATGGTGTCATAGAAAGACACAGTTTTATTTTCTTAACAAGAAAAACAACTATCTAAGGATAATACCTCTTTAACCGATAGGCATTCTGAGAGTTGGACTCGAGGCGGCCTGTTTCGTTCTTCCGAACCCGATAAGCACCACGTCCGATAACCTCAACCACTGTGTAAGGTCCTTCCCATGTCTCTCATAATTTGCCTACAATCCCAATCTTCCTTCTGAGCACCATGTCACCTACTTGGAATTCTCTCCTTTTGACTTTCTGATTGAATCGTGCTCTTACCTGCTGCTGATAGGCAGCTAGTCTTATCCCAGCAGCTTCCCTTCTTTCCTCTAGGAGGTCTAGATCATGGGCTAAATGTTGATTGTTCGGTCCTTCTTCCCATGCTTGACTCCTTAAAGTAGGTACCCTTAGCTCGGTCGGGATAACTGCTTCAGCCCCATAAGCCATGGCGAAAGGGGTTTCCCCGGTTGGCTGTCTTGGAGTAGTCCGATAGGACCACAATACCTCAGGCAATTTCTCTAGCCATGCCCCTTTTGCGTCTTCAAGTTTTTTCCTCAATGTGTCAAAAATTGTTCTATTCGTCCTTTCGGCTTGCCCATTTCCCTGCGGGTAGCCGACGGAAGAAGTGTTCTGATTGATCCCATGCTTTGCTAAGAATGCTTGAACCCTTCTGTTGTCCAGGTTGGTGCCATTATCCATCATTATGGTTCGGGGTAGGCCGAATCTACAGATGATGTGGCTCCAGATGAATTTTATGACATGGCTGCCTGTTATGGTGGGATATGCTTCCGCTTCCACCCATTTGGTAAAATAATCGGTAGCCAGGAGAACATGCGTTGTACATCGTATTGCCTGAGGAAGGGCCCCCACTATGTCCATCCCCCATCGGGCAAAAGGGTGAGGGACAATAGTTGGGTTTAAGAACTCGGGCGGTGGATGAATGGCATCTCCATGAAACTGGCATTTTTTGCAATGTCTGACATAAATTTCAGCGTCTCTTGCCAGGTAGGGCCAGAAGTACCCCTGGGTGAGGACTTTATGAGCTAGGGACCTTCCTCCAGAATGATTGCCACAAGCTCCAGCATGAATCTCCTCCATGACTGCCGATGCCTCTGATGGGGTGAGGCATCTTAAATATGGTCCGGAAAAAGACTTTCGATATAGTTGGCCGTTGTATAGGGCATATCTGGCTACTTTTATTCTAATCTTCCGGGCTTCTGATTTTGACTCAGGCAATGTGCCAAATCTCAGATAATCCACTATCGGATCCATCCAACTTGGTTCCCACGGGATTACCATTACTTCTTCGGGGGGTTCCAAGCTAGATCGGACGACAAAGTCTATCGGTACAGTGCGAGTCATACTTTCTCCTGCTGCGGAGGCTTGGTTAGCCAGATGATCTGCTACAGAGTTATCTCCTCTGGGAATCTGTTCAAAGTTTATTTGCTGGAACTCTTCAGCCTCCTTTAGAACCAGAGTCTTGTATGCTTCCATTTTCGGCTCTCGGGTTTCGTACTCCCCATTTAACTGTCGTACGACTAGCTGGGAATCACTTCGTACTACTGCCTTTTGGACTTGAAGGCTTCGGGCCAACCGAATTCCTGCAAGGAGGGCCTCATATTCTGCTTCGTTGTTTGAGGCTGGAAATTCCAGTCTAACGAATTGTTGGATTTTAGTATCATCCGGTGTTACGAGTACCACCCCGATCCCTGCTCCGTTGATGTTGGACAATCCGTCTACGAATATGACCCATAGTCCAAGCTCACCTTCCTCTGTGGAGTCAGTAGTTTCTGTTTCTAACAGGAAGTCAGCTACTGCCTGTCCTTTGATGGCCGTTCGGGGAACGTAGGTTATGTCAAAAATCCCTAGTTCAATTGCCCATTTTGAGATTCTCCCAGATAACTCAGGCTTCGCCATTATGGATCTTATCGGTGTTACAGTGGGAACTATGATCGGGTGCGCTTCGAAATAATGCCGGAGACGTCGCTTAGCATTGATCAGTGATAGTACCAGTTTCTCCTGCTTTGAATAACGGGTTTCTGCCTCAGCAAGGGATTTGCTGGTGTAGAAGACCGGTGTCTGGTACCCTTTGCCCTCCTTGACCAGAGCGGCGCTGGTAGATGTTACTGAAACGGCCAGATATAGGTGCAACGGCTCATCGGCTTCAGGGGTTGCCAGGATCGGGGGCTTCGTCATGTAACCTTTGAGTTTGTGCAGGGCCTCCGCTTGCTCGGGCCCCCAGACTTCCCCTCGTGCCGCTCTTATTGCTTGAAAGAACGGCCTACACCGATCGGTTAACCGAGAGATGAAACGACTGAGGGCCGTTATTCTTTCGGTTAGCACCTGGATTTCTTTCCGGGACTTTGGCTCAGCAGTCTCTATGAGAGTTTTGACTTGTGCAGGGCTAGCCTGTATTCCCGTCCGGTCAACTATGTGCCCCAAAAACTGGCCTGAGGATACTCCGAAAGAACATTTGGCCGGATTGAGCTTCATATTATGCTTCCGGAGGGTGTTGAGTACCTGCTGCAGATCGGCTAGATAGTCTCCTTTCTCCTTGCTTTTGACCACCGTGTCATCGATGTAGGCTTCGATGGTGGATCCCATCATCCCTTGGAACACCCTTCTGACCAACCTCTGTTAGGTAGCACCTGCATTCTTTAGTCCGAAAGGCATAACTGTATAACAAAATGTACCTAACTCAGTGATGAAGGCAGTCTTTTCCTGGTCCTCCGGAGCCATTCGGATCTGGTTATAGCCAGAGTATGCATCCAGAAAGCTCAAGCGTTCGAATCCTGCAGTGGCATCTACCATCTGGTCGATCTTTGGTAAAGGGAAACAGTCTTTCGGGCATGCTTTATTCAGATCAGTGAAGTCAACACATACCCTCCACTTGCCGTTTTTCTTCTGGACCACCACCACGTTTGCCAACCAGGAAGGATACTGAACCTCTTTTATGAATCCTACTTGTAGAAGTCGATCAACCTCTTCGGCTATGATCTGGTTTCTATGGGCTCCCATTCGTCTTTGTTTCTGTCTAACGGGCTTTGCGCCGGGATCCACATTGAGAGAATGTAGGGCAACTGATGGATCAATACCGGTCATGTCCATATGGCTCCACGCAAATATGTCAGCATTGGATCGGAAAAGGGATTCCATTTCCTCTTTTTCTTGTGGATTAAGGCCTGAACCAACATAGGTAAACCTCTCAGGGCGATCGTGACAAATTTGAACTTCCAGTAATGGTTCAACTGCTATCGGTGATCCCGAACCGCCCTCCTATAATTGCTATTTGGCATCAAGTACTGTCTTGGACTGCGACTTTTGTTCTGGTTCCGTTCTCCTTTTTAGACTTCTCATAGTGACTGCATAACACTCCTTTGCCGCTACCTGATCGCCCCTGATATCGATTACGTCAACTCCGTTTGGATCAATACACCGCATGACCTGATGCATGGTAGAAGGGACTCCGTTCATACGATGGATCCATCCCCTTCCCATGAGGAGATTATAGGAAGGTTTGACATCCACCACCACGAAAGTCTCTCGGAGTGTGCGCCTCGCTGCCGTTACTGGCAGTTGGATTTCCCCCACTGGTTCCACTCTCTTTCCATCGAATCCTGCTATCGGGCTTCTGGATGGGACTATTTCTTGGGGGTTGATCTCCAGTTTCTCAAAGGCCCATTTGGTGATAATGTTGGCACTGCTTCCTGGATCGACCATTACCCTCTTGATCAGGCAGTTGGAGACCATGAGGGAGATGACCAGGGGGTCGTCATGAGGTGTCTGAATATTCTGCATATCCGCAGAGGTGAAAGTAATCCGGGCATCCTCTCTCGGGCTTTGAAACTTGGAGACTTCTCCAACCCTTCGTAACTTCTGGGCTTGCCGCATCTGTGATCTACGAGCTTCTTCCGCTTCTGACCGACTGGGCCCTCCATGGACCATGTGAATGACCCGTACGGGTTGTCCCATAGCCCCCCTGGTAGGGGCATGCGTTGTTTGATCTGGTCGGGCTCCTTCCTTGGCAACATACTCGGTCAATTCTCCTTTTGCAATCATGGTTTCCACCTATCTTCTGAGGCTTCTGCACTCATTAGCGTGGTGCCCGTACTCGCCATGGAAGGCACAGTGCCTTGACATATCCCTTTGGTCCATCGGCTGTCTGATGGGAGGTGGCGACCGGTAGATTCCTTTGCCCTTTGTTTCCTGGTACAGCTTTGCCAAGGTCACTTTTAAGGGGGTGACCTTCTCCTCAAACCTTGGTCGTTTCATTGGGGCTGGGGAAGGAGCAGGAGGTGCGCTCGGTCTTTTCCGGTCTGGTGCCCGATCCTTTACCCTGGATGGTTTGGACGCTCTGGCCTCTACTGTTGCAAAGGCGGTCCTTCTTTGTCGTATCGCCAACTCCTCCTCTATTCGGAGGTGTCCTTGTGCCCTAGAGTTGAGCTCTCCAATATCGGCTGGCGGCCTCTTGACTAGGGACTGATGGAACTTTGTTCCAGGTATCAGGGCCATTCTGAAGGCTTCAACGGCTGAATGTTGATCGCAGTTGTCAATTGAAGACATCTCCACATTGAACCTTGAGACAAAACTTTTCATGGATTCGCCCTTTTCTTGGATCATGGTGAACAGACTGGAGATAGTCTTCTTCTGCCTTTTATTGCCAAAGTACTGTGCGATAAATAACTCACAGAGTCTGAGCCAACTACCGATCGATCGAGTCGGTTGCTTTCTGAACCACAGGAGGGCTGCTTCGGTCAGGCTGGTGGGGAAAACTTTGCAGAGTAAGGCCTCGTTTTCGTTGTAAACATTCATCTTGGTATGGACGTGATAGATGTGTTCGGTTGGATCTTTTGTACCATCGAACAGGGTGAACTTCGGTAACCTGAACCTTTCCGGGTAGGGCACGCTGGTGATCGAGACGGTGAATGGTGTCTGAACGGCGTCTATGGATGCCTCGGATGCCAGATCGATAGGGGTTTGTACCTTCAGGTCCCTAAGCACATCCCGCTGGAATCTGGACATGATTTCCTCCAGTTTTTTCATGGTCAGGACCTCCTCCGGATTATGCGCCCCAAGGACCTGTAGGGATGACTCTGCCTGTTCCTCACGATCGTTGTGGGCTCTAGCGGGTAGGTCATCCATGTGTGTCTGGCGGCCAACAGACCGTTCGTGTTGTGCGGACTGCTCGTCGTCATGGGTCTCCTGTGGATTCTGTAGTTGAGCCAATTTTGCCGCCAATTCAGCGTTCTGCCTTTCTAACTCGGCAGTCCTCTCCTCTAGGACTCGTCTGATCGGATCTTCTGGTTGCTGGCCTCCGTTTGGAGGTAAATCGGTATGTTGTGAACGTGTGATCGCCATTGTTGGTACTAATCTTAGCTTTTTTGCAGAGGGTGAGAAACTTATTGAAAAAGGATTTCAATAATAGGTTTTCCCACAGACGGCGCCAATTGTGTAAGTGCAGAAAAATTACACAATATAAATTTTGTTGGAAGTCCCCTTTTCATTAATCAAAGTCCTCTATTTATACAAATTGTGACCAATGGGTCAAGCCCATGTACCCAGGTTTATCAATCCCTTAAATCAAGGGATTTGATAAACCCTAACCTTTTTTGGACTCTATATACTATAATTGGGTTACTTCTTGTCTTGTGGACCACACTTTAGCTTCTAGAATTTTCCATGGGCCCATTGTTATTTTCGGCCCACTTGTTTTCAGCCTGTTTGTCTTCCGGCCCATCGGTCTTTGGCCCATCCGTCGTCGGCCCATCGGTCCTCGGCCCATTCGTCGTCGGCCCATCAGTCCAGTGGCCCACCTATAATTGGGCCAAATATTTCAACCATTACAGGTATTTTTCTTAGTTTCCTAAGTTTGTTGTCTTCATTTTCTGGGTACTTCTATTATGGCTTGGTTTACAATGGTTCTAGGTTCAGATTGAGGTTGCTTCGAATGGGATGTTTCTTTTTAGTTACAGGTTAAATTTATACTAGTTTTTATCTCAGTACACTAAGTTTGTTGTATTCAGTTCTTGGGTGCTTTTGTTATGGCTTGGTTCAGCTTGGCTACAAGTTCAGCTAGAGGTTGTTCTGAATGGGATAGCTCTTCTCAGCTTTGGGCTTCATTTTGATATGCCTATCTTCATCAGTATGCTTCTAGTAGTAACTCTTGATTGTTGTTATGCTTGCCTTTATGTTCCAACTCCTTGCTTCTTCAGCATATCAATTATCTCTTTGTTTAATACTAGGTTTGTTTCTCCTAGTATTGAAGTTACTTATTTTAGTTTGTGTTCCTTTTCTACAAGGATTTTTCATTTTCATTGGTGGCTTGATGGTTATCACATTGTTACCAGGGGTATGCCTCTAAGTATTATGTAGGGTTTTGGTCATTTTCTTTTATTAATACAATTTCTTTACTTTTCAAAAAAAACAAAAACAAAGCACAATTCAATAAACCCTAAGAGATAACTAGAAGATATAGAATCACTTAACAATTTTATCTCACTATCTCTATCTCTGTTGAAGGATATGAACTGTAGAATAACTGCAGAGATCTCTCACCCAAAAAGCTCTCCAAAAATCTATAGAGACTTCTCCTATTTATAGAGAGAGATAAGGAAAACCCTAAGTTTATATTTTCTTATAATTTCTCATCAAACTCAGCAAAACCCTTTGATTTGGTCTTCAATATATATCACGTATATCAATGTTTAAAGTCGCAGCCGCATCAAGAGAAATCAAATCGGGGTCAAAATAAAAATTTCACAACATAATTTTGTTACCCCTCCTATGCGTGGCACGTAAAGAAACTGCGTAAGGCGCATAGGCCCTTTTTGATGGGCATAGATAGGGCATAAAAATAGCACTTTCTAGCCACTTTTAGCTTATGAGTCTATAGGCTAATCGTAGCAAAATTCATGTAAACCACTTTTCTTTGGAATAGTGTCATTTGAACCCCCTTGACTCCATTAGAATGATTCTTGAAATTTTGGCTCCGAAAAATATCATTTATGCCCTCCATGATGCATTTTTTGCTCAACCTTGCTCCTTCTTCATTTCTCTTCTATCTTTCACATCCTTTAAGCTTGATTTGAATTTCACGAAGCTTGTTGATGCCTTTGCAAGACCACTTCAAATTTCCTAAACCTACCTGACCTCACAATTCACTCAACATGGTTATTGTCTAGAACATGCCAAACATAAACAATAAAATAAATGTTTTTCAGCATTCAAGCTAAGACAAGATATAGAATAAATGTAGAATCTTATATAAAATCAAACGTAATCACTCATCTACACAATCATCACATACGTGTCCTTCAGTTTCCCCTTATACAATAAAAATAAGAAAGAGTCTACATTACTTAGCTAGGGTTTTATTAAAAACTCTAGATACCGATTTTATTGTTTATGGTTGTAGATGTCTGCATTGTTGATATAGACACGCCCGTCATGGTTGATATTTTTGTCTTTTGTAGAATCTCCTAGATAATATGCAAAAACCTTCTCCTCCCAACTATAGGGGAGACCCCTCTCTTTTATAGAAAAATAGGCGTCTTTATTTGGTAAATTAATTGCTTCACGGTCAAGTCAAGATTGTGTGTTATAATCCTTGAATAATAGTGTTAAATCTCATCAAATATGGTTAATATTGTGTCCAAAATAGCCTAGAAGTCATTCCATGTTGAGTATGGATGAAACGGGTCCCACCAGTGCAGATACAAGTTGCTGAGTCAAACTTGGCGTATCTGGTCTTACCGAGTACTCGGTGAAGGTGGTTGCGCAATGGTGCGTTAATAAGCCCTTGTCTCTAGAATTTTGCTCTTCAATGCGCTAATGTGCACACTTTCGCACTTACCGAGTACTCGGTGAAGGCACTACCAAGTACTCGGTAGTTTTTCACCTTATTTTTCATTTTTGATCTTCTTTGCTCCATTTCTCTTCTCGGCTTCATTCCACTTCACTTCTTTTGCATCCTAGACTTGTTTTTGGTCCTGTATAGGTCTTTTATCCATGGTTTCGGCTCTCGAATAATCTTGAGTCATAAATCCAATTATTTCACTGAATTAAACTCGTTTTACAAGACATAGTCCTAAAACGTCTTAAAACACGCAAACCGTATAAAAGCACCAATATAATGATAAATATTGACATAACAATGTATAATTAGGAGCCTTAAATGTATGATATTTGGCTCCTATCAGTTGTAGCGAATATGGTGGATGGTATTCTTTTTTAGATGTATTCGACTATTTGCGGTATGATCTGATTCACGGTGTTGGATCGCCCTCTTCTAATTGAGCAAGTAGATAACTATATTATGTGGTTAGTGATGGAGTAAGAGAACCCTAGTTTTTCTCTCTACTGTTCTTGTCTTAATCTATCTTTACTTGTTTTAGTAGTTAACTAGTTCAAAAATCACAAATAACAAACTATACTTTTATAGCAATTCAAGAGTACTACTTTACAAGAGTTCAGAATATGACTTAGTCTCTTAGGTTCAATAACATTTCTCAAGCTGAACTATACTACGAAACGATTTGTGCACTCGCAATAGGTAAAACCTTATCGTCATAAGGGGTCATTCTTAAACACTATTTTTAACCCCGTCTAACGTGCATCACTCCCCACGTTGTAGATTGCAGAACTCACAAATATAGGTCATTTTATGTACAAGGCAAAAAATAGGTAGGCGGATGGGGCCGAAGACTTTGGGGATCAGATAATTAAAAAAAGGGTAAAACCAGTTACCATTAACTATTACCATCCTCTCTTTCTAGCCTTTATCAGATTTTTCCTTCTCTGAGCATATGCCCCTACCCTGAAAAGGAAAAAGATTATATCGACCTTTTGACTCTCTAGCAATTTGAAAGAAGTAGCACAGGAAAATGTCGGCTAGGCCAAGGTCTAAGTGAAGATCCCTATTGAACAAGATCATCATTACCAGGATCCGGAAGAAATTGGGATTAAGTTAAAAGGGGCATAACTCTAGCATAAACAGAACATAGTGGAATAAAGGGTGAAGAGGAAATTTCATGATCTTGAGGTGAACAATAAATAGCAAGATGTTGTTAGGTTCAACCCCTTCACTTTGGAAAAAGTTCAGGTGTTTGGGGTATGGGGCCAGGTTCACATCCTCAGGCACATCGTTCTTCGACCTCAGTCATTTCACGTCAACTAGGGTTCATGACTTCTCAGGTAGAAGGGCATGGACAAATGGAACAGGAACAGTGGGGATCTCTAGGTCATCGTCATCGGAAGTATCTACCTCTGTAGGTGGCTCTAGGTTGATGGAAGAACGTGGTGGTGCGGAGACCTCAATATGGACAGAAGAGGGACTACTGGTGTTCTCGGTATCATCTATATTGGAGGACAGAACGACCTGACTCACAAATCTGGTATATTCACTCTCAGACATGATTACAGAAAGGTAGAAGAGACAGAAAGAAGATGAGAAGATAGAAAAACAAAAATTAAAGTGAAATTACCTAGACGATCAATGAAATAAGCCTAGAGGGGGTGAATAGGTTTTTTGTGGATTTATTGATAAATTAAAATTAATTGCGGAAAAGTCAATTTTAATCCAATTCTCTAACAAGATATATCATGCAAAGATTAATATAAGTGCAAAAAATAAAGCAATAGAGACACAATATTTTTATGTGGAAAACCTTAGAAAGACTCCAAGTAAAAATCACGAATACACTCGGGTATCGATGCACTATGAATCAGAAAAATTGTACAGACTCTATGAAAATAGTACTTACAACCGATGTAATCTTTTTTCTACACTCGATGTCTGAAAGTATAGATTTACACGCGCTCCATGAAGCTCTCGCTCCGCTCCGTACTCTAACGGCTCTGTTTCTCAACTGATCAAATAACCACGAAGCTTCTCGCTTTGATCTCCGCACTCAGACGGCTCCGTTTCACAAATGGATCAACGCAACCAAGTTGCAATCAGCGGTGTGTAGATTTTTTAGAATCTATATGATTCAATCATGCATAAGATCGTCGATGTAGAAGCACGATATAATCAACTCCAAAATAAGAGAAAACTAGAAGAATCACTCAATGATATTTTATCTATATATATCACTATCTATGTAGAAGAATATGAACAATAGAATATTGTAGAGATCTCTCAAAGATGTCGTCTCCTCTCTTGTAGAACTTGGTATTTATAGACCATTTTGAGGAGAAACCCTAACCTTACTCTTTTTGTGTAATTTCACACTCAATTGAGCCAAAACCTTTAATATAATGTATAATATGTGATATACACATGCTTATAGGTGTTTGGGTCGAACTCAAGGTCATCCGGGTCAACATGGATCAATCCAAGTCAAAATAGAATTTCAGCCCGATTCTGAAATTTTAAACTTTTTCCTACAGGACACCTCTCACTCTTTTGATCATATCTAGCGTTACACACATTGGATGAAGGCATGTAATATATAGTTGGAAAGCTGACTTCTAGCTCTTGATGATAGGCTCATCCCACTAAGACCTTGTTTGACCGAGATATGAGCTCCCGAAATGGATTAAAAATCTTACTTAAATCACTATTTCTTTTTTGTACTAGGATTCCTCCCTTATTTAATCATCTTATAATTGGGAATGAATCTAGTCAAATTTAGTGTATATATCCTTTAAGCAACACGTTCTAGGATATATAGGAGTGTAACCCAAGTCATAATAGATCACAATATGTAATAATTTTTCATTGCAAACATATCACTAAACCATCCTGCTGCAGCTGCGCTTAAAGCGTAGGTAAGCGTAGCCTCCAAGCGTAACCCCAAGTGTACAAAAACACTTTCCAACCACTTTTTAAAACTGAAAGCGTAGGTTCAAGCATAAATTCTTCATGAAAACCACTTTTCTGCACAATTGTGACAAAATGACCCTCTTGACTCCTCAAGACTTTTTGCTTGAATTAACAGTTTTGGGAAATGTCGTGTTTGCCCTTCGGGAGACATTTTTTTCAATACACTTATTTTTACACTTCACTTGTATTCTTCACTACTTCAATGCTTGATTCCGCCTTTGTCGAAGCTTATAGATGTCGTTGAAACCAACACAACCTATCTAACACTCAACATGGTTATTGTCTAGAACATGTCATACATAAACAATTATAATAAAATTATTCTTACAATCTCCCCCTTGGCATTTCTGAGACAAAATCATATTTTACAATATAGCCTCTCAAATAACAACATAACATCTATATCTATGAACACACACCGACAAACATAGATATAAATTGTCACCTTGCTTTCATGACGGTTAACCAATCCTATAACCACAACACTGAATAAACCATTAAACGCAAGTGTGGAAAACAAATATTAAATGATTATAAGGAAACCACAATATTCATGTAAACATAATGATCATAAAACATACACTTTTTTTCCCCCTTACTCAAAACTTTTCCCCCTAAAACCATTACTCCCCCTTACTCAATATTTCTCCCCCTTTTTGTCACTGAAATGAAAAGGAACAACAAAAATAATCAAAGCACACGAGAGAAACAAGGCAATACCTCAAGAAGAAAACATAGGGAAAGGATTATAGAGGATACTCGAGAGAATCTAAGCCAAGCACTAAATACTAAGATAAAGTACTCTATTAGAATATATCCAGATTCTCAAGTAACATAAATCTCTACAATTCATGACCTTAAGACTAATGCATGAATGTAAAATGCAAAACAACCAAAAAATCTTTTTGTTCTTAGAACCATGTGAGCAGGGCAGTAGAGACAATGAGTTAGTCATTAACACATCATATACGCATATTTGACTTAGCTATTATACACATGATAGTGAAAATAATCAACACACATACCTTGTAGATATAAGCAGACATAAGGCAAGCTTTACATAACATTTGCATATATGAAAAATATTCAAGTGCAAGTAAACACCTAAGATGAAAGCAATACGTACTAATTTCGATAATCTTCTTCACTAATCGTGATGATACTTCAGTCCAAAACCTAAGCTAGAAATCAAATCATTCACTTGGACCTTATTGTTTATTTTAAAAAAATAATACCCTATTGTCACACAATTTATTCTTTGCACCTTTTCAACTTTTTCACCAAATCCCTTTTTATCTTTCTAAGCTCCGGACTTTCCAGCGAGAATTTTTAGTCCCAACCAACTAGGCCCGAGCTTCTTCCATGGGATTTATGCTCATTAGTCTTCTCCCCTTTTTACGCGAACACTCAATACTTACTGAGGCAAGAGGCCCAGTTACTCAGATTGAATAACTACTTTTTGTATTTCTATATTTTAAACATCTCATTCTTTTCTCTTTTCAACTTCACCACAATATTCATAAGCATGCAAAAAGTATTTAAAAACATAGATCAATCTAGCATAACTCATGAACCTACATATCACTTCGGATTAGATGAAAAAGACTAAAAGTTTCAACAAGTATTACAATCATCTCCGAAGTAAAACAAGTACCCAAAGTTGATGTTCCAAAAATAATACTTAAACATGTCAAGCATAATAAGAAAAGTAAATATGAGAATATAGTTAAATATGACAATCATTTGTACCCTTAGCCAAGCTCAACATGCTAAGAATTTTTTTAAATGTTTTTATGGAATTTTTTTCATAAGGATACATGCATGAATAATCCTACTAGTAGCAAAACATGATGCATGCATAATAATAAAATAACAAAACAAAAACAAAAAATAAACATGCAAATAAAATAAAACGCATGATAATATATCAATTCTAGGATAAAAATATAATACAAGATATTCCTAGAATGATACATATGAAGACATATATCCTAATGATAATATGTCACCAGATTTTCTAAAATGCATATGCTTTTGAAAATCTAATGGTTTCGTAGAGATGTCTGTTGACTGAGAATCTGTGGATATATACTCGAGACATTTCTCAGAATTAAAGTCACGTGCTAGACATGCAGTATGAGCAACCAAACAATGCAATTCATCTTTTCTAACCCACATTTGTTTAATTTTCGGTGCTCTATTTGCTAGCCTAGTCAACCTCTTCACTCAATACCCGAATTTGACTTTCAACATTGGGTCTTTTCTGAATTATATGCTTCCGCTTAAATTTCAAAGTTTCTCCTTTTAACTTTGAACATACGAGTCGAATGTGACCTTTCACCCCACAATGATGACAGACTGGAATAAACCTTTAAAAATCATTATTTGAACCCTTATTGACTCTAGAGGTAAAAGGAGGCTTATTCTCAATAGGTTTTCTGACATAGGATCGAGCATTAAGATTCCTATCAAACTTACCTTGAGAAGAACTAGATGCTACTTGGGAAGCCTTAACAAAGGTTGTTTTGGAAACAATGTCAGGATCACTCATTCCTTTGAACTCCAACCCCTTAGTATTTCTTGCTGACTTTCCTACACTCAACATATGAGCAAGCTTATTAGTTCCACTAGACCATCTATGAATAGTTGAGTTAGCATCCTTTAATTCATTTTACAAACTCTTAATCCTTATAGATTTCTCACTTAATTTTAATCTTAGAGTTTCTAATTCCTCATTGAGACCATTTACCTTCTTCAAAGCCTAAGTTCTTTCTTGTTCAGACTTGGTCAATTCTTCTCTTAAGGACTATCTCTCCTTATCAACATTGTTGAATTGAACCAAAAATTTCGAGTACACTATGCTAACCTGCACGGACTTTTCATACAATTTATTGTATGCATCTTCATATGAATCCCCATGATCTTCATTATCCTCAGAATCATCATCCTCAGACATTGTCCAACTTGCAACAACTTCACTGACCTCCTTACTTTGTGCAGCAAACATAGTGAAATTCTCAATCTCATCTCCTACCTCTTAATCCGTCGAATCAAGCTGATCCATCACTCCAAGTAATAGCCAAACCTTTTTTCTTTTTCAACTTATTAGCACACTCAGCAGCTATGTGACCGAACCCTTAACACTCAAAACATTGAGGTTTCTTATTTTTATGAACAAACTTATCATTCCTATTTTGGATTTTTCTATTTTTAGAATCATGTGATTTATCTCCAAAATTTTGTTCTTTAATCAATTCTTGGCACAAGAAGATTTTAAAAACTTATGAAACTACTTCATGATCATGTCAAACTGACTTGGTTTACTCTCACCCTCTTCATCCGACTCACTATGACCCTCCTTAGTGATTTTCAAAGCTATGTCCTTCGCTTTTGTGCTACTTGACTTTTTAGAGGATTGAGCACACATCTCCATCTCATACGATTTCAAATTACCAGCTAACTCTTCAAATTTAATTTCCTTGAAACTCATGATTTCAGATATGATGGTAACCTTAGACCGAAAATGTTCAGGCAAAGACCTGAGGATTTTCTTCACAGTGGTCGTCTCAGAAATAGGCTCTCCTAGATTGTGACAACTAGTTACTATGTCAGTTAACCTAGCCTCAAAATCACCAAAAACTTCATCTTCCTCCATCCTAAGCTGTTCAAATTTTGAATTTGTAATTTGGAGTTTTGACTATTTAACTTTTGAAAGATGTTACTAATGAATCTAAGGTAAAACTATCAAGTGAGTGGACTATTGCTGAAACTAATAGTGATGGTTGGAATTCAAAAGCCTTGAATACATTATATAATGTTGTGACAAAAAGTGAGTTTAAGAGAATAGCCACATGTGAAATTGCAAAAGAAGCTTAGGACATTCTCTAAGTAACTCATGAGGGAACTTCAAAAGTTCCTTCACAATGTACATCCATCGTTTAAGTTCAAGATCTAGCCCTAGGTAGTTAACCTAGATCGGGGCAACCACGCTATGATACCAATTGAAATTACTTAGACGGTCAATGAAATAAGCCTAGAGGGGGGCGAATAGGTTTTTTGTGGATTTATTGACAAATTAAAATTAATTGTAGAATAGTCAATTTTAATCCAATTCTTTAACAAGATAAATCATGTGAAGATTAATATAAGTGCAAAAAATAAAGCAATAGAGACACACGATATTTTTACGTGGAAAACCTTGGATAGACTCCAAGTAAAAATCACGGATACGCTCGAGTATCGATGCACTATGAATCAAAGAATTTGTAATAACTCTATGAAAACAGTACTTACAACTGATGTAATCTGTTGTTCTTCACTCGACGTCTGAAAGTTTAGATTCACTCATGCTTTACGAAGCTCTCACTCCACTTCGTACACTAACGGCTCTGTTTCTCAACATATTAAATAACCACAAAGTTTCTCACTCCGATCTCCGCACTCAGATGACTCTGTTTCATAAACGGATCAACGCAACCAAGTTGCAATCAGCGGTGTGTAGATTTTTAAGAATCTATATGATTCAATCGTGCATCATCGATGTAGAAACACGATAGAATCAACTCCAAAACAAGAGAGAACTAGAAGAATCACTCAATGATATTTTCTATCTCTATATCAGTATCTTTGTAGAAGAATATAAACGATAGAATACTACAGAGATCTCTCAAAGATGTCGCCTCCTCTCTTGTAGAACTTGGTATTTATAGACCATGTTGAGGAGAACCCCTAACCTTACCATTTTGTGTAATTTCACACTCAATTGAGTCAAACCCTTCAATATAATGTATAATATGTGATATACACGTGCTTATAGGTGTTTGGGTCGAACTCAAGGTCATCTGGGTTAACACGGATTAATCCAAGTCAAAATAGAATTTCAGCCCGATTATGAAATTTTCAACTTTTTCCTGCAGGACACCTCTCACTCTTATGATCATATCTGGCGCTACACATATTGGATGAAGGTGTGTAATATATATTTGGAAATCTGACTTCAAGATATTGATGATAGGATCAAGAATCATCTCATTAGGACCTTGTTTAACCGAGATATAAGCTCCCGAAGTTGACTAAAAATCTTGCTGAAATCATAGTTTCCTTTTTGTACTAGGATTCCTCACTTATTTAATCCTCTTATAATTGGGAATGAATCTAGTCAAATTTAGTGTATATATCCTTTATACACATTCTAGGATATATAGGAGTGTAACCGAAGTCATAATAGGTCACAATAATTAACAATGTTTCATTGCAAACATATCACTAAATCATCCTGCTACAGCTACGCTTGAAGCGTAGGTCCTCTACGCTTGGAGCTCCAAGCGTAACCCTAAGCATACAAAAACACTTTCCAGCCACTTTTTGAAAATGAAAGCGTAGGTTCAAGCGTAAATTCTTCATGAAAACCACTTTTCTGTGCAACTGTGCCAAAATAACCCTTTTGACTCCCCGAGACTTTTTTCCTGAATTGACAGTTTTGGGAAATGCCGTTTTTGCCATTCGGGAAACATTTTTATCAATACACTCATTTTTACACTTCACTTATATTCTTCACTACTTCAATGCTTGATTCCGCCTTTGTCGAAGCTTGTAGATGTAGTTGAAACCAACACGACCTATCTAACACTCAACATGGTTATTGTCTAGAACATGTCATACATAAACAATTATAATAAATGTTCTTACATAAAGGAATACCAAACTTACGCAGGGGAAGAAGAAGGACAAAGGGATCTCCAGTAAAGGTTAAAAGCTACTCTAGCGAAGCTCTCCGACGAGATAATTGCAGAATCTGACGAGAAGGAATTAAGGCTGACTTTAGAGAAAATATAAAGGATAGAGTATAGAGTTTGCAAGTGAGGATGAAAGTGATAAGAGAAAGGTTTTTCATAGAAATGTAAGAGGATGCTAAGTGACAGCACGAAGACTGAAGGTCACGCGCCTTCATTTCAGCCTCCAATTGCGAAGAATAAGGGAACCTGGGCCACTCATTTGAAATTCAAAATGATTGTCCACCTTCCCACATTAAGTACTAGTCCACGCCATCTCACAATCGTCTTTGCTTTTAAGAAGAATATAAAGGTGTATGTATGTGCACGTGTACGCAGAAGTTGATTCAGTCACGGGCCTGTAAGCTATAAACAGACCCATAACCTCAGGGGCCTATGTAATAGATAAATTCTGACCTAGCATAAATGGGTTTGGATATTGCATATGCCATGAACTAGGGGCTGGATAATAGGCCCAACCCATGGAAGCTTCTGGAAAATGAGTGGCTTGCAAGAAATGGGTTAGATTCAATCCATATATGATTGAGGGATTGTGATAAGAAAGGAAAGGGATATCGATAATACCATGAAAAAAGGATTTTAATTGGCGTAATAGATGGGCCAAGGCCCATCTAAACGTGTATAAATATATGGATGAATAAAGAGAAAATCATTCTTGTATTGTGTATTTTGTTGCATTTATAGATATTTATCAAATATGTATATTACTAATTAATATAATAATATTTAAAAATAAAGAAAGAAAGACTCTTAAAAGGAACACAAGTATAAAGTAAGTAGGTAAATTTACAATATAATATAAATAAGTAGTAATAATAAGAGTTTGAAAAATAATAAAATTACGAAGTAGGTAGATTATTAATTAATAAAAAAAATTATCTAAAATAAAGAAGAAAAAACTATTAAAATGCTCAAGTATTGAAATTCATTTACCTTTTTAATAATATATATATATATATATTGATTCAAACTCTTTTTCTTTATACAAAGCAATTCAATTGTTAATTATTGGTTATCCGGTTCATCCCACTAAGGTTATGTTTGATATATCTCTTTTACTTCTCTTTTTTCGTAAATGAAAAAGAAAAACAAGAGCTATTTTGAAAAGCTTTAAAACATTTTTTCAAAACCCATAATCTCTTTAAAAATTTTATCAGTTCAAAAAAAGCCAAAATCAATATTTAAAAGCACAATCCAAACGGCCCAAGCACAACACAATTTCAGTCCTCGGTCAACTCTCTATCTCTCTCTCTCTTTATATATATATATATATATATAGACAATGAGAGGGTTGAAGATTTCGGGATTTGAAATTGAATGGCGGAGGTTGGAAAAAAGCATCCACCACTGCCTCCGAACTACGTGACTCTGGCGCAACTCCAAGAGCGGTGGATCAACAAGCAGAGGGAGAAAGAAGAAGAAGAGCGAAAGCAGAGGGAGAAAGATGAAGAGAATCGGATCAGGAAGGGAGAGAGAAGGATTAATCACAGAAATCGCCGGAATCAGCTGGAGAAGAGACCCCAGAAGGTGGCAATGACGGCGGAGGAATCGAAAATTGGGGAAATTAACATTGAGGAGGACGCTAAGGAGAAGGAAAAGAGAAACAAGAAGAAGAAGAAAAAGAGTACGAATTGGAAGGAGATTAGGTCAAAGGCACAGAAAGCCCCAACTGAAGGTACAGTTAGAGCACAGTCACCGCCACCAGTTGCGGGAGAGGAGAAGACCGAGGGTCAATTCCCGCCAAATGGTAGAAAAATGGGGGATAAGGAGAGGGTTACAAGTGATTTAAGGGCTTTGGCAATGGGTGGTAGGGTTTGGGAGCGGAAGGGTTTGGTGAATGGGTCAGCTGGGAATGGTGGGAGTGAACAGCAATATCAGGGAATGAATGGTAATGGGGGTCACGGTCACCGCAAGTTCAACAGGGGTTTTGGGGGTTTTGGCGGGTACGGTGGGCGGATGGTGAAAGATGGTAGGTTGGTATGGGTGAAAAAAGGGGACATAGCTTCTAATGCTAATGCTGCACAAAGTTCAGGTAACTATGTGTGTGTGATGGTGGGTTTTTAGATTGAGTTGTTGTTTTAGTGCTTTTGTTTATTGTTTGAGATATTTGTCAATACTTTATGTTTTTGAGCTGCTGCATGTTTGATTTATTTTGTGTTATGGTAATTTGTTTCTTTGGTCAATTTTCAGGATAATTGCATTTTTGTGAATTAAAAATGGAAAAAAAAAAATTAGTGTGAAATTTCAATCCCATTGTATTTTTATGCCTGACTTCTTCTACATTGCATTCATCTTGTAATAGAATGATTGGAGTAGTCATCAATAGACAAGCATCACAGTTATTTACAAGCTCTTCTAGTGTGGTATAAATTGTCCAGGAATTCTTATCTACTTATGAAAGACTGTGTTGCTATGATGCTATACCTGATGTTAGATTGTGGTATGAATATAAGGTTGGCGTTCAAATAATCTGCAAATTTAAACTTCACTTGCTAATACTAATGATTATTCTGTAGTATGTATAGTATGACTGAATCTATTGATAGGTAAAGGAACCAGAGTTGAACATTTCTTTCTCTCTCTCCCCCGCAAGATGGAATATTATTACATCTAAGCAAGTGATCTCTGTATTCATAAAATTAGCTCTATTGGTCCAGTAATGTTGTGTTTTTTCAGTTCCAGCTTTTGAAAAGCGAAATAGTTGTTATTCCGTTTTTTATTTTTTTGTTTCATGGATAAGATGCATATAGAAAGCCCTCAGAAAGGGGGGAGCGAACCCCTGAAACTAAAGCGAGGCCATAGAAGCTTTAAAGACCCAAGGATCCCAAAACATCAACTTTCTCCTTTACAGATGTAGAAAATCTACCTTTTCACCAACCAAAAAGTGAAGAAAGGAAAGAATCTTTGATAGTGGCAATTTAGGATCCAATCCTGTCAAAGCATGTGTTCCTTCGAAAAGCACCGCCAAAGATAAGAGGGGTGTCGCCCTCTAAAAAAGCAGTGTGAGAGCACCCTAAGAACAATCTCTCCTGATCTCTCTCAAATCCTAAACCTATCATCGAGCAAGGCATAACCCACGGCATCCCGGAAAGACCCATTAGTAAACACCAATGGTTGTAGGTGATAGGGCATTGCAAGCAAAGGTCATCAATTACCTCTCCGTCCTTGCGCATGAAACACCAATTGACTGTTATAGGACTCTTCCTTCTCAAGTTGTTGAGGGTGAGGATCCGGCCCTGTAAAACAAAAAACCTACCTTTGGAGGAGCCCTGGTACGCCAAACTGCCTTCCAATGGAACTCCTTAGAGAGGTGGCCTTGGATACCGTTGAAACATAGACAAAACCTCAAATATCTTGTGGGGACACGACACCCAAACAATGGAATCCGAAGCTCCCCCTCCAATCTTTGACGATACAAAAGCTCAAGAAATCTAGAAACATCCTCAAACTCCAAACCCTGAAAATTGTCTCGTAGAAGATACATCCCAGACCAGCCTCCCACCATCAAGGTGATAACAGTAAGTGACCAAGGTATGTTGATCGTGAGCAATGGAAAATAATCTTAGTAATGTAAGCGCTAGAGACATCTTTCCACACCATGGGTCCTCCCAAAAGCGAACAAGTCTGCCATTCCCATCTTTGAATAAGATGTGCTTGGAGAAGACATCCCAGATGCAAATCCAGACCCCCAATCCACCCGTAACCCTAATGGAGCGAGAGCATCACCCTCCTCTATTGTCCCTAAACCGAGCCAAAAGACTTTCCTCCATAATCTCTTCCAGGGAGACCCTTACTGTTAGTAGAGGCTTGTGGTCTCTTGGGCCACATGTGGGTAGTAAGCCCGATAGGGTCTTTTCTCTTGTGTAACTTAATTTACCATTATAAATTAAGAGTTTCTCTGCTACGGCTTATTCTAAACAACATGATATCAGAGCCAGATACCGAAGTTTGAGAAACTCTCTCCTCACAAAATCCTAACCCTAATCACTATTCTCCATCCCTAACCCTAATCCAAACAAAACTTTAACCCTTGTTTATTTATTAAGCTAGATTCTGCTACGCAGATTAAGGACCAGGATCGAGCTGTGATACATGGTCTGTTTTTGTAATTCCGTTTTTGGGCAAGAAATTATTTTTTGATACTTGGTCTATTTTCGTAATTCTGTTCATGAAATTCTAGTTTTTTTCGTGATTTCGTTGATGAAACCCTAGTATTTTTTTTAATTATTCCTGCTATTGTGTGTTTAGGGTTTCAATTCTCAATAATTCAGTTCATGTCTGGATGAGTCATTGATTGAAACGTTATCTGGATATATATAGGGGTGCGTATACCCCTCTTTATTGTGACTCTTGGGGAAGTTGTGTTTCCCTCTTTATTACTGTTTTGCCGGATACTTCCTGCTCTAGTTGATTGTGATTATGGGCGACTCTTCGATATCGAGTGGGCTTGTTGAGCCCAAACCTACGATCTCAGAGATTATTTCATCGAGTTCCAAACTTACTAAGCGTCGTTTGAACGGTATAAATTTTCAGAGTTGGCGTAATTTGGTTTTATTCGTTATTCGGGGTATGGGTAAAGAGGAACATCTTAGCGATGATTCCCCTAATTCTCAAAGTGACCCTGCAAGCGCCAAGATCTAGTTACGTGATGATGCCCGCGTATTTAATCAATTGATAAACTCTATGAAGTCTCGGGTGGTTGATTTGGTGACCCATTATGATACAGTCAAAGAGCTATGGGAGTATCTCAATGTCTTATACTCGGGTAAGGATAATATGAATCGTATTTATGAGATATCTCAGTCATTCTTTCGCCCGGAGCAGTAAACGACTCATATCAATGACTATTTCGCCTCCTTCAAGAAGATTCATGAAGAATTCAATGTCTTGATGCCCCTTACTACATATATTCATGAAATGCGTTGGCAGCGGGAATAATTAGCTATATTAGCATTTCTCAGTGGTCTCCAACTGGAATATGAGTCTGCTCGTTCTCAGATCTTAGCTAGTCGGGAGACTTCTCTTATGGAGGCATATTCTCGAGCACTTCGTTCTATTCGTTTGGCTTCCGGATCAAGTGATATTGGTGAGAGTACTGCTTTGGCGAGCAATACGCAAATTGGAGGCCGTGGTGGAGGTCGTGGTGGTCGCAGTTCTGACAGCAAGTTTACCAGCTTTCATTGTGGTGTTGTTGGTCATACCCGTGATAGGTGCTGGAAGCTATATGGAAAACCGAAGTCTGCCAATGTCTGTTCTAGTGAAGAACAGTGCAAACTCCTGGATCTGCTCTATCAGATGATATAACTATTAACCTTTCTGCTGCAGAATATTCTCACCTGCTAGCAAATCAGGCCACTGCATCTACCGTTCTAGTTCAGTCAGACCCTTCTACAACATGTTTCAGCCTCTTCTCGAACATGGATTGTTGATTCTGGTGCTACTGACCATATGACTGGAACAACAAGTATTTTGCGGGATTATTCTCCTACATCCTCTCGTCCAGATGTGCGTGTCGCTGATGGCTCTTATATACTAGTTCGGGGGATTGGGACGACATCACCCACCTCCAATATCACTTTATCATCTGTGTTACATTTACCTACACTTCCATTCAATTTATTATATGTTAGTGCCCTTACTAGACAACTAAATTGTCGTGTTGTTTTCTCTGGTGTTTCTTGTGAATTTCAAGATCTGTTGACGAACAAGACTATTGGTAGGGTCGTCGCACTTCAGGAGGGCTCTACGTGCTGGATGAAGAACCAACTTCCATGGCCTGTTTCAGTCTCTCCTCTACACCTCTTGATCTTCACTATCGACTTGGTCATCCTACTCTCTCAAGCCTGAAGCGTTTATGTCTTGGAGTTCAGTCTTTGTCTGAATTGTTTTGCGAGTCTTGTCAGTTTGCTAAATACCACAGGGTGTCATATGTGTCTAGGGTTAATAAACGAGCATGTGCTCCTTTCGAGTTAGTCCATTTTGATGTCTAGGGACCTTGCCCGGTCCAATACAAGTCTGGTTTTCAGTATTTTGTTACCTTTGTGGATGATTTTTCACGGATGACATGGTTATATTTAATAAAATCTTGTTCTGAAATATTTTCTATCTTTTGTGCTTTCTATGCTGAAATCATGAATCAATTTTATGTTTTTGTTCATACCCTACGTAGTGATAATGCTCGTGAGTACTTTTATTCTCCATTTGTGTCATTTATGACTCAACATGGTATTATTCACCAGTCCTCATGTCCGGATACCCCCCAACAGAATGGTGTTGCTAAACGAAATAATAGACATTTGATGGAAGTTGCTCTAGCTCTTATGTTTCATATGCAGGTTCCAAAGATGTTTTGGGGTGAGGCGGTGTTGACAGCTACATATCTAATTAACCGGATGCCATCATCGGTTTTTCAGGGGGAGATTCCTCATCAGATCTTATTCCATAAAGACCCTCTTCACCCTCTCCCTCTGCGTATATTTGGCTACCCCTGTTATGTTCTTGATATAAGGCCTCATGTTACCAAACTGGATCCGAAATATCTGCGGTGCATCTTTCTTAGTTATTCTCGTACACAAAAAGGGTATCGGTGCTTTTCACCAGAGTTGGGGCGGTTTCTTGTGTCTGCTGATGTAGTTTTCCTCGAGTTCTCTCCCTTCTCGTCTTCTGTGTCGTCCGTTGACCCACCTTTGTTTCCATCTCTTGATCACTTTATGGTGTATGACTTGATTCGGGTCATTTCTGTCCCGTCCGCTCCTCCCCTCTAGACATATGTCCGTGGACCGCGTCGGGTGTTTGGTTTTTCTCCCGTGGATGCTCCTGAGCCGACTCCTGCTACATCTGGTTTCCCGTCTTCAGAACCTCCCACACTTGCTTCAGATTAAGACTTAGATGATCCTATTGCTCTCCGGAAGGGTAAACGTGGTTGTGCCAATTATCCTGTTTTTGCTACTGTTTTTTATGCAGGTGTCTCACAGTCATTGCAAGTCTTTATCTCTGCCCTGGATTCTATATCTGTTTCTCGGAATCTCTCAGAGGCTATTTCTTCTCCAGCCTGGTTGTATGCTATGAAAGAGGAGATGTTTGCTCTTGAGTCTAATCAGACATGGGATTTGGTTCCTTTGCCTTTTGGCAAGAAACCTATTGGGTACAAGTGGGTCTATGCCACTAAGATGAATCCATATGGGACTGTAGCTTATCTGAAGGCTCGTTTAGTTGCCAAAGGTTATGCTCAGACTTATGGTGTTGATTACACCGATACTTTCTCTTCTGGCTTCTGTTTGTCTTCTTTTTTCTCCTGTTGCTACTTCTGATTGGCCATTACATCAGTTGGATGTCAAGAATGCCTCGGTGATGTTCAGGAGGAAGTCTATTTTGAGCAACCTCCCGGGTTTGTTGCTCAGGGGGAGTCTAGGCTTGTTTGTCATCTGAAAAAATCTCTTTATAGCTTGAAACAGTCTCCACGGGCTTGGTTTGGGCGCTTTGGCAAAGTTGTATTGGAATTTGGTCTTCAGAGAGCGGGCAAAGATCATTCTGTCTTTTATCGCCATTCCGCTGCAGGTAGCATCTTTCTGGTTGTCTATGTGGATGATATTGTCATTACAGGGGGCGATGATACAGGTATTTTTTCGCTGAAAATATTTCTCCAGAGTCGGTTCCAAACTAAAGATCTAGGTCATCTGTGCTATTTCTTAGGTATTGAGGTTGCTAGATGCAAACGTGGGATATATCTTTGCCAGCGAAAATATACTCTGGATCTTCTATGGGATACAAGAATGATGAATGTTAAACCAAGCGATACTCCAATGACTCCAGGGGTCAAGTTATCTATGGAGGATGATGATGAGTTCCCTGAACCATATCAGTATCGGCGTCCAGTAGGGAAACTCAATTACCTTGCGGTGACTCGTCTAGATATTGCTTTCTCTGCGAGTGTGGTGAGTCAATTCATGTCTAATCTTCGGAGTTTACATTAGGATGCTGTGACACATATTTTGAGATATATTAAAGGAACCCCGAGTCGTGGATTACTCTACAGTAGTCGTGGTCATATGCGGGTTGAGGGGTTCTCCGATGCTGATTGGGCAGGATCTCCTTATGATAGGAAATCCATATCTGGATACTGTGTATTTGTAGGTGGTAATCTGGTGTCATGGAAAAGTAAGAAGCAAAATGTAATGGCCCGTTCAAGTGCTGAATCAGAGTATCGAGCACTAACGCATGTGACTAGTGATGTGACTTATTTACATCAACTATTACACGAACTTGGTTATCCTTCTTCAGAGTCTTTTCAGTTGTGGTGTGATAATCAAACAACAATACGTATTGCGACCAATCCCGTATTTCATGAGCGCACTAAACATATTAAGATGGACTGCCACTTTATCAGAGAAAAGCTATAGCATGGAAATATATCATTGAAGCATGTGAAAACTGAGGATCAACTTGCTGATGTATTTACTAAATCTCTTTCAGGAACTAGAGTTGAAAATATTTATAACAAGTTGGGCATGATTAATATTTATGCTCCATCTTGAGGGGGAGTCTTAGTGGAGGCTTGTGGCCTCTTGGGCCACATGTGTGTAGTAAGCCCAATAGGGTCTCTTCTTTTGTGTAACCTAATATACCATTATAAATTAAGAGTCTCTCTACATTGAGAGGCTACGGCTTATTCTAAACAACACTTGTAACTTTGGTAAAACCGAAATGTCTTCTTGGGTGAATCAAATACGTTGTTGATGGGGGGAGGCAACTTATTAAGAAGCTACACGGAAGAGTTCGAAATATACCAAAATTGTAAAAGCCCATGTTGTGACAAAGTCTGCGGATGCAAACATTGTGGAAGCATAGATTTTGGTTTGTGTAGCTTCTGTTTCATTTTGTTTTTTGGTGTTTTTGGTGTTTTTTTTTGTTATTTTTTATTAATTTTCTTTTGGGTCAAGTTTATTAGGTTAGCATATTACCTAAACTACCAAACAGGGAAAGACTGGAGACCATATTTGTTGAGGATCAATTCATACAGAGAAGATTTTCCTGCATTAGCAAGATACACTCAGTTGTGGAAGTGCTTCATCCCATACAAGATTAGGCCCCCTTTAATTTTTTGAAAGGTAAGTGAATATATTAGAACAAGGTGAGGCCCCCTTGATGCACATTAAAATCTAAATTGTTTACACGAGGGAAAGCAACCCAGTACGTAAAGCCATAAGGTGCATGCTAAAGCGCTTAAGTGCACACTAAAGCCTTACGGTTATCGCTTTCTAGATTGCTCCATGTGCTAGAAAAGTACACATCATCAATGAGGTTTTAAGCATTTTACCAGATCCTATACGTCTTATATACTATAAAGATTTTGTGTGATACATGAGGATACTGAAACTGGGTATAATCTATGTACAACCGTTATCACATATTGCTTTCTTCCATCAGGCTCACGCCTTGTTCTACCTTGCTTTTGGACTTCGGGAGAACTTGGTTCCTGGTGTACCATGAGCCCTTAACAACTACAACATCATTTACAGCATCAAGCTTGGACTTCACACATACTTCAGAATCCGGAGGTGGAAAGCTTAGAAACTTAAAAACAGGGATAGGATATGCTTTAGCCTGCCCCTTTGGAGTTGACTTTGATGCAACAATTGTATTGTGGGAGTGAGATATGTAAGGAATTCGTGGATGATTACTAAGAATAGAATAAGGTAGTGGGGATATATTATGGTAGGAGTTCGTTCAAGTGTAGCTCCTTAAAAGCTGGGACTGCCTAGATCAGATTTTGTGTAGTCAGTACGTTGGGTTATGTCGTGCATCCTACAAGAATCTGACATTACTATTCAACAGTACTCAGTAGCTCCGGTATTCTTTCATCCTGTTATCTCCCCCAGAAGGGAAGAAACCATTGCAATGTTCAAGTCTTCAAGGAGTTGACAAATATCTCAATTCCATTCACTCGTCAACTTTATAACCGAAAATGAGTTACCCCATTTCCTTTTCTTTCCACCTATCTCATGCCAAATGCACCCTAAATAGAAATGGGTCCCTTGTTGAGACCCCTGGACCTGTGGAAGAAGCCTTTGGGGAACCATTCCCAAGGCCTTTTCAAGGAAGGTGAATGTTGCCATCGTGACACAACCACTTTATCCACTTCCTTCCGTTTACCCCCAGTTCGAATCTTCTAATCAAATAGGGCTTTTTACTTTAAATCCTTGTCTGTAATCTATATGCTCTCTGTAGTTGCGCTTAATATGATTTGTAAACGTTGGTGGTACTAAATAACTGAATTTAAAATCACAACCAACTGTAATTTAGAAGTGTGTCGAATTCGTAGTTAATGTGTAAAACCATTTGAACCCCTTCTAGGTCTATTAACCGCACATATTCTGGCCTAATTGTAGGGCCCTATATTTTTACAGTTTGTAATATTTATGAACTTCTGTTTAACAGGTCATGTAAACGAACTTTTGTTGTCTCTGTTTTATGCTGGTCAAGTCCCTTCTTTTGGTAGGATATTTGTTACATTTTCATGAGTCTTTGTAATCAAGATTTTTGAACATCTTGTTTTAGGGTAGCAAATTGGCGGGTTTGTCGACAAAATTGGGCGGTTCAAATCCATATTTAACCTATTTTGTAACAGGTTGAATATGGGTTGGGTCAAAACGGAGCAGGTCAACCCGCTTAACCTATTGACCCGTTCTCATTAGTTATAAATTATAAATAAATGTAAAAAATGCTTTTTTTTCCTTTTAATTTGAATAATTTCATGAAAGAAGATTCTAGAGAGAGAGAATGGTAACATGTGTGTTTCGTGTTTCTTTATGAATGACATATATCTTATCAAAATAAGATATATCGGATCGGATCCCCCTCGGTGTGGCGCAGCGGATTGAGAGGATCCAGAGGCAGTTCTTGTGGGGGTTGGGGGTGGGGGGGGGGGGGAGGGGGGAGAATGGGGAGAGTCCTTCTATCCCTTTGATGCGTTGGGAGGTGGTTTGCCCCCCTTTCAGGATGGGGGTTTAGGTATTCGTCGCTTGATGCCTTTTAACTAGGCTCTATTGGGAAAGTGGTTGTGGCGTTTCAGGGCTGAGAGGAACCGGTTATGGAAGAGGGTGATTGCTTGTCGCTATGAGGAGGATAGGGGTGGTTGGTGTTCTGGGGCCGTAAAGGTCTGTGGGTGTGGAAAGACATCCGGCAAGGATGGGACTCTTTCGCACCTTTTTTCAAATTCAGGGTGGGAGATGACCGTTGTGTTTGTTTCTGGAGAGATTGGTGGTGCGGCGAGGGTTCTCTTGCTTCTTCTTTTCCTTAGCTCTTTAGGATCGCTCGGGATCGTCATGTTTCACTAGTCGACTCGTATCACCTTGATACTGGGAAGTTAGTGTGGGATGTCAGTTTTGTGCGCCACTTTCAGGATTGGGAGTTGGAGGAGATCACCGATTTGCTGGAGCTTTTGTACTCTCAGGTTGTGGGTTATGGTTCGGATTCTTTGCTTTGGCTCTCGACCTCATCTAAGAGCTTTTCGATCTCTTCTTATTTTGGTTGTCTCTCGCCTAAAGCTGAAGAGGTTTTTCGTTGAAAGGCGGTTTGGCGATCAAAGGCCCCGCTTAAGGTTGCTTTCTTCACATGGTCGGCAGTATGAGGTCGCATCCTCATTTTGGATGTTTCAAGATAGCGGGACATTGTTGTGGTTAATCGGTGCTTTTTGTGTAAGAAGGATGGGGAGTCCGTCGATCATCTCCTTTTGTGAATTTCCCGTTTGCTTATGATTGTTGGTGCCTTCTCTTTTGTCCTTTTGACATTAAGTGGGTGATGCCGTGTTCGGTCCGCGATGTCTTGGTTTCTTGGAGAAGTGTGCGTGCCGGTACCCACGCCCGGCCCTTTTGGAGGATGGCACCTCTTTGCCTTTGGTGGGGCATTTGGATGGAGTGTAATAGGCATTGCTTTGAGGGCGTGGAGTCCTCTTTGGGGGTGATCAAAGATCTTTCATCTCTTCTTTATTTCATAATTGTAAATCCATAGATGAGAAAATAGAGTTTTTGGGTTCTATTGGCCCTTAGGGCTCCTCTTTTGTATTTGGGATGCACTCCCCATTTGGGTGCATTTTTATATTATTTCTTACTTATCAAAAAAAAAAATCTTATCAAAATAAATAAAAGGAAAAAACAAAAACAAACAGAAAGACATGTGTGTCTTATGTATGATAGGTGAAATATGGGTAGAGGGAATGTCAAAAATTTAGAGAGAGGGGGAATCATGAGAGAAAATTCTAGAGAAAGAGAATGGGTGAAATATATCTCATGTAGGATGGGTTTAATATGGGTAAAGAGAATGCCAAAATTTACAAAGAGAGAAAAAGGGAGGGATCATGAGAGAAATTCCTAGAGAGAGAATTGGTGAAATATGGGTCTCATGTACAATGGGTTGATATGGGTAGAGGGAATGTCAAACTTTTAGAGAGAGACAAAAATTCTAGGGGAGAGAATGAGTGAAATATGGGTTCATATATGATGGGTGAAATATAAATAAAAAGAATGACAAAATTTGAGAAAGAGACGAAAGATTAGGAGTGAAATTTTTTTTTTTTTTTGAAAGTTAAGCATTAACTCAGATACACTGTCTCTCCACTGATGCTCGAACCCTTGACCTCTCATTTGGGCCTAGTACTGCTGGACCATTAGGCCTTGGGTTAAATTGTGTTGCTCTTAAAGTTTACAACCCATGTTCTAATTTTTGACACTCCGAACTTCTACAAAATTATGACCATTGAAATCATAAATACCCCCCCCCCCCCCCCCCCCCCCCCCCGGGGGGAGTAAATGGATAGTCTTGCTTATAAATAATGTGTATTAAGTTCATCTTTGAATTAATTAATTATCTTTTATCCCGTGAGGATTAGTAGCAATAAGGACCCCACCTGCCTCTCTGAAGTAAAAAATATGGACCAATTCTATAATATCCCTTGAATGAATTAATTATCTTTTATCCTGTGAGGATTAGTAGCAATAAGGACCCCACCCCCTGCAGTGCCCACCTGCCTCTCTGAAGGAAAAATATGGACCAATTCTATAACATCCCTATAAAGTTACTCATCTTCTTCTTGAAGAGTGTAATTTCTGTTGAAAAACTATTACCGTGGCATTTTGATTCATGCTGATTAGTGTTCCCTTTTCTAGCAACTGTAATCAGTTCTAGCATTCTTTTTCATCGATTCATGCTTCACAATATCGCCAAAAATGTGGATGTAATATATCCTTATTCCTTCGTCTTCTCAAGAGTTAGACGAAGCTCTAAGGAATCTTCTTTGGAAAATTGCTCTCTTTTTTGCGACTAAATTGTAACATCTTTCTATTCAGGTTCACTAGTAGAGGCTGGAAAGGGCAAGAATGCGAGAACTCCAAACCATTGAGGCAAAGGGAAAGAAATTATAGGGAATGACAGAAGCATCTCTTATTAGTTACTTTTTGCGGTCATTCCATTATGTACTCATCCATGTCAGGATCGATTCGAACGGAGACTTGATATGTTCATATTTATGATATTAAGATGTATGGTCTTGCCTTCGTTGTTTTGCAGATGGTTTTTGTCCTGTTTGTTGGAAATATCATAGAATTATATGGATTGCTGTAGTCTCTCTCGTGTACTCGGTCCTTTCGCCCTTCTGATAATTCGTTCTCCTGAAATTTGCATTCATCAACTGATTTGCCATTAAGGTACCCCTGTTTGCTTTCAGAATCACTTCGCTCCCCACTGAACTTCTTAGATCTTCTGTAATTTCTATTAAGGATTAGACTGTGTGACACTGTTTTTTGGGGAATGTTTTAGGCTTGGGATTCTGATCTTAACATGCATTATCTGTGGTGCAAAACTTGTCGCCTTGGTGGTGCATTTGTTGAATGTTTCTCCTCTGAATAACTGTGATTTGGATTAATTGTGGAGGTCTCCATCCAAGCTTGGTCTTAGGACATGGCAATACAGAGGAGTTCAAGGGCTCAGGTTTGCATGCAAAACATCATATTGACCTTGCAGAGACACGCACAGTAATTGTTTGGTTAGAAGAAAAATATATCAGGAGGAATAAAACAACATATTGGACCTGAATATGCTGGCCCTTTTCTTCATGCTCTCGCAGGTAGGACGAAATTGCTTTTCAAAGAGAATCTTCTTCAATCTAGAGGGTATACTTGGTTATTCAATATCGGACTAGAGTATATGTTACACCAGGAACGAGGTCATGGTTCGCCGTTGGATGCAGTTTAGGGTGTTTAGGGTTGGTAACCCTTTACATATGTACCCCATTTCACTTCCCATCAGGATTATGAGATACGCCTCAAACATTCTCCCTCACCCAAACTGGTTGATATTTACATTCCCATCATAATTTAATGTTAACACGCAATGCTCTCATTGCAGTCGAGTTCGATGACACAATATCCAACAGGTCATGTGTTTTGTGATTCCACCAAAAAGTTTAAGTTGTTAGGCGATGTGAACACTCTTAACACTACGCTTGGTAGGTATTTAACACTTTAATTTTTTGGATCCCTTGTAGGGACGCTGGAATTCGCAAATACATAGCTTTCACTAATTTGCATGAATAAAGTGAGTATAGATTATTTAGGTTGGATAGTTGAGTGAAACAACACAACCAGTTTAAACATTAATTCATTGTAACTGGTCTTCACTTGAAATAAAATTTGATGAGGCATATTTAAAGGTTCAATAGGACCTCTAATTTGACTCTGTATAACGCAAACTTGTGATCTGGAAAACAACACTACTTCTCCCGTCAGTGTTGAATTTGGTTTGAAGCTGTTAAATAAGAATTTATATATACGCATTGTATTTCCACTATTAGTATTAGTTACTATTTTTATAGACAAAAATGCGGGTTTAATAGGAGTAAATTTCAAGCATGACAACAAAAGATACAATTAAGAATTATACACATTGTATTTTAACTATTTTATTTATTTTTTTGTTTGTTTGAAAATGTATTTTCACTATTAGTTACTATTAGTACAGACGAAAAATGCAGGTTTTAAGTAAATTTCAAGCATAACAGCAGAGATACTAATAATAATATGGCATGAGAGATCATAACTCCAGGAAAAAAAAATAAAAAAAAAAAAATGTAAATTTTGAAATTAGAGAGGAGATCTTTGTTAACTAGGCATTCAACATAATTTCCCCTTGATTCACTACTTTGATGTAATATGGTGATGTTGACCTCACAATTCACATGCACAAGGGACCAATATTTTCAGGCTGAGAGTTGCAGCAAATCCCATACTGAGAAAAGGAAAATATCAAAGTTGGAGGGAAATGAGAAGAAATAATATACCATTTTAATCAGAATCCCCATTAAAGCACTAGCACAGTACAGGGTTGTTCTTTTATGATATCAGATTTGAGTTTGACCCACATCCAGATTTAGACTGCCCAAGAACCACAACCTATCAAAGGACATGTGCACATGAAATCATTTTCTGGGACCAGTTCAATCAGATGGACATTTACTTGATTATTGGCCTCATGTAGTTAGTAGACTAGTAAGAAATGTAACTTGTAACTCTATAATCACAATATTCTTCTAAAAATCTACGTCTATATTTCATACACAAAAAAGATAAGTTGATGAAATTCTCAATCGGAGACTATTTAGTCTCGTACCGTGGAAATATTTTTTATTTTTATTTTTATTATTATTATTATTTATATATATATATATTTTTTTTAAAAGTAAGAAACTCACACACACTGCCTCTACTAAGGCTTGAATGGGAGGTCAAGAGCAGGTACCGTGGATTATTTGTGTTGTTTTCAAGAGTGGATTTTTTGCTGTGCTTGATTTTCTGTCATGTGGTTTCAAAGTAGATTTTTGTTATGAAATATTATAGTACTGTAGTTTCTTTGGAAGCCCTTCCTGCATTGGTCTGGATCATAACAAATCTACACAGAGCAGGTGTTGTGGCACATATTATACCAACTAGAATTGATTGTAATTTGCTCATAACAAAAAAAATGATCCAACAATTGATACATATATATAATTCAGCCATTTAAGTGAGTGCCTATTATGGCTTATTTTCACCAAAAAGAGGGTTAGAGTTGGATTTCCTAAGCAATTCCAAATATAGGATTGCTGTTCCTAATTAACCATGTGACAGCTGAAAACAAATATGTCTTTTCTCTATTGCATTTCCCCTGTCTTATCACATTCCTGCTTTCCAAACAAGTGGTAATTTTCTCGGGAAAAAGAACTAAAGTGCAAGCAACAGATACATAATTACCATATTTTTTTTCCAAATATACAATTATGCATGGTTTGTCAATATCTTCACCTGCACCATCAAAGCAGAATCTAGGCAAAATTCAAGGGATAATTTTCCTCTTCCAAGTGTAATTCCTAAAGGGTATACTCCTAAAATTTTCCCACATAAACTTCCATCTCTTCAATAAAATTCATTAAACTATCAAATCAAGTTTGCAAAACGCAATGAAAGAAAAATAATATATATATATATATATATATTTCTTGAGATTTTGCTTCTCAACTCCTGATCAGCCACTCTATTTTGGTAATAGAAAGCAAAAGCCTGCAGGTTATCATCACAGCCCATTTTCTATCTTTTTGTGCCACACATGACATGATGCTTCATCCAAATATGGTCAAAATGGAATGCATCAGTTGCTGTATGAGTGTGTGTCTTGACATATTGAAATTTCCTGCATGCTAACCATAATCTTAGTATGGCCATGCCATTGTGACTATCATACAGTAACAGATGTACCAAATATATATATATATATATATATATATTTTGAGATGAGGACACATCCTCTCATTATAACCAATGTAACCACTATCAGTTTCCAATGGCCAATGATTCCTCTCTCTCCAAGACCAGGCCAACTGGCAATTTTTGATTCATTCACAAAATGGATCAAAATAAATAAAATAAAATGTAGAAAAGATGGCGCAAAGGACAAAAACAGTCTAAGATTTGAGTGTGATTCATTTGTTCTTTTATGCTCTACTCTTCTTCTATTGTGCTTATATTGAGAGGAGAACAAGAGAGCAGTGCATATCAGTCTCTTTTTTCCTTTTTTCAAGTGTGCATCTCTCTATTGGCTCCTAGGGAGTGTTAGTGTATAGTAGATATCTTATTTCCTGTTTGTTTCTAGAGAAACTATAGGAAAATGAAGAAATCAAATTCTGAATGCAGTAGTAGGAACGAATCCGGTTGGACTAGGTACTTAGATCAATCCTCGAACTACGGAGATCAATTTTACAAAGTTGAGGCTCGGAATGTTGACAAAGAGTGTAGAAGAAAAGTGGCGAATGTGAAGGAAGACGATGACGATTTGTCGATGGTGTCTGATGCATCATCTGGACCTCCACAATTCAGCGAATATAACGAAGACCGCTTTGATGAAACTAGGTACATTGGTTATGCTTCTGCTTCTGCTTCTGCTTCTGCTTTTGAACAAGAAAAGAAGAGCAAAAACAAAGATAAAACCAAAGAATATAGAGGGAAACAACAGCATTCAAATCTTGATGACACTGCTAGCTCCCCAGTCCTCAGATTCTCAGAGGCAAGTTCAAATGAAGGACACTGATTTCTATATATCTAAATTTGTATATATGCTTGTACTTATATATTTCCCCATATTTTACAGAGGGATATAGCTCTTTCTTCCAATAAAGCTTCAAAGGGCTTCTCTGGAAAACAATTCAAGGTCCATTATAAGCTTCCCATTTTCCTACGAAACTTTTTACAGTCTTTTCTTCTGGATTTCTTCCGATTCGCTTTCTCTACTCTTGCAGGGGAAATCTGCATCTTCAGAAGCAGCCAGTGAGTCAAAAATAAGTACATTGTTGTTGTAGTGCCTATGATAGTGGCCTAATGTGGTTTCTCTCTCCCTCTCTTTTTTCTGTTTCTTGACAGGTGGTTTACGGGGAAGAAAGCGCGAATGAATACCGGTAATAGCCCCGTGTTGCTCAATGTTGAGAGAGACAATGAGCTCTAGTGGGGAATTTATAAAGAGAAGGGCACTAGATTTCTATGAGCTTTTCCTTGTTCTTTTTTTTTTTTCCCTTGATTATTGTTCCTGTCAATGCAGTAGGAAACAACCTTGTAACATAAATGTTAAAATTTATTTCACTTTATTGTTCTTTCTATGTGTAGCTTGTCACAGATGGTGGCCACCATGGACAACCCATGCTTTAAAAGTGCCCCATACTCTCAATTCATCATTACAGAACATCAAATTTATCATATCCCTAGAGGGACAATTGTAGATGAATAAAGCAAATTAAAAAAGAAAAAGTCATCTGAATCCATAGGCTTTAAACTACAACAATGCACTTGTTTTAACTATGACAAAAGAAGATATCAAGATTTTAATCATTTTGAATCTATGTGAAAGAGAGTTTCAAGAAACAGTATAAAGGATATAACTAGGCAAAAAGCCTAAATTATGTGTGTGTGTGAGAGAGAGATCATGAAATGCAAAGCAACCATAAAGACAGCAGAGTGAGTGACCCAATTTTTCTGTTTCTGGGAATGCCAGCCTGAATGAGATGGGTAAATTTGCTAATGCAATCCAATCTAAAAATTAAAAACAGACAAAAAAAAAATTATGATGAAACTAAGCACATAAGTCCCAAAATCCACCAAAGATGGTCCAAAAAAAAGCACCCCACCACCTTATGACAGCTACCACTAAGAATGGGATCCATATATAATAGCCTGCTGCAATTATTGAATTTGTTTTGGTGGGTTCCCTCCAAAATCTTTATTCAAGCCTTAGAATTAGAACCCACATATCATCAACTTTAGGAAAGGGACAACTTTTCCCAGCTCTCTCTCCATATATTCTTCCTATGACAATATCATTAAATAAATAAAAATGAATTATTGGTCAAGTTGCAGGAAATACTTATGTAGGTGTGTGTTATTCAATATTTGTATTCAATAGGCAATCACAGTTCAAATGTTGAATTATCTCTAGATATATATATATATATATATATATATATATATATATATATGCCTTTAATCCAAGTATCAATGTGCTACAACATGTTCCTGATCCAACACATGTTCAATTCTAAATATTTTATACTATCCTTGGTGCATGTATGTATTCCATGTCTTTTTTTCAAGCATTGTGACTCATAAAAACATTGTTTGTGCTTGATGTATATAACTATTATGGTTTCTTTTCTTCTTTTTTTCCTTTACTTGCCATTGAGTGATGTCAAACTTCTGCTTGATCCTCGCACAAAAAAAAAAAAAAAAACCTTATGTTGATACTAAGGGAAGTTTTTCTCCACATTATGTACAAAAAATAAGGAGCTAAACCTCCTCCTAAGTTCTGCTTTCTCCACAGACACGAGAGAAAGAGAGCAGAAATCATACTGAAACAGAACTGAATATTTAAGAAAAATATCAACCCTGAAAACAATTAATAGTTCTATAATTCCCGAAACAACATTAAACAAAAAATATAGGCACATAAGGATAAGTAATACTAATAAGTATCTATGAGAGATACTAAAACAATTGCTCAAATAGGCATGAGGATCAAAATGTAGAGATAGACAACTTTGTGCACACAAAGAAAGTTTTCTCTACATAATTCAAGTGCTTGTGTTTGTGGTTTAGGGCAGATTTGATCATCTCCAAGAAGGATCTTCCAACTATGTTCAATATGCTTTTGGTAGCACCTTTTAGCATATGCTAAAAGCCTTCAAAGTTAAATCAAAACTACCAAAGGCCTAATGACCAAGCGGTACCGGACCCTAACTCTCAAATGAGAAGTCCAGGGTTCAAGCCAAGGTGTATGAGTAATGTTTAACTTCCAAATATTCTCAGAAGGTTGAAACAGCCTAGAGACTTGTCATGATCAACTTATGTCATCTTAATTCCTATAACAAAACTTTCTCTGTCCCATTCACATTCCTCATACCCTTGTGTTACGAAAGCACAAGAAATCAACGGTAAAAAAAAGATGATCATGACAAAAATATATAAATATGTCACACACAAAGAACACAGAGATCATAGATGTATGAGCTAGATTTAAGAAAAGCTAAGAATATAGATGAATGAGATTTGACATGACTCATGTCTACGTTTTCAGTAGAAAACTTTTCACAATGCGAAAAATACGAGATTACAAGTTTCAGCTCCTAAATCGTATCTCTTTTTTGCGACTTTTAGAGTCTCAATCTCTCTCACACTCCAAACCCTGATACCCTTAGATTTCGAGCTACAAGAGAGTACTAATAACTCTAATACCCACAAGTTAAAAAAAATCATTTTTAATTGCTATGCTATGACTATCAAACATGGTGGCCAAAGATGAATTAATATCTACAAGATCATTTTGCCAACTTGACAAATCATCTTATGTGACAGACCAAAAATATGCAAGTAACATGTTTGCCCACAAATTAATGATACGAGAAAGGAACACGAAAGGCATTCATGTGCCATCTACTACACATTAGTTTGTCTCAAACGCATTGTACTGTCACTTTCACCTGATGATAAATATCCATTTTTCCCCTATAAAAATTTTGACTTTCAATTTTTCTAAAGTTACCAATATTGGTTATTTACATATTTGTTTCACTGAAAATTTTCATATCTTTAATCATCACTGTCTTCCATCGATCCTTGTCAATTGTACCCGTCATCCTCACTAGATTAAAAAAAATGATAATAATTTATTAAATTTCATGAAAGACCGCATGAACAAGTTTTCAAATAAGGATCTATATATATATATGTGTGTATCAGGATAAAACATTTCATTTGCATTGTGCAATGAAAACAGAAAACTAAAGGGGATATTTGTTCGGAAGATTGAGAAAATTTTGTCAACTGTTCACACACTCACACAAAGCATAAATAAAAATAAAATGAATTGTAAATCTCATATGCTGCAGAAGAAACGACACTTCTCTTTGTATTATTGAGTTAGAGAGTCCAGGACTTCCCTTCTAATTTTTCATGCGGAAATTTAATTTCTGAAATATAGTGGTATTTTAAGCCAAGAACTATTGTTTGGTTGAATTTCTGCAATAAAAATAGGATAAAATATACTGACCTCCACTAAGGTTTGATCCCATTACACACCGCGGTTATGATCTCTATTATTCTGCTACAATATCAAAATTTGTCTTAAATAACTAGATAAATGTTATTTTTACATTATATCGTTTGTCATATAATTGAAGAATATTCTAAGTTCTTACGTAAAATTTTACTAAAGAATCCAATTTGAATATAATAAGAGGGGATCATTGAGATAATAAGTCAAACCTCTAAGATATACAGTGTAATACTCCATCCATCCCTTAATAATATTCATAGATGGACTTTTTAACTTTTTAAGAGACTATATTTTATTGGATAAATTATATTTTAAGCCCCCGTTCTTTGGACATATTACACTTAGATCCCTCTAGTTTGGAAAATTATAGTTTGTTCCCACTAATTTGGATACTGGTTACACTTTCCTCCCTTCCTCCCTCCCTCAAACTTCCGGCACAGTCAACGCCGGTCAACGATGATGACATGTCATTTTTAGAGGTGAAATGACTATATTGTCTTTCAAATCAAGTAAAGACTTATTTGCCCTTCCTAAACAAAGTAGAACATTTTTACCCTCCCATTATGTTTTTCTATGAACAAAAATGCCCTTGTGGATCTTCTTCCTCCCCCTTATGGGTCTTCTTCTTCCTCCATGTTATCCTTCCTCTCTAGCTTCTTAAACGATTTTATTCCAACACTGAAACACCTAACCCACCATGAACAGCTCTCCCACCACCGACCTCATCATACCCAACACCGAAACATTCCGCTCATTCTTCAGCTTCGCCTCTAATAACCGAAATCTATATGTAAAAGGAATCTTAAAGATCCTAAAAGATGGAACCCAACAGGTATATAAATCTGAGCCAAGCCCCATTTCCATAAGATGTTCATGAACATTCTTACCAAAAATTAACATCCATGCTCACCTGCAAATACACACATATATACATATATATATATACATATATATATGTGGTAAAAATAAGTCTTCAACAATTTAGGATTTTTTTAGGGTTAGGTTAGGCTTAGGTTTACTAAGGGTATATTAATAAAACAATATATCAACTATTTTGGAATAAAACTACAATGAATTATCGTGGGTAATTAGGTAATCTCCTTTTCTCAACCACCATATTTATACGCCAATGATTTTGAGGGGGTGAAACTATTTATAGGAGTCGAATGTCGTACATTCTAGGCCCCTAATTATGCATTGTTAAGGGCCCGTTTGGAAAGGGGTTTGTCTGGTCTTGTCTTGTCTGGTTTTGTCTGGTTTTGTCTCGTCTTGTCTCGTCTTGTCTTGAATCTAAAACTCTGTTTGATAAGCGGTCTGGTCTTTCTGGTCTGGTTTGAGAAAACAAAAACTTTATATATATATTAGTTTATATATTATTTTATGTATATAACTTTATATAATATTAAATATATATATTTAAAATATATTATTAAAAATATATAATATATTATATATATTTAATAAAATTATTTTATATATATTATTATAAAATAATAATATATATTATTCTATATATTATTTTTTAATTTTATATAATTTTATATATATATATATATATATTATTTTTGAATTTATATATTATTATATATATATTTAATATTATTTTATATATATTATTATAATATATATTATTCCATATATTATTTATATATACATTATTTTTTAATTTATATATCTTTAATAATATTATTTTATATATATATTTAATAATATTATTTTATATATATTATTACAAAATAAAAAATATATATTATTCTATATATATTAATATATATTATTTTTTAATTTTATATATATTATTATTATAAAATAAAAATATATATTATTCTATATATATTAATATATATTATTTTTTAATTTTATATATTATTTTTATATATTTATATATATATTTATTATTTTTATATATTTAATAATATTATTATAAAATAAAATATATATATTATTCTATATATATTAATATATATTATTTTTTAATTTTATATATATTTATATATATTTATTATATTTATATATATTTAATAATATTATTTTATATATATTATTATAAAATAAAAAATATATATTATTCTATATATATTAACATATATTATTTTTTAATTTTATATATTATTTTATATAAAAATAATATATATATTATTTATATATATATTTAATAATATTATTTTATATATATTATTATAAAATAAAAAATATATATTATTCTATATATATATTAATATATATTATTTTTTAATTTTATATATATTTACATATATATTATTTATATATATATTTAATAATATTATTATATATATATTATTATAAAATAAAATATAAATTTTATTCTATATTTATTAATATATATTATTTTTTTATTTTAGTACATGAATTATATATATATATATAGGAGAGAGAGAGAGAGAAAAAAAAAAAAAAGTCAAAAATTGTGGGCTAAGACCAAGAAAGACCAACTTTTTTTTGGTCTTGATTTTACTTTATTTTAAACTAAATCCAAGACCAAAGTTTTAAGTGGTTTTGGTTTTGAATTTAAAAACAAAACCCACCAAACAAGTTTGGTCTTTGAAAACAAAAACAAACCAAGACAAAACTAGCAAAAACTGGTTACCAAACAGGGCCTAAGTCTACATACATCATTATCTTTGTGCTTTTATCCGGTTTGTGTGTTTTAAGATGTTTTAGGTTCATGCTATATAAAGCGAGTTAATTTTGGTGAAATAACTGAAATAATGATTCAAGATCATTCGAGAACCGAAACCGAGGATAAATGACCCATAACAACCTATATCAAGTTAAAGGTGCAATACAAGTGAAGTGGAATGGAGCCAAGCGGAGAAACAAAGCAAAGAAGTCAAGATATAAAAATCAGCATGAAGAACTACCGAGTATTCGGTAAATCCTACTTCGAGTACTCGGTAAGCCAAAATCCGCGCCTTAGCACCAAGCATAGCGCAGTAACCAGTAGCCTCTCCAAGCCATTACCGCGCCATGGTGCGCTATCATACTATTACCGAGTACTCGAGGTTTTAACCTTCGAGTACTCGAGATTGCAGCTTCGAGAACTTGAACTCGGGTTCGAGTACTCGAAGTTAGCCGACTTCAACTTATCATATGGGACCCATTTTGACCAAGATTGTCTTGATAGACACTCCAGGCTATTTTGGGACATATTCTTGACCATAATTGACTAGATTTAACATTCATTTTCAAAGAATACACACATGGAAAGCCCTTACTTGGTGGTGAAGCAATCAACATACCAAATAAAGACGTCTCTTCTTCTATACAAGATAGGGGTCTCTCTACAGAAAAGGAGAGCTTTTGGGAGGATCTTTTGAGGACTAAAACCTCTAATACTTGGAGATTTCTAGAAGAGTCTAGTGCGGAATTGTGCACCAATCCATAGAAGAACCATCAACCATGGAAGTGATGTCTACATCAACAATGCAAACAACCACAACCATGAGCGGCTAAACCGGTAGCCAAGTAATGTAGACCTTTTATTTATTTCAATTGTAAAAGGGGAAACTGAATGACACATATGTGATGAGTGTGTAAATGAGTGAACACGTTTGATTTAATATGAGATTCTCTATTTATTGTATGTCTTGTCTTATCTTGAATGAATATTTAATCTTACTCAATCATTATTATTCAATATGAGCTAAAACTCGGATGCTTAATTCATGATTTTCTATATAATGGTGGTCATTAACATGCAATCTAGGTTTGGATAGGTCATGCTAAGGGGAGGTGAAATTGACATACTTGAGTTTATTTTATTACACTGTATGAGTAGTTTATAGTAATATAGATAGCATGCACAAATCACGCTCTTCCGAAGATGGGTTGAAGTCGAGTCGGATGAGTTGTTCCTTTTTTGGGATTAGGGTTTGTTAATGTTGCAACCCTATATCTAATTCACATATGATGGACCACCATTTACAATTGAATGAATATAAGACTATGTTATATGGCTAGTGGTGGAGTTAGATATACCCTAGACCTTATCTCTACTGTTCTTCTTAAAACAAACAAAAAAAAATCTATATTTACTTTCTATTATTTTAATTATCTGTCAAAGTAGTTATAGAAACAATCTGACAAAATATTGTTTCATAATTTAGTTATAATAATTATATATAGAGTTGCGATATATTTAATCTCGTGGATTCGATAACCCTGTCTCAATGACATAATATATTACAATACGATTCGTGCACTTATGATAGGTAAAACTATGTCAACTTTAAGGGCTTATTTTCACTATTATTCTTAATCATTATTCAAGCCTTACCCTAAAACCGATCAACTATAATTATCCAAACAATAGTAGAAAATTGTAATATGTCCAAACAATAGGGGTGAGAGTGTAATTTACTCTTTATTATATTGATAATAAGTAACTTACCATATTTACCCTTCTAAAATTGGGAAAACAAAAATAATAAAAGTTAATGGGTCCGGTGATTTTTTAAAGGTAGTGGAAGAAGGGTTATTGAAAAAAGTGAAAGGTTATATTGTATTGGGATGTCAAAAGACAAGTATTTTGGGATAAACAAAAGTTGAGAAAGTGTACATAGAGGGAATAAATGACAAACATAGATGTCATGAATATTAAACTAAACATCAACATCAAATTAATGTCTCTTATCTAGAGCTGGCAAAATTGAATACAACACGAACACAATCCCATTTAAAAGGGTTAGAGTTGAGCATAAAAGGGTCAAGGGGTAAAAATGGTCGACCCGAACATGACATGAAATTTTTCGGATCGTGTTCGGGTCAAACCTGTGTAACCCGAACACGACCCGAAAGTAATTAATCATGTCAAACAGGTCAAGTTGACACATTTACTTAAACCCAACCCGTTTTAAAATTAAAATGGTAAATTAGAATATTATGAAAGGGTAACAATGTCATTTGGTGGAAACCTAAGAACCCATCTTTTTTTTTTTATGTAGTTTCAGTTGGTTTTGTCCAGTGACAAACTTGGAGAAGGAAACTGAAGATCACTTTTTTCCTCTTTTGTGTATAATAAAAAAAAAAAGAAACCTTGTAAACTTGACTTATATTGTATTGAAGTGACTTGTAATGTTATATTATTTGTACTTATATTTTTGGCTTATCTAAATGGTTATGGGTGAAATTTTAACAAAAATTTATTTTTGTAACATGTCAAAGTTAATTAGATATTTTGTTAAACATGTCAAAATTTCGTGTCGGGTTGAACCCAACACAACCGAATTTTTTAAACGAGTTATACGGGTCTTGTTATGTTACCTGTTTAAATAACATGTCGTGTTAGTATTTAATATTTTTGACACGAATATTAATCGGATTGTGTTCAGATCGACACGAACACGACTTCACGAATTGTCAGCCCTACTCTTATCCATAAAAATAAGAAAACTCCAAATATAACTAAAATTACCCTCACGTATATAGTGAAGCCCGCCACATATTAGTCTTGCAAGTTTATGTCCCATAGAGCATATTCTTACTCCCCTTTCAACCAAATGCACTAACAATTTTAAGGGATCATTTTATAATTTACATAAATTTTAAAAATGAGGGGGGAACCATCAATAAAATTAGTTTATTTTTCAAATCCCTTTAAAATTTTGAGAAGAGAAAAAATTGAGAAGAGAATGTTTACAACAGAATTTGTCGGATGAATGTAACCAGATTTCTTTCGGGTATTATATACACGTTTGTTGAGGAAAAACAAATACTTTACATTCTTACATTACATCTTAGTGTATCAATCAAATCATAATTGAAAGTGCACAACATTCACGATGATGACCAAATACTACTTTACACCTTCAATTATTATGTAAAATTAATAGTGAAAAATTAAAATTAAAAGATTTATCTATTTATGAATAATCTTATAAGAAAATACATGTGACTCTCCCTAAATTTTTTATAACTCTAGTGACCTACAAAAACAGTATATTAATATATAAACTCATTAAAATATGCATTTGGACCCGGAGGAGAGCACCCCACAACATTTACAAGTGACCACATATAAAATCATTTGGGCGCCAATTATTGAGATTGTTTTGGTTGGATACCATCAAATCTTTGGCATAGCTTTTGTTTCTCGCTTCTAAAAATTTTCTCAAACACCGTTCAAAATATAATCCAAAAACAGCATTTGGAAAACGAATCCCAACATAGGAAAAGGCCGAAACATCCAATCTATGTACACCCCACGCGTTTCCTTCCTTTCTGGTACTCTTCCAACTTTCAACTTTGGTAGATGTTGACACTAAAAACTCCTAAAACTCACTGCCGAAATAAAAATACTACTAAAATAAACCAACTGCTCTGTAAAACATTGGCCATGACCTAGAGATAACTTTCCATCAAAAACCAAGAAAAAAAATATATATTTTCAATTTTTCTAAATTAGGTACCATAAATTAGCTGCACCAGTATGGACTTTAATTTCATTTTTTAATGGATGGCCGGAGAGAAAGGGAACATAAAGACAAAACAAAAAATCTATGAGCCTCCAAAATAAGAGCTATTTCATTTTCAGTTGACACCAAAAAAACTGCACAAATAATTGGTTGATAAAGACTTGGAAAACAAATATCTGCAAATGATTTAGGAAGAGGATCGAGACTTTTAACATCAAGATCTTCCTACCTTCCTCTAATTCCTACTGCTCCCTATAATTTTTCACACAACTCCCAGATAGCACTTAATCGAATGCTTGAAGGAGCATCTCAGGAAAGAGGGGCTATATTTCCTAACATTTACTCTTTTTTAGCAAACCTTAATTTCCTACATAAATGCAAATAAAAATGCCAATGCCAGAACTTCGTGATAAAGGAATATAACACGACAAAGAGAGGTAACATCGTGTTATCCGTAAAGCCAAAGTTTGCAAAATCAAGGTGCCATGGACTAACGATTCCAATTAACGTCCCAAAATGCCATCCAAGAAAGAGCCAAAAAAATTTAATCACAAATTTAAAATAGTGTGATTAACCTACATTAACTTGAACAAAGAGAGAAGGGATACACTGCCAGATACAAATGTAGTGTCGAACAAAGATACAAAATATTCAAACCTGTAAAGAATCATTGCACCATGGACAACCAAGGAGAATCATTGCAGGTTAAAAGAATATATATAAGGGGAAAAAAATGCCTTTAACATACTAGCAAAACTTGTCAAGGAATACATCACACAACATGCTTTGGATCCCTCCACTGGTACATTGAGACGAAAGGGATCTACTGCCCCATTTTGAACTCTCCCACCTAAACTGTAAATAACCACCTTTGGCAAGTAGTTATGTCCCATATATATGTCTGTGAACAGGTGGAGCATCGAAAGTTTTAACCACTTGCATCCAAGGTTTGTCTATGACCAAAACAGAATTTTTCGAAAGATGTCCAACATATAAAACAGGATCTCGGAAAGCGCAAAATTCAAAATTCTTTCTAGCATTGTGTTTCGTATCTAATTCATGGCCGTTCAACTTACGTTTAAGTATCCCATTAATGGGAAAATTTTGCAACTTCTTCAATGCCGACTCATGACCGTTTACCAAGTCACCGTCCTCATCTTGATCGACCGGCATCCCAAAGTCGATCAAACACATTGCCCTGAAGCACAAAAAATGTAAATAGCATATCTTGTAATGTCATCATAGTAGTTCTTAAAGCTACACTATTAGATAAAATATCATCACAAGAGTCGTGAAAAGAATTAATTTTAAAAATGTACTCAGTTTAAAACTTTTTATTCATAATTCTAAAGAAAATGAAATGCATCCCATGTCCCAAGTGGATCTTAGGCTCTGAATCTTTTTCATTAAAGAAGGCAAAACAGATTATCGAGCTTACAATTGCTGAATAATGTAATGCACCAGTAATAAAAACACCTTTGTAGTTTAAACCAAATAGGCAATAGAGCACAATGTTTAGTTGGAGAGTTAATCCAGGTAGACATGTTTTAGAACCCCCACAAGGTCCTTCTTAATGAAAGAGGGGCCAAATTCAATCCCACTTAAACTTTTTCAAACTTTTTCAAATTGATTCACAACTTCTAATAGGCCATTCTACCTCTCAATCTCAGAACTCTCTGCCTATATAGCATCTTGGCTGATGGATCTAAAATTAAAATATACAGAATCATTTGAATTTACCATAGCTTCCCTAAAAAGAACATATAGCAAACAAAACTCGGCTCCCTGAAATCACCAACCAATATTCTGCATCTTGTCAATTTGATTTTGAGTATGCCTTGTAAACTAAAATTACTTGCAACCACTGACCTTCTTACTGTCTACCCCCTAAAACAGAAATGGAAATTTGATGTATTTACACAGGCTACGAAGGTGCAGCCAATCATTAAACCAACATACCTACCTACAGAAGTCTCAGTGTCTTTGTAAAACAAGTAAGGAGAGGAAAGAACCTGGCACTATAGATGATAACCGATGATGAATGTGAGGACGGAGGAAATGAAAGCCCAATTACTTCTCCAGGAAATTCTTGGAATCTTCTTGGCAGAACAAATGTGTGATTCATGGACCATTCTCCCAACTGCTTAGCTTCTACATCAAATGCATAAACCTGGTTTGAAGAGGTAGATATTATAAGCACGTTGCTATTCCGGGGAGTAAAACCACCAGCTGTAACAGAGGCACCATCCAATCTCGATATGAACCAGTGTTGCCTGTCCCATAAAACATAGACCAGTTATAACAATCATTGAAACCAACATAATAGTTGCCCTGGACAAAAACAAGTGCAAGAAAGGTTACATTCAAAGGAACCTACAACATGAGCTAAAATTAGTAAAAAAGACACTAGACACTTCTGTTAGTCACAAAAAGATACAAAAGACAATACTCTTAACAATCTAAAAGCTATTAGCCTTAGCTGCTCTACCTGGCCAAATAACATATATTGTAAAAAAAAAGGAGAAAAGGTACCAACAATAAAGAAAAGAAATTAAAAAACAAACATAAATAAAGTATAGCAAAGAAAAATACTTAGATTAAAGATGCAATGAACTCATCAGCGAACTACAGATATCATCAACTTCCAACTACTATCTGATAAGGCTTGCTTGACTCGTGATGTGGGACACTATAATAAGAAAGGAGGGACAGGAATCACTAGTAAGAAGTATTAGCAAAGTTAGTCCGTACCTTAACGTCTCTAGATTAAATATATAAATATCTCCAAAGCAGTTGATGGCAGCTAGCCACTGCCCATCAGAACTTGTAAACATCCTTGTTATGGGAGGCTCACTAGGCGGCAATTTCTCATCATGCTCCTTTCGGCATGGTGTGAAGGTATGCACCACTGCTAAGCTTCCCACATCGACAACCTGCAACACAAAAAAGATCAAGTGATCAAGAACTAAATATTAGAAATTGATAAACAAATAAAAGTGTGCCTTGGTCCAAAAAAGTTGTGGGTGCTTCTAAGCACTCAAAAAAGAGAAGGGAGTAGACGAACTTGGGTACAAAAGTACAACCAAGATATTTTAGATGAGCAGGATATGAGCAAAGGAGCTGAACGCCGACTTAAAAACTAAGCTCTTCAGGAGAATATTGGTGTACGAATTATAATTTGTCAAACATAAACACATATACCAGTACTATAATATTTTGGACAACAATATACTGAAATATATTATGTATAATATTTTGAAAATGGAAGAAAAGGAGGAATATGTTTAACTTATTGCGAAAAAAAAAAAGAGACCACAGCGGGCAATTCCATTTATACCCGGTCTTTGACAGTCAGCTAATATATATATATAGTATGTTGAACGGTCCATGTAGAAGGTTGGGAAATAAGTTTATAAATTATTGCAGAAGATAAAATCAGATTTATTAATATTTTTTTCTCTTTTTTGGTTAAGTCACATTTGTACAATTTTATTCAATTTTTGCAACATCAAGAAATGTGTTAGCTAATGTATGTTATAGGAGTTAAAATATCAAATTTACATAATTAGTCTAATATTCCAATTCTAGTGAAAATGTGTCATGGTTGGCCCATGTATTCTAGTAATCTTGCTAAGGTATTTTTCAGTACATGAACTTGAATACTGGGTCGTGCTTCACTGCTAAAATAATTCCTCCTAATTTCTGTTTATTTGTTAACGGGGTTGGGCTCTTATCTTTGCCTTCCCGTATGTTCTCTTTTGTTACTTTCATATATTCATGCATAACAACTAATAGGGGATGGATAACCTTAGGCAATGGCTTAACAATCTGTTATCACATAGATCCACAATAACTCAAGCCATATTACCACAACAGAAAATAAAGGAGAAATTGTGATCACAAGTAACAGTAATCTATTGGACTTATGTGTCGGCTACAATAGTGAGAAAGATAGAACAAGACAATCGTATATACTATACCCTATTAAATTAATTACCGCATTGATGCTAATGACTATAATGAGAAGTTGAAGTCCTGGAATCGCTTTCAGTAAACAACGTTGAAGTTTGAAATAAGAAATTTCTACAACAGGTTTTAGAAGATGAATTGAGAGAGAGTGAAGAAATATGTAAATGATACCAAATTATAATTATATATCTTCATATAGGTAAATAAGTAAAAAGAATTTAGACAATGTTACTTTTGTTATTATATATTACCACAAGTGCATAATGAAAATGAAAAACACACTGGCAACTATAAAGATGAAAGATAGAACTTACATATATTCTTCGATCATGCCCTGCCATCATCAAATGAGAAGAATCAAAACTGAAAATCAATGAATGGGCGAATGGTAGTTTAGATGGAAGTTGCCTTTTATCAACAGTCCATGCACTTTTTCCAACTTTACACTTCTTCAATTCAAACAGGCTGGGCTTCACATGGTCAGAATAAGCAAAAAGCATTCCTGAATTAGAAATGGTGCTGCAAATGATCTTTCGAGATGCCTTACTCTTGACTCGGGCTACCAATTCTGTGGATGCAAGGCCCCCAGAAGGACCAGAACCCGTATCAGAAACACCACCTCTTCTTACATGAACAGAGAGAATATCTAACCAATAAGGAGCCTGGACTAGAAGCAAAGGAGTCTGACTGAGAGCTGTATTAACCACATGTTGAATAGGTACTCTCTGTGGTGCAGGACAGATATCATGTGGAGAGAACCTAGTGAACTCCTTGGCAGAATATGCAAAAAGCTTAGTGTCATCGCCAGCTGAAATAAGCATGGGAACTCCCAAGTGGGCCCATTTCTGATAACTAAAATCAATGGGCTTCTGTCTGCCACGAACCCTTTTTACTTTTTCATCCGGCAAAACATCTGTCAATGGACGGAATTTAGTAAATAAGTGAGGGAGACCAATAAAATAAAAGTCACGGAAGACTAGGAAAAAACCTATAACTGTAGACAAACCTTCTCTACTGATAGGTACCGCAACTGTCAATGCCCTCACATCATGAGTATGAGATCTAACATAACCAACATAGACCCATTTCTTCACCACTCCAGAAGATATGTCATCACCAGCCTCAACTGATTCACTAGAGAGCTTATAGAGTATAACCTACAACAATAGCATACCAACCAAATTTGTTATCTTTTGATGCCAGCCACATCTGAATATTTATGGGCTTTAGACAACTAGTTTTTTGTCAACTAAATGCAAAATAAATACAGATCAAATATATCTGAATATAGCTAGCACAACAAACTACAAACACATTGTACAAGGCTACAAGACTATAAAAATATCGAACAACAAATGAACCAGTAAACTCTGATGCGTGTATGACACGTGCAATTATACCAACACACGAGATCTGAATTATAAGTTGTACATTAGACTTGAAATCCTTCAATTAGTTAATACACTGCAATTAGCATTCAATAATATTTCCGATATTGCATCACTGCTTAATGAGCAAATAATAAAAATGCAGAGATCATAATATGCTAAAGCCACAGAAGAAAGTTTCTCCCAACTTTGTTGTTTATGAACATATCAGAGTATGGTAGTTGCAAAACTCTAGAAGTATAACTCCATAGACACCCGGCTCTTTCTTCTATAACCTTCATATATGCTAAGGCAACTAAGAATCTGGTAGGCTGACCTAGAACAACCAGAAAACAGCCATGCCCATAGACTGGATGTTACCAAAGATTTTTATATCCAGTATACTCTAACTGAAAAATGCAATATGATATAGATATTTGAAAGGTACCATGTAACAAGTAAATAAGTTGTTTCCCAGATATTCCTCATCTATGCCGCCAAATTACTCTTTTACAACCAAAAACATGCAAGTGCAAACAACTTTTGAGCCCATCAATCATCCCCATTCTGACACTAGAATTGTAGCGAGTAAGCCACACCAAAAGGACATGGTGGTTTACACTGCAAATAACACTGACAAATGAAGAGCTACATTTGCTACTTCTTTCCTATCGCAAGGCACACAAAGTGACCCCACAACCTCCTTCCCCTTTCTCTCTTAAAAAGCTTAATATGATCTAGTTAAAACTAATAATTCTGCGCTACCTAGAGATCATTTTACGTAAGCAGTGAACACGAAGCATTTCTCATATAATCCAAACTCAAAGCCACGCTATTTTTGCCTCACTAGTGCCATTGTGGCAGAATGCCTCCGACAATTTTCGGAATCAGCACCTATTACGAAAACTCATCGAACCAAGAATAAATCACGAATGAAAAGTAAACATATCACACACAAACAACATAAATTTACGTGGTTCGAAACATGTGCCCAATGTAAACCGTGAAGATCAAACAAAACATTTCACTATGCAAAATCAGAGATTACAAGTTTCAGCCCCCAACCCTACCTCTTGCTCCCTTTCTATCTTGCGAATTTCAGTGCCTTGTTCCATCCCTCTGCAAATCTTAAACGCCCTTGCATATTGGCCTACAATTCAGAAGCGCTTTTTTTAATCCATTCTCTCAACTAGTCGTTCAAGGCATAACTATAATCCAGAAAGCGACCCACGCCCTTAGCCGTGGGAAACATATTTCATCTAAGGGTTTACAAGATCTACCCTCCACCCAACAAAAAACAGAAGAGATAAAAACATTTTTAATGAAACAAACCGAAGACTCAGTCCAATCAAAAAGCAATGCCTATTTTTTTAACCACAGACACCACCAAAGGCAAAGGGGTGCCACCCTGCAAAAAACACGGGTGTGGAGCCCCACAAAGCAACCTCTAAGCATCCAAAACACCTCGGGCAGGAGACATGACCCAATGGACGCCAAACAGAATAAGAGCATACACCAGCAGTCAAAAACAACGGCGAAGTGAAGAAGGAGATGATTAGTAGACACTCCATCATTCTTGCATATGAAAGGCCGGTTAACCATATTCAAATTCCATTGTCGAAGGTTACCGAATGTGAGGATTTAAAGTAGTCATGTGCATGTATATTATTATTATTTTTTTGTACGTAAAGAATATATAGAAAGAAGGTGCTCAAAAAGGGAGCACATCCCGTATACAAAGAAAGAAAAGTAAGGCCCAAGAAAGCCCAAAGAGTCCATCTTTTCCTCTATGGATGTACAAAAATAACCCTTAACCCAATAAAATCGAAAAGAAATCAAAGTGTCCTTGATAGCGCCGATAGAGTACTCAATGCGGTCGAAAAGTCATGTGTATGTAATATACTTGTATATATAATTTTTTCAAACTGCATTTATATTGGTTCCATTTTTGTAAATGACCACGAATATACATAATCTACGTCAAATCTTGGTCATATTTAATGAATTGTTTTATTTGATCTTATTGTATATTTGACGAAATTGATGAGTTTACTGTTGACAACTAAAATAAGCTGCATTTTTTTGTTTGTAAATCTTTATGAGGAATTTAGTACATGTCAAAAATCCACGTTATTATTAATTCTTATTGCTGCAATTAATTAGTAATATTTGATTTCGTTACATCTGCATATCAAAAGACTATTGTGCATTGATAGCTCAATCCTTTAAGTTTACAAGTCCAGAATTCGACTTCTAGAGAAAAATTGATTTTTTCTGAGATGATCCTGATCCTTGAATACTATGCCTCACTTGTTCCGACAAATATTTATATTAATCAAAAGATGTTACCTAATTTCTGCAGTGAACTTGGACTGGACTGAGTTGGATAGAACTTGTCAACTAGTTAAATATGTGTTTACTAATAACCACCGTGGTCAAGTTTCTTCTCAAGTGGACTACATTACCTGCCCTAAGTTTTCAGTTACTAGTATCAATCGAATACAGGAAGTTAAAAGTTGTAGGAAGGCATTAAGAAAAAGCAGAAAACTCTCAGACAACAGCTGAATTCAAATGAGAAGAAACAATAAAGGAAAATAATTTAACAAAAGAGCATAATAGAAGTTGCATTACCTAACAAAAGAAAACAATTCAGCAGCATATAACTATCTGTATTTACCAGCTGAATCGGGAATTCTTATTACTATCAGTATTCGGAAAATAAAAATAGAGAAATTGGTATTCCATACCTGACCATCGGAACCAGCAGAGAACACCCTGTTATGACCAGGAACTACTGCCAGAGCATTGACATCACCCTTGTGACATGAATGTGCCTGCAAAAGGGATCCATGCCGACTGTCCCAAAACTGAACACTACCAGTACTATCTGCACTAACAAGGGTCCCACACCTGATTCCAAAACACAAGGAATTAAATTATAAGCAACATAGACCAAACAAGGGCTATGATACAAGGGGGAAAAGGACTACTTACTTCAGCGCAAGTAGTGACCATATGCACAGTTCGGATCCACTACCTGTGCCTCCAAGCCCAACTGTTATCCTATATATCTCATGACCCATTTTAGCATCCCAGCATCTGATGAACCTGAAAATTGTCATCCGGTACATGAGAAATTTAACAATATATAGTAAATAATGTTATAGATGCTTCGTAATTTAGAATACTTGTATTGAAATCCACCAAAGCAGAAACCTCATACTGGTAATTAATGGGAACCATGCAGCAGAATTTTTATCAATCAGAGACCATGAAACTTCATTCAAAATGTTTAAGAAATTATGCGTACCCGTCACTACTCCCTGAATATATCATGTTTGCATCTGGACTCCAGGTCACACATAAGATGCGCCCTACAAATAACAGCAAGGAAAAAATTATCTCTGTAACAAATTAAAGCGAATGAATAATTAACAAAGTCATTTGACCAGAAGGTGCAGCTATCTCACCACTGACCCTTGTCATCGATCTATGATAAATTAATTTGTCCGTGTCAGATACAATGTATATTCGTACACAACCATCATCGCAAGCAAGCGCTAGACGCATACTATCACTAGTGCTCGGTTGTTCACGAAGCTCAACCGAGTCATCATCATCTTCACTCTCACTGGTATCATCATCATTGACACCATTCAACATATCATTAGCATGCCCATTCTGCAGAACCTTGCTGTCATGCCGCAAATTACTCTGGGGTGCAACAGCCATCTGCCAAATCGAGAACCCAATGGAATCCAGCACAATCTGCAGCCACACCAAAATAGTACACCAACTATATTCAATAGAAACTATAATCCCGAAAAATAGATACCCAAAAAAAGTTTATCACACAGAAAGCAGCAATTAATGCACATATTCAGCAGAAAATTATTAGATCCTTATTCGCAACTAGTCCTCTATCATTCATTCAATCAATACATGTTCTTAAATGGAAACTCCATAGCTCAAATTCCATGTAAATCCATTTTTTAACATTATTTTGTAATTAAAGATCAGAATGCTTATTCAATTTATAGTGCCACAAACAATATAAAGAGAGAGAGAGACATGTATATGGGTATATTTTTATATGTATACCTTCTGCTTCAGGTCAGAAAAGTCCCACTCCGATACCGACCCATCTATGCTGGAAGAAAACAACCGACCACTGGGCAGACCTTTCGTGCCGGACTGACACCAAACGAGCGACGATACTCTCGAATTCGGTTCTCCATGTATAGTCTAAGCCATCAATTCATCAATGTCATCAAATCAAGCAAATACTATATATATATATATATATATGTGTGTGTGTGTATGGGTGAACTGATTGGAAAGAGTACCAATTGGCAGTGCCAGCCGACGGAGCCCGGCGAGACCAACCAGACCTCGAGAGTGCCGTCGTCACGGGCGGCGGCGACCTGGGAGGCGTCGGCGCTGGTGGCGAGGGAGACGACCGGAGAGGGCTTCCACTCGACGGAGGCGCCTCTGTAGACCTCGAGCATTTCGGTGATCCGATCAAACACGCACTACTATGTGAAACGGAGATAGGTTTCTAGGGTTTTGTGAGAGTCTGTCAGCGTAGCGGTGTAGAGACGAAGAGAAGGAACATGTATCTATCTAAACCCTACTAGTGCACGACTGTATTGTGTGTGTACAATAAGAGGCAAAGAGGGTTTGGCCCTAATTTTCTTATTTTTCTTCTTGTTGGACGTAAACGCCCTTGTGAAGTGGCAAAAAATAACTATGAGTGATTTAATTTAGGGTTAATTTCACAAAACCCCCTATACTATCTAATTTAATCAATTAACTATCATTGTGTTCATTTTGTCCCATATACTATTCAATTTCATCATTATGCCCCCTCTTTTCACATTTTGAGTCATAATACCTAAACTATCCTCAATAGTATAGGAAGGTTTAGTGAAATCAAGCCTTTAAAAAAAATATTTTTCGAAAATCAATTATATATTTCGTAAAAACTATAAATTTCAAATATATATATATATATATTTTGGAAAACAATATTTTTCAAAAACAATATATATTTTCAAAAACAATATATATTTTGGAAAAAATATATATATTTCGGAAAATATATATATATATATTGGAAAATGATATATATTTCGGAATATATATATAATTCGTCAAAAATATATATTTTCTAAATTGTTTTAAAAAAATATGATTTTTTTCCGAAAAATAATTTTTTTGGGAAAAATATATATTATGTTATAAAATATGATTTTTTTCGAAAAATAATTTTTTTGGGAAAAATATATATTATTTTCCAAAATATGAATTTTTTCCGAAAAATATATATTATTTTCTAAAATATAAATTTTTTTTGAAAAATAATGTTTTTGAGAAAAATATATATTATTGGGTTGCGAGCGTTTTACCCCCAATAGTGGGGCACTTTGTGCGAAAAACCCTCAAAACTTTTCAAATGTATGTATAAATCCACTTAGTTTAAATAATGTTGCAACTTGCCCCCCGTAGGTCACCGGCCGGCCATATTTTCCGGCAAAATGATCATGCGAGCTACACATGACTGAAAATAATTGTGAATACCCGAAAATACATTTTTGGCAATGCCTTTTACCCCTTCTAAACTTAAACCCACTTCCCCATCTCCTTCTTCTCTCTCTCTATCATCATCATCTTCACATATATATATATATGCAAATATAGAGAGAAAAAATAACAAATTTTCTAAACCTAAAATTGGATAAAATCAAAAGGTTTAATTTTGATTTCATCTCTAAGATCCCCAAACTCACTTTCTTCTTACCAATAATTAGGGTTAAAACCCTTTCTCTCACCTTCTTCCTCTTATATATATATATATATATATCATCTTCATGTATGTATATATGCATATATAGAGAGAGAAAGTTACAATTTTTCTAAACCTAAATGAAATTGTAATTGAAAGTTACAAAGTTACAAATCGAGAGTATGGTGTTGGGATCTTCACCAAATCGAGAGTATGGCTTTTTAATTTTACTTTTGAAATTAATTAGTTTTTGGATTTGGGTTTTGAAATTTCTGGATAATATTGGTAGGTAATAGTTTGATTCAAAATGGACAAATTATTCAATTCAAGCCTATTTTTGTAGGATTTAGATGAATGGAGCCAAGTTAACACTAGTTTTAGAATTGGGTTTGCAATAATTATTGATGCAACTAAGAAGTTGTAAAATTTGAACATCAAGATCCCAATTGTGGATGATGCTTGAAGTTGTAGAATTGGGTTTTTTCAATAATTACACAAAATGCTGCTACAAGACAAATTTGTCATTGATGGGATTTATAATTTCTTATTTTGTAAAATTGGTGATTGTTTTTGAAGATTGTGATTTGGATTAGGGTTTGTGGGAATTGGGCACTTTGGTTATCTCAAATTTTATGTAATTTTTTTTTAAAACAAATAATTAAAACAAGGGTATGATTGATATTTCCCAGTTTCGATCATCGACAATTTTAAAATGGGGGCAAGACGCACATATATTAAAAAATTGGGGGTTTTAGGGGGTTATACGCATTGTATGCATATTATAGGGAGTAAAATGCTCGCGACCCTATATTATTTTCCAAAATATGAATTTTTTTCGAAAAATACTTTTTTTTTTTTGCGAAAATAATATATTTTTTTTTCTGAAATATATATTTTTTATATTTTCGAAAATAATGTATATTTTTCACAAAAAAAATATTTTTCAGAAAAAATCATATTTTTTTAAAACAATTCGGAAAAATATATATCTTTGACGATTTATATATATATATATATATATATATATATATCTATATATTCCGAAATATATATATCGTTTTCCAATATATATATATTTTCCGAAATATATATATTTTTTCCAAAATATATATTATTTTCGAAAAATATTTTTTTTTTGAAAAATATATATTTGAAATTTATAGTTTTTACGGAAAAATATAATTGATTTTCTGATTTAGGTATTATGACTCAAAAGTGTGAGAGGGGGTCATAGTGATGAAATTGAATAGTATATGGGGCAAAGTGGACACAGTGTGAGTTAATTGATTAAATTGAATAGTATAAAGGGGTTTTGTGAAATTAACCCTTTAATTAAATAGATAGTTGGTAATGGGTACCCAATTTCCACTCACTTAAATTTTAAATTATTTTTAAATTTGACCCAAAACATAAAATAAAACATAAGAAGAAATTTGACAATAAGCTACTAAAAAATGCTTCAAAATAAAGAATAGAAAAAGGGTAGAAATTTTTGAAGTGTTGTATCGAAGAATTTAACAATAAGCTACTAAAAAATGCTTCAAAATAAAAAATAGAAAAAGGGTAGAAATTGTTGAAGTGTTGTGTTGACACTTTAATAACCCTATTTTGGCTAAAGATTGACCAGTTTTGACTTTTGGTCGAACATTCATCATGCAAGGTCTTGGTGGCACCGAAGATTAGGACTGCACAAAGAACCAAAAAAATCGAAGAACCAAAATCGTGTTAGGAAAGTGTCTCAAATTGTATTGTAATTAGGTTTCCTATTTAGAGTTATATTCTTGTTAGAGAGTTTTATTCTCCAATGAGTTGTAATCCTTGTCTAACAAGAAATTGAGTTTTTCTTGTTCAACAACGAAAGGAGTTTAACTTTATAAATAAGGACCTAGGGTTTATGTAGAGACTTAGAGAAGAGATGTGAGGAAAAAAGGAGAGGAAGAGGGTGTGAAGGTGATGCGTGCACGTGGTGAAGGTATTATGTTGTTCACCTATGTAATATCTTCCTAATATATATTCCTTCTCTCCGTGGACGTAGGCCAAAGTTGGGGTTGAACCACGTTAAATATTGTGTGTTATCTGTGTGATTTATGTGTGTGAGTAGGTGTCGATGATCTTGAGCGGGATTAATTCATAAGTGTGAAATGTAAATTAATTCATAACAAACCGGTTATTTTGTTCGGTTCCAAGGTAGTCCGGTTCAGTTCTGGTTCTCAAAATAAAAAAATTGATTTTTCAGGTTCGGTTCTGGTTCTTAACTACCTAGAACCGCACCCTTTTTTAATATTTTTAACTAGTATAATATTTATACTATGTATAATTTAAAAGTTAGAACTTATATAAGTTATATGAATATTCAATAGTGATCTCTTGTTCCAAGGGAACAAGATAATATATACTCACTTTTAATATGAGCTCTTAAATTTAATCTTAGGGTCATATTCTAAAACGACTATATTTAAATATATCAAAACCACTCTATTTATATTTAATTTTCATATTATATACTTTCAGCACCACCAATATAAATTAAAAAAAGATAATTAACTAATCAATAATGGAAACCAAATAAATAGTAAGCTTGGCCCATAAAAGTAAAAAAAATTGGGGATGAGGAAAAAACTAGAAAAACATGTTATGTTTGTCCTTGATCTACTTGTATGCTTGTCCTTGATCTGTTCGAGGTGAAAAACAGAAAACGTGGCAAATACTGTATTTATAAAAATTAATTAAATATCTACCAAACCTTACTTGTAGGTAGACCAGTCAATGGATCGACTTCGGATCGGATTAGTTAAATCCAAATCCAATTTGTTAAGAAATCAGATTATCGGATTCAGATCCTAATAGGGTTATCGGATTTGATTTTCAATCCATATCCGGTTAATATCGGATTCAGATCATAATCGAATTATTGATAGGTATATTGATAAAGATAACAAAAAATCCCGATCCGCAATCCAAATCCGATAATTTAACAGATTTTTACTTAGTTAATTCATATTCGAATTTCTTCATTATAGGATATCTAATCCGATTATCTAATTAAAAAAATACAAAATCAATAAATATTGAAACATTAAAATTATTCACACTTTTAATAATTGTATTTATGATCAATCATTATTAATAAATTATAAAATAATTAACAACTAACATTTATATACATGTACAATATTAAATATATACACATAAAAATATCAAATATATATATATAAATATATTATATATCGGATTAGGTTATTATCATATCAGATTGACATAAATCTAAATTCAATTTGTTAAGAAATTGGATTATCGGATTCGGATCCTAATCGAGTTATCATATTTTATTTTCAATCCATATCCAGCTAATCGGATCAAAATCTGATCCATTGACAGGTCTACTTATAGGATAGGAACTCACAAAATTAAACTCCTATTTAGGTGGCTTCATATCACTATTTAGTTTAAGAAGTCAAATAGAATATTTCCAGTTTTTCTTTGTTTTAGAATATCACTTTTACCTTTGAAGATTTTATGTTAACCTCATTATCTAATGAAGCACTGACCCGTACATGAGATACAGACACGTTAATACGGCAAATTCCAAAAAAGTAGGACACAACATGCCTATAAAAAAAACATTTTTTTATATATATATATACATATTATATTGCATAAATACTTCATTTATCACTTAAATAATGAGAACCAATAAACTTGTAAATAAAAATAAACAAATAGGTTAAATGAAATGTCTGATATGTTCAAACATTTTCATTTCACTACCATCCAAGGAATCAAATGCATCTCCCACAACATCTGTCAGCTTAGTCTCTCCCTCATTATATTGTAAAAAAATTCTTGATCGAAGACAAAGATTTGAATATACAAATACCAAATCTTCAGCTCTTTGTGGTGACATCTTGTTCCTCTCTATATAGTGGATAAATGAATAGGTGCTCTAATTCCTCTCACAAGATGAGGAGGAATAATGACGTTCAAGTATCTTCAAAGCCAAATATTGGATTAGGGGTGTTCAAGTTTTATAAGTGATCCACAAAATTAACGGCTCCATAAGTTTTTTTATCTTTCATGGAACCAACCTACCCATCGCGTGTCTAACACGTGGACACGTGCATGTCATCCGTGTGTCCAATTTAAAAAACTTCAGGACACGCCATTTAGCGTGTCGGACACGTATATTTGGTGTATCCGCGTGTCCGACACGGATATGTGTGTTCGACACGGGTACGGCGACCCTAGACAAAGTGTCTGTGCTTCATAGGTCCTCATATTCCATTGCTTCATACAAAATATAAATAATGTCTATTACTCTTCATTAATAAATTAATAAAAAAAATGTGGAGATAAATAGTACCGTTAGCTTGCAATCAGAGTCCTCATGAATTAACTTTTTTGAATTTATATTGGTGGTATTGAAAGTATTTAATATGAAAATTAAATATAGATAGAGTGGTTTTGATATATTTAAGATAAATATAGTGATTTTAGAATATGACCCTTATTTAAATTTAAGGGTCATATTAAAAGTGAATATATATTATATTTTCCCCTTGGGAGCAAGAAATCACTACTATATGTATATTACTAAATCAAACAACCCTTTCTTACCAATTGTGAGTCAAGGAGGAGGACATTTCAAAGACCGTGTTCAGGACTTGCCACGATCATTATGAGTTCCTAGTGATGCCTTTTGGTTTGACTAATACACCGGTGACATTTATGGACGTTATGAACTGAGTGTTCCATGAGTTTGTAGACAAGTTTTTCGTGGTGTTTGTTGATGACATTTTAGTCTATTCTCCTACTGAAGGCGAGCATGAGTCTCATCTTAGTACCGTACTTCAAATCCTAAGAGAGCATCAGTTATTTGTGATGCAGCCAAACCAGAGTTAAAAATAGTGATTAAGAATGAACCTTTGTAGTGCCTTAGTTTTACCAATCGCAAGTGCACGAATTATTTTGTAATATAGCATGGCTTGAGAATGGGAATGTCGAATCCACAGAGACTTGGAATTATTCACGTTAATAATCTAAAAGTACTGAATTATGGTTTTGAAAAAGGTTTTGTTTGGTTTGAGATATATTACTAATGAGACTAACTAAAAACAATATTTAAATGAGTTTGTGATTCAGAGTAGAGAAAAAAACTAGGGTTTTCATACTCCACCACTAACCGCATAATATAACTATCTACTTGATCGCTTGTAAGAGAACGATCCATCACATGTGAATTAGATTAAACTGTAAATAATCAGTTGTAATCCCCAAAGAGATACCGTTAACCGGATTCGCTACAACCCATCTCTAGACAAAGTGTGATTAGTGTATACAAACTACTCTACTCTAATATACTCCTACAATGTAAAATTAAACTAAAGCATGTCTATATCACCTCGTCGAGGCATGACCTATGTAAACCTAGGGTTTCGAGTGTTAAGAACCATTGTATAGAAAATCGTTAAGCATCTGAGTTCCAGCCCATATTGAATAAACACGATTGATTGAGATAATACATTCATTCAGTCTAAGACAAAAGTTGAATAAATATAAAATTCCTTATATTAAATAACTACGGTCTCTCATCTACACTAATAGGTGCCGAATGTTGTCTATTTTAGGCCCCGAACTCGCTATTGTTATGTCTTAACATTCCATTATTTGGTATTTTTATGTCATTTGTGTGTCTAAGCGTGTTTCAGGAGCTTAATGAAAAAAATAGCTAACTTTGGTGAATTAACCAATGACATGTTCATTTCTATTCAAGAGGAGAGCAAAAGAGGTGAATTCAAGAGAAAAGTGTCTCCCGGAAGGCGAAAACGTCATTTTCGGAGCCGCAACTTCAAAAATCATTATAATGGAGTCAAGGGGGTTCAAATGACACTATTCCCAAGAAAAGTGGTTTCCATGACTTTTGTTACACCCAGCCTACGCGCCCAGTAGCTAAAAGTGGCTAGAAAGTTCTATTTCTACGCCCAGCCTACCCCCGGTGATTTTGAACCACCGAGTACTCGGTAAAATTTTTACCAAGTACTCGATGAGCTAGTTTCGGCTAAATTTTCAGCTAATTTCGGACGACTATATCTCGGTCAAAACAGGTCCAAATAGGGTAATTCTTGCACCTAACATCAAGAGCTTGAAGTCAGCTTTCCAACAAGCTATTACACACCTCCATCCAATATGTCTAGCTTTAGTTATGATTAAAAGAGTGAGACGTGTCTGCAGGAAAAAGTTGGAAATTTCAAATATGGGCCAAAATCCTATATTGACCCGAATTGATCCGTTTTGACCTGGATGACTTTTTGTTCGACCCCAACACCTATATGCACGTGTATATGACATATTATACATTATATTGAAGGGTTTGACTCAGTTAGGTGTGAAATTACGAAAAAGGGTAACCTTAGGGTTTCCCCCAGCTTTGTCTATAAATACCAAGGTTTGCTACAGATTTTGGGGACTTCTTTTCAATAATTTCAGAGCTTTTAATTCCATAATTTTCAGAGCACTATCTTTGGAGATTTACATCTTTCAAAGAAGGGAGCCATTCAAGACCTAAAGATCTAGAGAAGACAACCATGGAGGGCGATTCTACATCAACGATGCAGTCTCCTTCTACTATGAGCAACTAATTCGGTATCTAGGGTTTTCTAGCTAAGTAATGTAGTTCTTAATGTATTTTCAATTGTAACGAGGGGAAGCTGTGACCATACCGTGATGATTGTTGTAGATGTGTGACCATTTTTATTCTTAACATAAGATCTTATATTTGTTATAAATTCTTATCTTAGATTGAATGCATATATTTTCTTACTCAATCATGATTATTCACTATGGGCTAGTACTTGGATGCTTAATTCATGATTTTTTTACACAATGATGCTTAACACTTAAAACCCTAGGTTTACACAGGCCATACCTCGGCGAGGTATCATAGACATGCTCTAGTTTAATTTCATGCATTAGGAGTAGATTAGAGTAGAGTAAATAACATGCACTAGTTACACTCTGTTCGGAGATGGGTTGTAGCGAATCCAGTTAATGGTATCCTTTTTGGGGTTGTATTCGACTATATGTGGTACGATCTGATTCACAATTATGGATCGCCCTCTTGCAATTGAGTAAAGAGAGAATTAGGTTATGTGGTTAGTGGTGGAGTACGAAAACCCTAGATTTTATTTCTACTGTTCTTGTCTCAATCTATCTTCACTGCTTTATTAGTTAATTAGTTAATTAATCACAAAACAACAAATCATACCTTCATAGCAATTTAAGAGTATCATTTTACGAGAATTCAAAAAATGACTTTGTCTTTGTGGGATCGATAACCTTTCTCAAGCCGAGCTATACTATAATACGATTCGTGTGCTTGCGATAGGTAAAACCTAAGCCGTCCTAAGGGGTTGTTCTTAACTATTATTTTTGTCACCTCTAGGCGGACATCACACACAATCATCACATGTGTGGTCTTCAGTTTCCCCTCACTACAATTGAAACAAATAAATAAACTACATTCTTGGCTAGGGATACCGGTTTAGTTGCTCATAGTGGGAGAGATCAACATTATTGATGTAGAAATGGCCCCCGTGATCTTTTGCTCTGGATCTTTAGGTCTTGAATGAATTCCTTATTCAAAAGATGTAAATCTCCATAGATAGTGCTCTGAAAATTATGTATTTAGAAGCCCTTCAATTATGGTCTAGACCTTGGTATTTATAGGTAAAGATATGAAGAGTTCCAATTCAACTAAACTCACGTCCTTTTCCAACTAGGATTCCTCTTTGTGTACTCCTCTTGTAATTAGGAGTGAATCTACCCAACTTTGGTGAAATTATGCATTATACATATTCTAGGATGTCTTGGAGTGCACACAAAGTCAACCCCGGGTCAAAACGGATCAATTCGGGTCAAAGTAGGATTGCTGGCCGAATCTGTAGTTTTCAACTTTTTCTTGTAGACACGTCTCACTCTTTTGGACATAACTCGAGCTACGTAACTCCAATTGAGGCGTTCTTTAGCACGTTGGAAATCTGACTTCAAGCTCTTGAGTTTAGGCTCAATAATCACTCAATTTGAAGCTGTTTTAATTGAGTTATAGTCGCTTAAAGTTGGTTCTACTTCAGACCTACGCCTATGCATAAATTGCCTACGCCTAGGCGTAGTCCTATGCATAGGTTTGCGTAAAAACTCACTTTTCAGCCACTTTTTAGTTGCTATGTGCGTAGGTGGGTGTACCAAAAATCTTAAAATCAACTTTTTGTATTTCCCCCCTCCTTTTGGACTCCATTTACTCCTCCAACATGTTTCCCAAAGTTTGTGACTTGAAAAATGCTCGTTTTGCCTTCTGGAATGCATTTTTGGCTTGAAAACTCATCTTTTCTTTTCTTTTCAAATGGTCGCAAACACAACCTTGGTTAATTCACCAAAGTTAGCTTGTTTTCTCCGTTAACCTCTTTAAATACACTTAGACATGCAAATCGGATAAAAATACCAAGTAATGTGATGATAAGACTTAACAATAACGAGTTAGGGGCCTAGAATGGACAACATTTGGCACCTATCACATCCCCAAACTTAAATATTGCTAGTCCCTTAGCAATCAACTCAAGAGAGAAATTGAAAACACCACATGATGATTATCTAACCTATCTATCCTACACTACTTTCTTACTTTAGTGAGGGTCGACGATTACACTTATCATATGTAATAAGCCTTTTAAACCCCTAGGCTTAGTGAACGAGTGAAGTCTCGTAAGGGTTCGTTATACTACCTACAACTTTTCCATTCTTCATTCCCATTCATTCATGCATTCACATACTCATTAATCAAGTCATGTTATAATATTCAAAATAGTTTAGACATAAAGTATTCCCAGTCACTATCGAATAACAACTATTCAAATCAATGTCGAGAATGGTCCTCGTTTTCATTAATAAACTTGTTAATCTCTATTCCCAATCCGGACAACTTTCCGGGTAGAAGTGAAATTTTTCTATAGCAAATAGGACTACTTTTCATATTTTGCCTTATTTAGCTTCGCTATGTTTTTTTCATTTCCCCCCCTTTTTTTCTTCTTTTTTTATTTTTCACAAACTTTCTAGTGGTTTTTAGCGAACGTTGGGTCAATGACTCCCAAGCTAGATAACTTTAGGGCACTAGGTGATAAGGCACCCGTCGGGCTTAACAATTCAAATCATATAGGCTCGACTTTCAAATAATTCAACCTTTTGTTTTCATAACATTCGAAACTTTTCTGACTCAATACTCAAAGATCAACTAATTTAACCATAGAGATCGTATGCATATGCTTATAGGTCAAAATCGTTCTTCACAATTTCAATTTCACTAGTTCATTAACCTACATAAACCACATCTTTTCACCAACTCAATCTAATCATTACTCTCATGAGAGGGAATTTTGCATCACATACTACTCATAAATCATAGACATATACTCAACTAACTTGCAATGCAAAACACTCATGCATGAAAATAAAGAATTTTCCAAAATGTTTCATCCTTTTTATTCTTTAAAATCCACTTGGTACCAATCACGTTTATCTCTTTCGGTCTAGGCATAAGATACCACACATCATTCTTAACAAACTGCTGAAGTTCTTCTTGCATAACATTAATGCAATCACTATCTTGAAGAGCTTCTTTGATATTTTTAGGTTCCAAGGAAGATGTATAACATGCATATGAAACCTCATTCCTAGTCTTTCTCTGTGTCACCATCATCTAATCAATAAATCCTATAACATTATCCAAATGATGGTACAACTTTACCCTTGCAGATGGTTCTTTAAAAGGAGTAGGATAAACATCACAAATTTGATAATGTGATTCTGCAGGACTTGAAGTATCATCATTAACCACATTGTCCTCTTTCTCAACCTCAGAAGAATCATTATCCAATATAAAGAATGACTCACTATCTTCCTCATCAGCAGACATTGGACTCATCAACACATGAGTCAACAACTACTATATTCACAGATTCCATCATAGTTTGAGTTCTAAGGTTAAACACCCTATATGCCAGACTAGTCAAAGAATAACCCAAAAATATTCCTTCATCACTCTTGGACTCGAACTTGCTAATAGATTCACGATCTCTAAGAATATAATATTTCGCTTTAAAAATATTGAAATATTTCACATTGGGTTTCATGCCATTCCACGGTTCATAAGAAGTTTTTAAGGTGCCAGGCCTAAGATAAACTCTGTTTGAGGTGTAACACGTTATGTTCACCGCCTCGACCCAAAAATACCTAGGAACATTCTTACCCTGTAGCATAACATTTGTAATTTCCTGAATAACCCTATTCTTCCTCTCAACTACTCCATTTTGTTGAGGAATTTTAGGTGCTGAAAATTCATGTTTTATTCCTCTCTCATCATAAAATATTTTAATTTCTGAATTTTCAAACTCCCTTCCATGATCACTCATTACTCTAGAAATTGAACAATTCTTCTCAGTCTGAATTTTTAAACAAATCCTCTTAAAACTTTCAGGAGCTTCAGACTTTTTACTCAAAAATCCAACCTAAGCAAATCTCGAATAATCATCCACCATAACAAAAATATACTTCTTTCCTCATTTTCTCATGGTCCTAGTGTGACATATTAAATCAATGTGCAACAGCTCCAAAGGTCTAGAAACACTAATGATATTAGTCTTCTTATGCTGACATCTGACTTATTTACCCTTCTGACAAGATCCACACACAATCCCTTTTTCATAACCAAGCTTAGGGACACCTTTAATAATTTCACTCTTAGTGATTTTTGTCAGATTACGAAAATTAACATGTCCCAATCGCTGATGCAAAATTTCAACTTCATCGAGTTTAACTCTATTGCAAGACAATTTGAAATTAGGGATAATGCAATAACAATTATCAGTCGAATGCATACCTTCCATCACATAATTTCCAGCAGAGTCAATGATCGAACACTTATCAGTAGAAAAATTGAAAGTATGCTTGTTATCACATATCTGACTTCTAATCAACAAATTTGCTTTTAGACTTTCAACATAAAGCACATCTTCTATTTTAGGTAGACTAAGAATCATAACCGTACCTTTTCCTTTTACATTTGACTTCTTTCCATCACCAAATGTTACTATCCCACCATGACACTCCTCGAGAAATCAAAAAAATGACTTATCTCTAGTCATATGCCACGAACATCCTCTATCCAGATACCAAAAAGTAGATTTGCATACTGTAAGAACAGTATGAACTACAAGACAGTGTAGATCACCTTTACGAATCCATGCCTTCTCCATCTTCGGAGCTCCATTCGCCAAACTTGACAAATTCTTCATTTCTTCATTCAGCATTCGAATTTGATCTTGAACACGATCTCCATGTTGAATTCTTTGTTCCTTTACTAACTTCAACACCTTTCCTTGCAACTTAAAACACCTCAGTTGAATGTGACCTCTGACACCACAGTGATAACATACAGGAACAAACATCTGAAGTTTTGCAGTCAACCTCCTATGATATCTAGTGGTAAGAAAAAGCTTGCTTTCAATAGGTCTTTTGACATAGGCTTGAACACCAGGATTCCAATTTGAATTTCCTTGTGATGAACTAGATGTTACATGGGAGGCCTTTACAAAGGTGGTTTTTGCAACAACATTCAAATTCAGAGTTACTCCAATAAAACCCAATCCCTTTGTATTTCCTGAAAATTTTCCAACACTCAATATATGATTAAGCTTAAGAGTTCCACTAGACCACTTTTGAATAGTCAAGTTAACATATTTCAACTCTTTTTCCAAATTGTCAATCTTAGTAGACTTCTCAACCACATCTTTATTGAGATCATCTACTAACTTCAAAGCCTGAGTTCTTTCTAGTTCAGATTTCTTCAAATCCTCAACCAACTTGGCCTTTTGAGTCTGTAAAATATTTTGAGCTTGAGAACTATTGGCTAATTCGTGTTTTAAAGAATGTAATTCTTTATCCATATTAAGACTCTTAGTCAATAGTTTCATGTGATTTTTATGAAATTGTGCAGTCTTATCAAGTAATTTATTATAAGACACTTGAAGCGTTCATCATAATCTTCATCACTCTCAGAAAATTCTTCTTCAGATATCGCCCAACTTGTAGCAACTTCTTTGACCTCATTGCTTTGTACAACAAACACCATGAAATTCTCAGAATCATCACCTACATCCGAGTCTGTTACATCACTAGCTGATTCATTGTCAGAGTCATCATCCCAACTGACAGCTAATCCTTTGGATTTCTTCAAAGTGTTTGCACACTCTGCAGCTATATGACCATATCATTGACATTCAAAACATTGGGGTTTCTTCTTTTTAGGATCAGACTTGTCCTTCCTAGTTTGAGTCTTATTTCTACTTTTAGACTCAGCCAACTTATCACCAAATTTTTTTTCTTGGTCATTCTGTTTAGCCCTAACAAAATTTTTCAACCTCTTAGCAAACATGGCAATATCACTCAAACTCAACTCACTTTCTTCATCAGGTTCAACATGATCCTCCCTAGTGGTTTTGAACGCTTTGCTCTTCTCTTCTGTGCCACTAGCCTTTTTAGGGGGATTTTTGAATATATCCATCTCAGAGGATTTTAAATTTCCAGCCAATTCTTCAACCTTAATTTCTTTAAGACTCACCTCTGAGATGACAGTGACCTTAGATCGAAAACGTTTAAGAAGAGACCTAAGAATTTTCTTTACTGTTGTAGTCTCATGAATAGGCTCACCTAGGTTATGACAACCCGTTACAATATCAGTTAACCTCGCCTCAAAGTCGACGAAGACCTTATCCTCCTCCATCTTCAGCTGTTCAAATTGAGAATTTAAAATTTGAAGCTTTGATTGTTTCACCTTCGATGTTCCTTCATGAGTGGCTTGGAGAATGTCCCAAGTTTCCTTGGCAATTATGCACGTAACAATCCTCTTGCACTCACTCAGAGTTACAACATTGTATAACGCATTCAATGCCTTCGAGTTCAAATTCGTGTTATTCGTCTCGGCAGCAGTCCACTCGCTCGACGGTTTTGGTGTAGATTCATTGGTCGTGTCGTCTTTCATAGTAGGAGGTGAATATCCTACTTCAATAGCATTCCACCCTCTCTCATCTAATGATTTTAGAAACGCTCTCATTCTCGCTTTCCAATATATGTAATTCGATCCATCAAACAAAGGGGATCTAGTTATGGAACCTTCTTCACGAGGCATCTCCATCATCTAAGTTCACGATCTAACCCTAGGTAGTTAACCTAAATCAGGGCAACCACGCTCTGATACCAATTGAAATTACTTAGACGATAGTGAAAACAACCTAGAGGGGGGGGGGGGTGAATAGGCTTTTTGTTAATTTTATGATCAATTAAAATTATTTAGCGGAAATTCAATTTTAATTAATTACAAACCCTAATTCTCAATTTAATGCTCAAAAATAGATTAATCAAGCAAATATGAATATAAGTGCAGAAAATAAATAATTAGAAGATAAATAAATTTACGTGGAAAACTTTGGAAATACTCCAAGTAAAAACCACGGATACGCTCGGGTATCGATGCATTATGAATCAGAGAATTTATACAAACTCTATGAAAACAGAACCTACAACTGCTATAATTTGTTGTTCTTCACTCGACGTCTGAAAGTCTAGATTCACTCGCGCTCCACGAAGCTCTCGCTCTGATCTCAGTACTCTGACGGCTCTACTTCTCAACATATCAAAATCACCACGAAGCCTCCTGCTTCGATATCCGAACACAGACGGCTCCGTTCTTCAACGAATCAACGCAACCTCGTTGCTATAAATGGTGTGTGAATTTTTCAGCAACTAAACCATTCAATCGTGCATAGAAATCGTCGATGTAGAAGCACGATTGAAGATGTCCAATAACAAGAGAGAATTTTTGTATCTCTAATCACTCAATAATATTCTCTCACTCTATGTATATCTCTGTAGAAGAAGATAAAGCTATAGAAAACATGCAGAGAATTCTTCAAGACGTGCCTCCCCTTGTTGTAGACTTGGGTATTTATAGATAGTGATGATCCAAACCCTAATTTTGCCCTTTCTCGTAATTTCATATCCAAACCCTATATTCTGGTGAATATATTATATATAGAACGCACTTTGATGTATATAATTTTTGGTTATATCATAAAACCAACCACCGAACAATTTGGACATCGCTGGCAAAATCTAGAAAAAACTTGCCGCAACTACGCTTCAAGTGTAGGGGGCCTATGCTTCAAGTGTAGGTCCAAGCGTACCTCCAAGCGTATCTCCAAGCGTAGAAATGTGTTTTCTAGCGACTTTTTGAAACTAAAAGCGTAGGCCTTTTTGTTAAAACCACTTTTTTTTGCAACTGTGCCAAAATGACCATCTTGAACCCACGATACTTTTTGCGTGAAGTGACGACTTCGAAAAATGTCATTTTTGCCCTCCAGGAGACATTTTACCTCAATATGCTCACTTTCGTGCTTCACTTGTATTCTTCCTTTTACAAAGCTTATCGAGGTTATTGAAAACAAACCAACCTATTTAACACTCAACATGGTTATTGTCTAGAACATGCTACAAATAAATAATACACAAAAATGTTCTTACAGTCACGCCGACGTTCTTTTGCCCTAGTGCCCCACACCAGTTTGTAGGGATATTTCAGCTACGGGTTTCTTAGGTGCAACGACACCTTTCTTTTATTTACTCATTACAGGTTCTGGATTTGACAGGGTGTTATGGATGACGCTGCGGGATCGGGACGGTCATATGTAATGTAGTTTCACTTTAGTTTCCTTTGATTGTCCCCTGTATTGGGAATGTTGTTGTATCTCTTGGGAGCCAGTCTATTGGCCCTTCCTTGTATTTGCTATCATTGCATCATTGTAGAGATGTATTCTTTTGGCGCTTCGATGTGCCTTGTGTATCAATTGGTATTAGCTTTCGCTCAGTTGTATGGAATCATATTGTTGGCATGATTCTATTCGTTTTTATTAATGTTGATATTCGAAGTTGGTCGCTCTAGGTATGGATCACACCCCAAATTCCTTGGATGTCCTGGTTCGGGAGTCTTAGGAATTTAGGGGCGTGACATCACTGAAGCTCCCATGCTAAGGCCAAAAGAAAGAATATTTGCAGCACTAAACATAGAATCAAGAGGTCCATTAGGATGCCACATGTCAAACCATAAAGAGATTCTCCTACCATTGCCAAGAGAATATCTGATAAGATGCTTGATCAGAGGTCTCAATTGAAGAATTTTCTTCCATGTCCAAGAACATTTTCTAGGTTGATTAAGATTCCAAAAACTCCTACCCTTGATTATATGCTGATGAACCCAAGAAGTCGTAAGAGAAAGATAAACAAATTGAATCACTAACCATAAATGCTTAGTCATGGCTGCCACATTCATCTCCTCAAGATCTTTAACACCCAATCCTCCCTCTTTAAAAGGCAAACAAACTTGACTCCAAGCTACTTTACACCCACCCTTGCACATTTTAGAACCTTTCCATAGAATTTGTCTCAGAATGGTTGTCAAATCCATTAAAACCCCTTTAGGAAGAATAAAAGTGGAGGCCCAATATACTTGAGTTAAAAAGATAACTGACTTTACTAGCAGAAATCTTTCTGCAAGTGAAAGAAATTTTGTAGACCAATTCTCAATTCTAGCAGAAAGTCTGGCTAGCAGAACATCACAATCATTCTTCTTGAGTTTAGAAGATAAGAGAGTAACACCCAAGTATTTGATCGGTAAAACACCCAACTTGGCTTGAATTTGATTAAGAAGAGGTGAAGGAATGCCAATATGGAAAATAGTACTCTTTGATAGATTAGGCAACAAACTAGAAAGAGAGCCAAAATTTCCAAAGTTGTCATTAAGTGAGTAACTGAAATCATATCACATGAGGAGAATAATAAAAGATCATCTACAAATAGGAGGCTAATGATCTTTTGATGCTTACATTTCCACTGATAGGTAAAATCATTAGAAGTAGCTTCATGGGCAAGCGTACCAGTCAAGACTTCCATAACAAGCACAAAAGGATAAGGGGATAAGGGATCCCCTTGCCTAATCCCTCTTAAACTCTTGAAATAGCCTTTAAACTCACCATTAAGATTAACAGAGAACATAGGGGTACTCACACATGCCATGATAAGTTTAATCATATGAGGAGGGAAATTGAAACCCAACAAAGTAGCTTCCAAAAAAGACCATGAAACTGTATCAAAAGCTTTGGTCAAGTCCATTTTCATAGCCAATCTTGGATCACCAGTATCATTGTGATAATCTTTGAGCAACTGTTAAACAAGAAGAACATTGTGGGAGATGTTTCTTCCAGAAATGAAAGCTTCTTGATTTGGACTAATTCAAGAAGGAAGGAAAATCTTGATTCTGTTAGCAATCACTTTGGAGAGGCATTTATAAAGAGTAGAACATAAAGAGATAGGCCTATAATCAGCAACCATGTTCAGAGCAGCCACTTTAGGGACAAAAGTGATAATTGTAGAATTCACCTCCTTTAGCATGTGACCAGAATGGTAAAAAGATTGAATAGATTTGGAAATATCAGAGCCAACAACATTCCAAGAATGTTTGAAAAACATTTGCATTGAAACCATCACTCCTAGGAGCTTTGCCATCCTTAAGAGAAAACATTTAGTGCTTGATTTCTTCATCAGTAATAAGCCTAAACAAAGAATTAATAAGCTCAGCAGAAAGAGGAGTATTAATGTAAGAGTGAAGATCATGAATAGTAGAAGAACATGGAGCTGCTAGCAGATTATGATAAAACCTTACCACCTCTTGCTGAATTAACTTTGGCTCAACCTGTCTAACACCATTAGAAGAGGTAATATAATGGATACAATTTGCTTTCCTTCTAAAGTTTGTCACCTTATGAAAATAAGAAGTATTTTATCACCCAAATTGAGCCATTGGACCCTAGATTGCTACTTGTAGAAGGACTCCTTAGCACTTGAAAGATGGATATAAGAAGCTAAACAAGACTTTTCATTTGATAAAGAATCAACATTCCCAGGATTTTGATCAAGGGTCATTTGAGCTTGCTTCAAACTTTCTTTAGCAGCCTTCACTTTAGATGATAAATCATCATAATGAGCCCTATTAAGACACTTAAACTCCTTCTTGAGCAGTTTAAGTTTTTGGGTAACTTTAAACATAAGAGATCTAACAATATCCACCTGCCATACCCTCTCAACAATATGCATGAAGCTAGGGTGAGAGATAACATGATTATTGAACCTAAAAGGGGCACCCCTTTTGGTATTTTGAGACTCTAGATTAAGAACAATCAAAGCATGATTAGAGATAAGACCAGGTTTAAACAAAACCTCAGAATTTGAAAAAGTTGTACTCCAAAAATCATTTGCCAAAACTCTGTCAAGCTTTCTAAAATAAGTTCCATTATTCCATGTGAACTGAATTCCAAAATATTTTAAATGATATAATGTAGCATGAGACTCTTTCACTCTAGTCTCAATCATACAGAACAAATGCATGTTGTGTTTATTAATGATCAAAGCAAGCTCCTTTTGCTTTTGAGGGGTATTAAGACCCCTTAAATTCCATATTCCAAAAATCATAAAGAAAAGAGGAAAATAATATACAACCATATTGGAAGAGAAAGAATTAAACATCCTTAGCATTCCTCCTAGTTTTAAGACCATGAAGAGAATAATTGTTCTTAGAACCTTTAACTTTATCAGAATTTGGAAGCTTAGAAATAACATTTTTTGTAGGTGCAACCACCTCTGGAGCAACATGAATCTTAGAATAAACCACCTCAGAAACTGAAGTAATAACTAATTCATCAATAGTGTTAACCGACGAGTCATTCCTAGTTACTGGTTCTTCAGAATTAACGAACTAATCATTCCCAGGAACTAAAAGAGTCACTGTTTCATCAGACGTGTTAGTCAAGTGATCATTCCCATCATCATTATCATTAAGCTCTGAATCAACACCTTAAAGGATACTGAACTGATTAGCATTTAACACATCTGCAACCACTGCTGCTAGATGACCCACCACATTACCTGAACTTGTAACTCCTTGATCTGTCGGTAAATCCAAATCATGCTTCGCATCATGCACATTATTAGGGAGATCATGCACTGGCCTTTCCCCATTTTTATCAACAACTCTTCACTCCTGATGAGTTGGTTTCTCAGTATTAGAAGGAGCCTCTTTTGAAGCTTTAGCACATTTGATTGTGGAATGACCAAATACATTAAAATGAGTACACTTCTGAGGAAGCCACTGGTACTCAACCTTCACATAAAATAATGAACCATCCGACATCTCAACTTGAACTACTTTAGAGAAATCAGAATTAATATTCATCTCAACACAAACCTTAGCAAACCCCAATCTCTTTTTGTCATCAATAAGAGAATCAACATACATGGGAGTACCGAACTGACTAGAGATATCACTAATGGCATCTTCATTCTAAAATTCTAATGGAATTCCAAATAGTTTTACCCATACTGGAACTGAAGTGATAATATCTTTATGTAAAATTAAATATGGTTTCCATTTTTGCAATATCAAGAGATGATTAACAAAGTGCCAAGTATTACCTTCGATGACAACATCACGTTGCATTGTAGATGGAAATTTAAATAAGAAGATATAGTTGTCAATGCTTTTCACTCCACATAGACCCTCATTACACCAGAGCTTCTTCGCTATATTTTGAACAGTTAAAAATGGAAGACGCTTCTCAATAAAATAGCCTACCAAACATGCTTCCCAATCTGCACATTATGCCATGTCGGAGGTAAGCACAACCCTTTTAGGGTTTTCCTTGCTAGGAGCAATGTACCTTAACTTCATCTTGCCAGCTTGGATACTGGTAGTAAGATGTTGTGCCCAAGAAATTGGTGTAGACATAGTAGGTGAATTAGACCCAGCAAGAGAAGGAAACTCAAATGGCATTACAATATTAATATTAGAGGACGATGGATTAACATCCAAAACGCGAGGTGAAATAGGATTTGTACGAGAAACCCTAAGTGGAGACAAGTTCACAACTGAATTAGAACCCTAGTTGAAGTATGGTTAGCAGCGACATAAACCCTATGTGAAGTAGGGTTCGCAGATAGACCAGAAGAAGGTTGGTCAGTAAGAATATTAGAAGCCCTAGTTAGAAGTGATTCCGAAACCCTAGCTGTAGACGTAGTCTTCATCTTAGACATAGAAGAGAATGAAGGTTCAACAACCATAGTATTCAGCACAAAGAGGTAAAACCCCAAGCAGAAAGTGAAAGGTGAAAAAGAAGAGCAAGAAAACCAGAATCAAAACTAGGGCTACAACAAAACCCTAGAGAATCCGAGAAGAAGAAATCGCCTATCCCATTGCTCTATATAATTATACTATATATATGTTAGTCAAAGTCCTATTTCGAAAGGAAAATCAAAATACACAATTATATATATTTATTTTCAAAAATTAGAAAAATATAAGTTTTCCTGGATCCACTAAGTACTCGGTGGGAAAACTACCGAATACTTTGTAGTCCTCGTACCATAATTTTTTTCAAAAACTACTTTTCTCAATTTATATATATATATATAAAGTTATACATAGAATATATCTAAGAAGCCATTAAACAAACTTAAATAAAATATTTGAAATAAAATAAATATATATAATACACAAATAATTATATTGAATTAAAATATAAGTATATATTTCTATAAGTTAGAATTTTTATAAGAATATATTTGAAAAATCGTACCCTCCCCAAAACTTATATCGTTATATCCGTATAAATGAAAAATAGATCAAATCTAAATAATTTGCTCGATAAATACCAAAATATCCATTTTCATTAATTTTCTAATATTTTCCATTGGGGTTCGAGTACAAAACGTAATTAACAAAATAAAGTGAAAAATACAAAATAACGATTAATGGCTTGGCCTATGGCAATATCTAGAACATAATTCTATGTTAGCTCATGATCGACTACTCTCTTTAAATCCTAAGACGGTTGTGGTGTTGGATGAGAATTGGAGTTAGCGCCTAATCGCTCTAACATCGCCTGAAATCCACGAGCCATCTCTGCTTGGATCTCGGCATGCTCATGAAGAATCCGCTCCTGATGGACTACCAAATCTGCATACTGCTCCCTAGACAAAGTCATTGTCTCCCTCTACCTAGGTGTCTGAGGCATCTCCTCATCGGTAGCCTCGTCATCACCATCACCCTCTCTAGTTGCTGTCTTCACGTCCTCAGAATCATCCTCCTTCTCAGCGTCTCCAGTTGCCGCCTCTGTACTGCTTCGACACATCTTGCCATGAGAACGGCTAAAAACATCATACGTCATCGGCGAGTGAACATCTCTCACCTCCTCACCCTCAGCAGGTTGAATATCAAGATGATGATGAATACCGGTGATCAGAGAGGGAAATGGAAGTAGCCACTTCTTCGGCTTCACCACCGACAAGTCTAGTACCACGGTCTCCATGATGTGTAAAATATTACGGGGTATCAAGACCCAATGCTTGGCCTCGAATGCGTAAAGTATATTCAAAAGTAAACCCCGCCTTGAGGGTGTACCTGATTATTGAGAACCATGTCCAAAAACCAGAATCTCAACTGGAAACATCTTCCCAATGCACATCGTGCTCTTCGGGTCCCCGTATCGCCCCTGACACATCCTCTCCACTATAGTATGAACATCGGGGAAAAGCTCGGGTGGTGGTGAGAACTCCCCCCGTAAATCCTTCGGACACTCATCCGGGATACCCCCAACTGCAGCAATGAGAGCGGTATCGACTGTGAATGCTCGATCCCTCACTCTCATAAACAAACCAGTCGCCACATCAAAAACAAGGTTGAGATAGAACTCGCGAACCATCTTTGGATAGAATACGGGTGATACCAGTGTCAACAATGGTTGTAATCGTCAATAGTCGAACCACATGAAGGGTATTTGAATGTCCGCTCAATGACAATTTTTTTTTAGACCTAATTCCTTCGCCTCGCGGCGTACCTCGACCCCTTGTTGGTCCGTTTGTTCACGCATTTCTGCCACTACCGCCGACGATTCTCCGCTCTCCACAATCCTACTCCTTTTATTGGGTGCCATTGGAACAACTTCGAGTGTGTATACACGTGTATATGTATGGGTATATATAGGTTTGAAAATGGGAGAGAAATGACATATTTTAGTTTGGATTTGGATGAATTAATTGGTGGGTTTTGGTTGGATTAGGGCAAGGATGATTATTATGTGAGAGAGCAGTGGATTCAGAGAAGAAAATGATCGTGTATATATGTATATATGTAAATAGATATATTCATTTATAGATCGATTAGAGGTGTGATTCTTGTTGGATCAAGAGTGATGAGGATATATGAAAGTTAAGATGTAAGTTTTTGAGAGAGAAGATGAGTGTTGAGTGATTTGTGAGGAGAGAAAAAAATCCTATAAGAACTGTCGAGTTGCCCGGTTCAGTTCAAAAGTTAAGTCACCGGGTACTCAGTGAAGATTATACTGAGTACTCGGTAGTTCATAGTTGCTGAAAAATCTCTTTCAAACTCCTTTTTAATTTCTGATTCATTCATTCACTCCAATACTTACTCCTTTTGTTATACCTCATCTAAACTTAATAAAAACATAATTTAACTAAAATTAACTAAGATTAATTAAACAAAAAGTAAGATAATTAAAATCCTATTATTACATACCCGTCTAAGAGAACATGAACTCTCTTTGTCGGTGTCTAATCCTTAAAAATTATTAAAATAATCCTAAAAACATTCCTCAAAATAAAAGAAATCTTAAAACATGCAAAAAGAACAGAAAATCTAATTAATATAAAATTCTGGATTACCGGCACCAATCTTTACCGTCTTTGGCTAGACCGCGTCTAATTGTGCTATCCAACACATTTTCTCTCTTCTACACATCCACCAAATTTTGGTCTAAGTTTGGGAAGTAAGTCTTTAATCGGTGTCTATTGTGAATCTTCAGCCAGACGCAAGACATCAAGCAAATAATAATCATCATATAACTTACCTCCATGAACAAGCTCTATATTCATCTCATGTTTAATCCTTCTGTCCAACAATTTTTTCATCAACGCATGAGGTAATGCGTCTTCCATCACCTCATCAATCCCCTCAATTACATAATATTCATCTCTTTTATTATCGTGAACTTGTTCCTCGAGACATGGGGAAATTGATTATTTGAATTCACATGATGTCTCAATTATCTTTTTAGGTTCTTCAGATTCTGATGTTGCTAAATCTATTTGTGCAGAATTTAATGGTATATTGGAGGTGATTGGTAGTGACTCTAGTGGTTTTTGCCATGACTCTAGTGGTATATAATGCTCTTTCTATTGTTGTGATGTCATACAGGTTGGATTGTATTTGTTTATCCCAATCGATATTTGTGAAGTCTTCCTTTACTTCAGAATATTCATCATTTCTAACCTCTACTTGTACTGATACTTCTTGTGAGATTTCATTATTTGACTAGAATTTTTCCTCTATTTGATTATAATCATCCTCCTCGTCCTCATAAGTTATATAGAATGGACTAGTTTCCTCTTCATCACTAAGGGACTCTAGCTCAACTATACTTTGGTCTATTGTATCAACTACCGCTTGAGTGGTCGTTCTTCTTCTCTTCGATATAAAGCACTAGTTAGTTTCCCTACTAGGGTTTCTAACTTACAAAGGGATTGTGAATGAAAATGGAGTAATTGTGATTCGGCTTCTAACGTGCTAAGGGCAGTCACAACACTATCTTCAAATTTGTTTGACTGGAGAGGTGAACTTGCAATTAGATCTAGAACAAAATCTTCATAGTGAGGTTCATTTAAATCATATGAATAATTTTTTTGATTTTTTAATTGTAAGTACAAATTGTCTACCTTGTGTGTAATCTCCTAACACTCACGAGTGGTTGCTTCAATATTCCCTAAGGCTACTAAAACTTTATCTTCAAAACTCAATGGCTCTTGGGGAAAATATTGATTTGACTCCTCAAATTGGAATTTATTAGTTGGTTGAGGGTAGCATTCTTGGTTATATGATGAAAAACCTAATCCTTGATCATATAATTGAGAGCTCGATGGTTGATCGAAATATCGTGGATCTTGATTTAAGCTTTGATATTGACTTCCCGTGTATGATTGGTGATATGAAAAACTAGGACCGTCTAACCAACCCGGATTGTATGTATTATAATATGGAATATTGGCCGAATTGGTACAGGCGTTATACATTTTTTTTATTTAATATGAATGAATATAAATGAAAAGAAAAAGAAATATAAATTAAGCAATAAAAGTAAAGAAGAATTGTGCAATAATGATAATTACACTTAAAACTCACAAACGGTCTAGCAAAATAGTGGCCACCTACTTCTTCGGTTCTCCTTTCGCTTATTTCGGTGTACCTCGTCAAAACATACAATTCAACTTTAAAAAGAAAAAAAATAAAAATAAAGCAAATAAATAATCTAGCTATAAAAATTATTTGGATGTATAGAAAATCGTTAATCCTCGGCAACTGCGCCAAAAACTTGATCGGTTCCTAAACCTTGATTGGTTTAGGACTACTAAGCTTGGGTAATAAATAATAATAATAATAATAATAATAATAATAATAATAATATTGTGTGCAGATAAGCCATTAAAGTTGACATAGTTTTTCCTATCGCAAGTGCACAAATCAATTGTAATATAATATAGATGAGACAGGGTATATCGAATCCACATAGACTATTAAATTCATAACTTCTTTATAATTATTGTATTTAAATTATGAAAGATAGTTTACTTGTTTGGTTTTCTAGAATTAATTTGACAAGAAATAAATAACATAAAAGTAAAGATAGATTTTGGTTTCGGTTGAAAACAATGGAGATAAAGATCTAGGGTATTTCTAACTCCACCACTAACCACATAATATATCATCTTAATCATTTAATTGTAAAGGGCGTTCCTTAATATGTGAATCAGATATAGGGTCGCAAACATTGGCAAAACCCTAATCCCAAAAAAGGAACAATTAATCCACATTGGCACAAGTCATCATTGAACAAGCATAACTAGTACATGCATCTACTCTAAACTACTCCTACTAACATAAATTAAAAGCATGTCACTCGTTATCTTTCCTTATGCATGGTTTGTCTAAATCAAGATTGCATGTTAATTACCACCATTGTGGAGAAAATCATGAGTTAAACATTTGAGTTCTGGCCCATATTGAATAACCATGATTGTGCAAGATAAAACATTCATTCAAGCTAATACAAGACATAAAATAAATGAAGAATCTTATATAAAATCAAACGTAATCACTCATCTACATAATCATCACATACGTGTCCTTCAGTTTCCCCTTATATAATAAAAATAAAAAAGAGTCTACATTACTTGACTAAGGTTTTGTTAAAAATCCTAGATACCGATTTAGTTGTTCATGGTAGTGTCTGTCTGCATTGTTGATGTAGACACACCTTCCATGGTTAATATTTTTGCCCAAATCTCTAATACTCCAATATAACGTACAATTTCAACACCAATATAATCTATATCACTGTAAGGGAGACCGCTTTCTTTTATAGAAAAAGAGGCGTCTTTGTTTAATAATCTGATTGCTTTACGGTTAAGTCAGGAATGTGTATCATGATATTCCTTGAAGAATGGTATGAAATCCCATCAAATATGGTCAATATTGTGTCCAAGATAGCCTAGAGATCATCCCATATTGATTCTAGCCAAAACAGGTCCCACTGTTGTATATACAAGTTGTTGATGTGGCCTGGCCGTTTTTGGTCTCACCGAGTACTCAGTGACTATTGAATGCTGCGTAAATGGGAGCAAGTGCACTAAAAGCTCTGGTCATTTTTCATGTTTTACGCAAGTGCGCTCACTTTACCGAGTACTCGGTGAAGGCACTACCATGTACTCGGTAGTTCTTCACCTTGTAATTTTGTATTTCATTTTTTTTGCTTCGTTTCTCTTCTCGGCTTCATTCTTTTTGCATCCTTGATTTATTGGGGTAAATTTGAGTCATCAAAATGGAGTCTAAAGCCCAATATTTGATATTTAGATAATTCTTATCCATTAATTCTACTCCTTCTGGAATTTCAAAACCATTACAAATTTCTCTTACCATCTCTACAAAAGTGGGCAAAGGATTAGGTGGCATAGTAAATTGATCTCGCTATTCCTTAGAAAATTCTCTCAAAATCTCCCATTCTCTAGCTACCATATCTACATTAATTAGAATGGAATCAAAATTATACTCTGTCCATACAGAGTATAGTCGAAATCTCCCGGTGAGTTAGAGACTTATTCGCTGATCCGGTAGTTGAGTTTCACACCCGGATTATTTATTTCAGAGTACTTTAGTTATTTGGCGTCTCGTGAACTTATGAGTTCACGCGATATTATTTGGAGGCTCTCGATATATTTTTGGGGTTTATTGTACATATATATATATTTAATTGGGAATATATATATGTGGGGTATTTATTAAGTATATATATATTCCTTTTATTTAAATATATAGAAAGTATAGGTATATGTATATGTTGTGGCTGGAAATGAACGACGAACCACTTTTCTTCTCCTCTTCTACATGAATGCTTCTTCCCTTCTCCCTACCATTGATCGACACTTCCTTCTTCTCCACCAGTTTTGTCGCTAATCAGAGAGAGAGAGAGAGAAGGAGGGAGAGAGAGAGAGAAGTCAAACTGAGAGAAAAGAGAGCAGCAACCTGGACTTCGCGACTGTATGGGTTGTGCGACCTTCTCCTGGTGGTTACAGGAAGTTGATGGTGGCAACGTCATAGCTGTAGGGTCGCTGGAGCTACTAGTGATGGCGGTGGTCGCGCACAATAAAGGTCGGCACTGAACAACTCAGTTTGGGCGAGACACGGCTGGAACATTTTGGCCAACAGTTTGACAGCTTTTGAGAGACGGTTCGTGATAAAATTTTGGGGATTCGATCATCATTCTGTGTACGAGGACATACTCAATTTTGGTGCAAAACCGTTGAGCGGTTTGTCGAGAAATTGAGAAAATAGGTAAAAAAATTATTTCAGTATTTGTTAGATTTGTTCAATTCGGTGAGGCTACTGCTAATAGGGTTCATATATATTGAATAGGTCGTCGAGGCGGTCATTTCGGTTCGATAAAAATTTAATTTAGACAACTTTGGTCGGCGGACCCTATTTTCGGGCGCCGATACTGTTCACTATGGACTCCACTTCGGGCGTGAATATTTTAGGATAGATTCGAGTGTGTATCTTGGGCGACATGTCAGTATATCCGCCTTGGTTGTTGGCGCAATGGTTGGTCCGTAGACACGCGTTGAGAGGTAAGGGAAATCACTATCGGTACAGATGACTCTAGACTTATATGTGATATTTTGATTTGAGCATGCTAATTGTATAAAATGAATTAGAAATCCTGTTTAGGATTAATTACCATGCTTGTATGTTTATATATATATATATATATACGAGTTGTGTTGTGACCTTTGATAGTGGATTAGACTAGTTCCATCTAGGTGATTGGAATTAGTAGCGCTAGACGTAGTTTAATGTATGCGTGTTGGCGCGGTTAAGTAAGTTTTCATTTTCTTTTATTAGTGGAACCACTTATGAATTGATGTGATTTCTGTGACATGAGATCTATTAAATTAGAACGTTATTTTAGTTCCCTTTATACTTGTGGATTATTGTTTAATAAATTTAAAAGCATGTAAAAAGAGATGTGATTATATGTGTGTGGATTATTGCTTATATGTGAGTAATTATGAGCATGTTAATGAAATGGGCGTAATATATTGCATATTGAGATAGTCAAATATTTTCATAAATATGATGAGATACATATTTGTGTTGGTGCATGGGTCATTGAGACACAATGCATATGGAGTTCACTTTTTTGTATTGAAAATTTAATTGGTATTAGTCTACGTCCGTTTGTGTAATTATGCGTGAGTAGACTTGTTTCGGATCGTCGTAACAACTGGCCAGGGGGTGCTTCTCGCTCCTACAGAACTAGTCTTTCGAGAAACAGAGACGGTAGGGGGAGGACTTGTTCCAAATCTTATGTTCAAGACTGCGTTGTGTTTGACGATCTTCCTTGTTAAAAGTGAAAGTGTCAAAAATCACTTGGGAAGAATCGGTACGATAAATCTACCTTCCTTCATGAGCTGGTATCCTCAAAAGTGAATAGTTAAGAATGATCCTACTAACCCCTAGAGTTAGGGTGTGTGTACCATGAGGTATGTGAGTCACATTGCATTGAGTTGTCATTACGTGATTTATCTTTACATGTAGATCATGAGATTATTGTATGTGATGTTGGCTCATGTTGATTATGAATGTTGATAAATAAATTCATATTTCCATATAATGCTCAACTGAAAGTGGATACGTGAAAACATGATTTAAATGCAGTAATGGTTAATATCACGCCCCTAAATTCTAAAGACTCCCGAACCAGGACATACAAGAAATCCGGGGTGTGATCCATACAAAGAGCGACCAATAAGGTCCTAAATAACCAATAAATGAATGGAATATTATTAATAATATTAATTCCATACATAAACAAGCGGAAGTTAAACCAAATGATACACAAGGTACATCGATGTGCCAAAAGAATATATCTATACAACGATACACTGATACCGAATACAAGGAAGGGATATGCCAACAGATTGGCTTCCAAAAAAAATATGACAACAATCCCAATAAAGGGGACAAGTAAATGATACTAAAATGGAACAACTCTATGTACGAACGTCCCAAATCCTGCAACAACATCAGTGCCATAAGCCATCCTGCACTCCAAGTTGTCCGTATCCGAAACATTACCTGCAAACTGGTGTAGACCACCAGGGCAAACCAAAACCGGGGTGAGCTCAATGAGCCTCATAGGAGAAAGGGAATCATAACTGTCACATCCTATGACCGTCCAAGTCGAGTGAAAACCAACCCGTGTACATACATCTACCCTAGGTCGGTCAAATGTCCCACATGACACTCACGCCAATACGAGACTCCGGAAAGACATCCCCCTAGTCCCCTACCATGCATTAATAATTAAGGAAACTAGCAAGTAATGAAGCCATAGCTCAACAACATATAATAACGCACACCTATATATATATATATGCAAGTATATATATATAGAAAAATATACAACCAATACAAGCCCTGTAGTATAGACCACCTCATAGATCATTACGACTTGTACATGCCAATCCCACACTGACAATCAACATAACATCTCTCACCAAAACACGGGAGCAACACTCTTATTCATAACACTCTAGGAAGAATAACACTCATACTTCTTAGATCACGTGCATACCGATAGGGGTGTTCAGGAACCAAATTAGAATCGACGGTTCGGTTCGGTTCTATAGGAGTTCGGTTTTGGTTTCAAAATTCCAAGAACTGAAAATTTTGGTTCGATTCTGGTTCCGACCCCGCAGAACCGAACCGGAACCAACTTTTATTTTTTTATTTTTTTAATGAAGGTTGAAAGGTTGAGTGGGTTCATTTCACTTCACAATTATGTATTTTATGATGGAATGGTTGAAGCCTAAGATGTTAATTTGCCTTGTGCTCAAATAGTTAGAAAATATTAATTCAGTGACTATGTAACTTTAACTGAAAAGTATAAAGAACCCAAACAAAATTTTAATAAGTAGAAGGATAGATAGAGGTGGAGGGTTTTGAAAAATGGAGCTTTCAAGTAAAATAAGTCTCACCTACTCTCAAGTCTCAAGCCTCCTTACATACACACAAAATAAAAATAAAATATTTATGTATATACATATATACATATCACCTCACCTATTCCATGAATTCTCATGTTGACTAACTTTCTCGGTCTAAGGCACAACAATCATTAACAAATTGAATTACAATAATAATATTACTTTCAGGTTTAAAGACTCAGTATATAAACATGACTTGCCAAAGTTCACCACAATTATAACTTTAGTGATGTAATATTTTGATATAACTATTTTCATTATGCTAATTATACATTTGATTTTGGGTTTGTAATATTTCTAATACTCTAATTTATAATTATATTATCTTTAAATATTTGGTATTTTTATTTTTTTTAAAAAAAAGATAAAAAGGATCTGGAACTGAACTGGAACTGAACCAATTTTTTGGTTCGGGTTCCGATTTTTCAGGAACCGAAAAAACCGGTTCGGTTCCGGTTCCGTCCGGAACCGATTTGAACACCCCTAGATACCAAGCTCCAATACCTCAAATCAGTATCAACCTATACTACCAAGCACCTCACATGTCACTAACCGACATTTGTAAACCCATCACAGGGATAAAACAGTCACTTCAACTGAAGGAAAGTCACAAAGGTTTCCGATCACCAAAAGAAAGTGAAAGGGATTGAATAACCCATCACACTGACCACTCAAATGTCACATATTCGCCCAAGGGTAAAATGGTTATTTGAAGGAAAAATTGTATTTTCAAACTTTAACCCACCTATTTGGACATAGGTTAAACCATAGAAACAAGCATAACCAAATTCAAAGCCCTGACGCAAGAGATATGAATTTTTGAAAATGGCATCGGACAACGCCGACCCAAACAGAAGTTAAAGTACCCCTCTTTCACCAAGGGTAAAATAGTCATTTTAAGTGAAAATAAATGATTTTAAATTTTATATCAAATATTTGGAGATAGGAAATTCCCTAGAAACAAACATGACCTAAATCAAAGCCACAAGACGAAAGATATGCATTTTTTAAAACGGTATCAGACAACGCCGACAAAAATGGAAAGCTGAAGTACCCTACTTTCACCATGGGTAAAATAATAATTTCAAGTTCAAATAAATGATTTCAAATTTCAAATACAAAGTTTGTACCTAGCACAAGCCATAGAAACTAACGGGACCTCAATCAAAGCCACGAGACGAGATATATGAATTTTTGAAAATGGCATCGGATAATGCTAATCCAAATAGAAAGTTAAAGTACCCCTCTTTCACCAAAGGTAAAATAGTCATTTCAAGTGAAAATAAATGTTTTCAAATTTGGTATCAAATATTTGGACATAGGACAAGCTATAAAAACAAATGGAACCTAATTCAAAGGTTCGAGAAGGAAAATACGGAAGTCCGAACATTGAACAACACCACTAGTGCGAAGTGGGATCTATCCCAAACAACTGGGATCGATCCCAATTGCACTCCAACTAATTAAACCAACAACCAGTGATGGGATTGATCCTAAATTTTTGGGATCGATCCCAGGTATAAAATTTTCAAAAAAAATACAAGTTTCTTTAAAAATCCGCAAAAATTATCCATCTTGCCCCCGGTCTCTGTTTTGTACATCGCCGACTTTCAAAGGTCAAAATATTTTATAGAATGAATTTAAAACCATTTCAAAACTCAAAGGTATTTTCGGCATCACTGGGGTAGGCGAAAACGTGTTTTTCACTTAAAGACCGAATATACTCAAATGCAAGTTTTATGAAAAATCCGTTCTCGGGGAAACAAACCAAAACACCAACGGAAAAACCAAAGCGAATTTAGAGACGCTTAAATGGAGCAAGGAAATGAAGAACCGAAGTAAAAAGGAAAGTCGAAGGAAAGGGAAAGTGACCATACGTAAAAGCACTAACTCTAACCCAACCCATACCTAGTTTGACATCCAAATCTCTAAACTCCACAACAACTTATTCAAGAATGTCCACAACTCCAATGACATTCCAATCTTTAAGATCGCTAACGGAAATCTAGTGGCCTTTGTAATAGAACCAACTAGTTTCAAATTGAAACCTCTTCTGATTCTTTCAAACCTCAAATCCACATTCAAAACCACATCACTTTGGTTTCTAACAATATCACATTGCCATCAATACACAATCGACTCGGTTTATTCATAACCTCATCTATCATGACCAAAACATCAATAGCACGATTGACGACATGTTGCTACATCAACGGTAACTATACCACAAAACCATCACCCGCCTTCTCAAGGCTTCAACTCAATAGCCACAACCGACTTTACTTATCACAAGAAAGTCCTTAAACTAACTCATATAACCACCCTAAGGTATATAAGTACATATCAACAAGTATAAGTATTTATCTCATATTATACTTTAAACAAGGCATTCAAATCATATTTTCAGATCCTTCCATTTCACTTTAGCATTTTAATAACATGTGAATTATATATCTCAAAATTCACATTAAACATGCTCATCAACCACATGGGGTTACATCATGATCCACATGTAAACATAATCACATATTAGCAACTCATATACAATGTGACTCACACACCTCATGGAACACACCTCATGAAACACACTTTTCCCAGCACAGGTTAACGAATACGCACTCTACCCATTTATACTGAGAAAGAGTACCGCACCGATTCATCCCAAGTGATTTTGACACTTCTCACTTTCAACAAGGAAAACGGTTGCACGAGTCGACCTGTGACTAAAGATTCATATACCAAATGCACGAGACGACCTGCGACTTTGAGGATGGGACGACCCAAACCTATATCAATAATTTTTGGCTTTTTAGTTCCGTAGGTGGGGGACACCTCCTGGCTAGTTGTTATAACAATTCGACACAAGACTACTCACCCATGGTTACACGATCGGGTGTAACCCAACACCAATTGAGTTCTCAATACAAAAGGTGAACTCCATATGCACTATGTCTCAATACATAATATACCAATATAAATATGTATCACATCATATTTATGAACTACATTCCCCAAAATGCTAATATAAATGCCATTAATCATTCAACATGCTTTTAAATCTCATTAAAGCAATAATCAACAAACATGCTTTCTCATGCACCATTCATGTTCCAACTCATCAAGTTTTTCCTTTTATTTCATAAGGATAATATTTTCATTCATTTAATATGCTTAATTCTCAATTAAAACATTTAAATCCCAATGATACATTCTCATGCACAAGTAATGCTCTAATTCATCAAGTTATCCTTTAATTCACAAGGAAAACAATTCCATTATGTTAAACATGCTCTTGGTTCAATTCAAGCAAGTTTATTACAACTCACATCTCAACCTAACATCAATTCACATAATAGAAAATATCATTCCCAAAACGGAAACAAGATAGTCACTCCAAGTTGAGATGCCTAGTTACACCAATCACATAGTATAACCTCTAAGGTGGTACCCAAAAGAGCTAGCCTAATCTCATTCCAAGGCTACCTTCCTAACACCCACATATACATATGTATAACTACACTTACACATATACACCACAATACCCACATACATATCCACATATATATAGGCATACAAGCATACTTTACTATGGGAATTCTCAAGAATAGCCACTCAATTAACTAGTATGCATCATATTCCTAGCAATATCATTACCAATTACTCCATACACAAGGGTTAATCCACAAAACCATGTTCAAACCCTAACTTCACAATTTCAAGGATACACTTAGCAACTTCATCTAAGGCTAGGAATCTTAGAATTAACTTCACATACACACACAATCATAAGATGAGCTACTTAAGAAGTTTTCCCCTACCTCTTGAAGAACAAGCACAACCACAAGGCAAGGCCTATGAAACCCTAGCTCTTCCCCAATACCGAAATCAAAGGAGAAATCCGGTGAAAAACTTCACCATAGCCTCCTAATAATGAATCAAGCTCTAACACAAGAGGAGAGCAAGAGTCATTAAGTGGTTTTAACAAGAAACCAAACTAGGGTTGAAAGGAAAACACACAAGGAAGGAAGAACACTTACCAATCCTTGGCTCAAACTAAAGAGAAGAACACCATGAACATATTTCATGTGGATGGCCACACCAAACTCCCAACTTAGGGTGATCAAATCCACATCTAAGTAAAGAAGAACCAAGAAGGAGAAAATGAGAGAAAATGGAGAGAAAACAATGAAGTCTTGCAATGGAAGACAAAGTGATGTGTAGAGATTCCCCACTCACTCACACCTCTCACCATCCAAGGGTCCAAAACAAACATGGGAAAAAATAAATGAATCCAAGTGCTAGGAATAAGTCTTGGAATGAAAGACTTATTACACCACACATAAAACCCATTAACTTGCCAAACAATGCCTTAACATCCAAGGGCTTAGAATAAGGCAATGGAAATGAATAAACCATCCAAGGGTTGACAAGAAGTCTTGCCAAGTGAAAGACCAACAATAATGAATTCTTGCATTTAAGTGCTAACCAAACAAGGCCCTATGATCTAAGGGTTTAGAACAAAGATGGGAGAATGAAATCAATGGCTAGGAATGAGACACCACTTGAAAAAGGAAAATGACCAAATTATTCACAACTTAGGATTAATTACAAAAGTGTCTCATGCCTCTTAATTACCCTTCTACCCCTTGTCATCCTCTCTAATTACCAACATGACATTTATACCCCAACACTTAGCCAAACCTTTACACTTTCCACTAAGTGCTCTAAATATGAAAATACTCATTTACCCTTCGATCATTTCTTTCCCGAAATCGTTTCTAACTGTTCTCATTAGTCACAAAATGAAAATATAGCAATAAATTCACACAAGTGCTACACCAAAAGTCTACAATAAACTAGGGTAACACTTTCGGGAATGCAACACGATTGCCGAAGCTCCAACAAGAAAATGTTGCACGAACCCACGTAGTCGCCAACGTACAATAAATCTCGAAGCCGAAAACGAAAGTCCATGATGTTGTCCCACTAAGTCCAAAACATAAAAGCAAAAAATTTACATGTACTGAGAATACACAAGACGTCGTAAATAAGTGACGTCACAAAATGTTAACACTTGGAAAAGAATTCCATAAAGGAGAAAGGAAACACGGGACATTACAGTTTATAATGAAATGTAAATTCTTATACTTGTAGTTATATACTTTTATGCCTTTTGAGGGTTAAGTATGTTGGGTTAGTGACCTCTTTGGATAGTTAAGGTTAGTGACAGCTTTTAGCATCCACTGTGAGTTAAGGCCTTAGAGAATGCGGGTGATGAAATTGTGAACTTAGTTGATTGTGTAGTATAGGCCTTTAGATGCCTTTCACCTTTTAAGGAATGGATTATCAATCGTACTTTTTGAGATTTTGGTTGAGTTAGACTAGGTGACAATTGAACTTAGTTATTTTCGTGGCAACGGCCATTTAAGACCGTTGGCGTCCTTAGGAATTATGTTCTTCCTTAAAGTTCTAGTCACTCTTATCAGGCTGTCTTTCAAAAACGGCATTTTTCAAGTTTTGAAAACAAACTCATTCGTATTTAAAAATAAAAACCTATTTTTGCCTACCCCCGTAGCTACGACAAGTTTTTGTACCTTAAAAAGTGATCATAGGATCTTATTTAAAATGATTTTTAACTTTCAAAAGTCGATGATGGCGAATGACGGAGACCGGGGGCAAGATGATCATTTTCATTCGGTAGATTCTTAAAAGAACACATACTTTTTAACATTTCTCGAGATTCCAAGATTCAGAGGCTTCTTTCTCAAGATCTTGATCTACAGTGTTTTAAAATGTGTCTTCTTGTTTCACCTTTATTTCCGATCATTTCTAAGTCTCGGGTATGAGGCTTGTTGTTTAGTGCACACACGTAGTGTTGCCTTTCCTCTTCTTTTGGGTTCTTTGTCTGGGTGTTTTCCCTAAACACTTGTGGTGTTGTTAACCTTGACATTGTTGTCTTGGTTATCTGTTGGTTAACATTGTGATCTCTTTTCCCTTGCTTTGTTTCTTGACCCTTATGTGGTTGTTCATGAGAGTAGCGTTCATGTACTATTCGTGATTTGATCAGTTAGCTTTCCTTATTCATAGTGAGAGTGTTGGTGATTTATTGATCATATTGGAGATAGTATTATGATATTCATATGTGATATGATTGAGGTGATTCAGTCCCTGAGAGGTAGATCTCCTCTAGGAATGGGATAATGGTTTTTTTATATATATATTGATGACGATTATGTTAATACGCAAGGACGTGAGTGCTTTCCCTCTTGTGTTCTCGGGGAGTGAGTTATGAGCCTTCCATGGTATTATTTATGGATTCTTTCTCTTGTGGATATTAGAGGTGAGTGTGATTCTCCCTGTTATGATCCTCTGGTTAGCGTTGTGAGCGCTTGGTGATTTGTTAGTTTGGACTTGGGTGTCATGTACTTAATGTACGCTTGTGAGAGTAGTGTAGACTACCGGTATTGGTACTTAGAGTACGAGTCTTGGTGGTACCTTGTGAGAGTGATTGTATACTTAAAGATATATATATATATACATATATATATGTATACGTACTCATATATCGGGATATGATTAGTTACCTTTAGGGTATATATATATATGTTTATATATATATATACTAGACTGTGTTTTGTACATGGGTATCTGATAGTGATTGATTGTTAGCATTATATTCTATGTTTTGTGCCTTATCGTGCTTCCTTGATCCATGATTGGGTTAATTGTAGGGTTATTTAGGGTATTGTAGTGGCGTGAGTGCCATGTGAGATGGCGGACTGACCTAGGGTAGATGCATGTACACGGGTTAGTTAGTAATACTTGGACCATCAGAGGATGTGACAGTTATGATATTATTTCTCTACGGGGCTTTGATGAGCTCACCCCAACGTTTTATGCCCCAGTGGCCTATACCAGTTTACAGGAAATGTTTCAGCTACGAGCAATATCGATGCAACGACACCTTTTCTTTGTTTTCCTCGTTACAGGTTGTGGAATTACAAAGGGTGATGCAGTTATGATTGTAGTGTGACTAGATTGGGGATGATAGTTATCTCTCATCTTCTTTATCATTTAGTTTATTTACCCATGTTGTATGGGATTGCTATGTATCTTTCTTGAGAGCCAGTCTGTTAGCATATTCCCTTCCGGTGTATCTTTTATTTCCTGTATTTATTATTTTGGATGCCATTGTATCTCTTTGGCATTGCCATGTAAGTTTCTGTATTCTTATTCGAGCGTTGTGGCTCTTTATGTTTTAGAGGGTTGTGTAGAGGTAGCGGTGGTTTACTTTCCATTACCTCGGCCCTAGTAGGATTGACGAATGTTAGGCTGTGAGCCATTGATATTATAGTACTTGTTATTGGCAAGTTATTCTGTTCAGTTTGTGTTTCCGGGATGTTCCATTTATAAACGGAACTCTACCGGATTTTTGTTGGATTCCACTGTTGTATTTTCTACCATTCAATTGGGTATGGAGTATATCATTTTTTATTAGTATTCCATATGTTTTGTTGTTATTGATATTCTTAGTTGATCGCTTTATGTATGGATCACACACTAGAGTCCTCGGATGTCCTGGTTCGGGAGTCTTTGGATTTTAGGGGCGTGACAAGAAATGACAATTATTACACCATTATGCTAGTATTCTTGTATAGGGATGAAATAATATGAAATGTTTAACTAGTATATTTATAAAGATATTGGGTGATTAATTAGTCAGGTTATTGGTTTGATTGAAAAGAAAAGAATTAGTCTTACAAGGTGACAATAATATTTTACTATATCAGTTTATACTAAATGACTACCCTAATGACCTAATCTTATTCTGCCACATGGGACGTATTTTTACACAACCGATCAATCGATCAAAATTTTCCGAAAAATAATATATTTTTATTATTATTGTTATTTTTATTAAAAATAAAAATTATAATAAAAGTCAGTTTTATAAAAAATTAATATAAATACACAAATATAATACTCTAGTGGTCATTATTTATCGTCAATGACCTAACAAGATATCATTTTATCTTAATCAGAATCATATGTGGGATCTATTAAATCAACAGATTCCACCATACCTACGTTAATATCATGTTCATAATAATGTTTCAGCCATTGGCTATTAAACTTAAAATGTCTTATGACGAATATATTTATCATGGAATGCTTTTGTTTTGGCTTTGTAAATTTTAGCATTCTCATTAGCATCGTTACGTATTTCGTCTAACTCATTTAGTTGTATTTTTCTACGCGCCCCTACTCGTTTTAAGTCAAAATTTAATCTTTTTATTACCTAATATGCTTTATGATCTAATTCTACAGGAAGATGACATGCTTTCCATAGACTAATCTATATGGAGTAGTACCAATTGGTGTTTTGTAAGCAATTCTATATGCCCATTGTACATTATTTAATCTATTTGCCCAATCTTTTCGGTAAGGATGCACTGTGTTTTCAAGGATTTGTTTAATTTATCGATTTGAAATTTATGCTTGACCACTAGTCTGAGGATGGTAAGCGGTGCCTACTTTATATGTTATGGAGTATTTTTTACACAAACTTCCAATATATTTGTTACAAAAATGTTTCCTTCCATCACTAACTATAGCTCGTGGTGTCCCAAACCTAGTCAACACATTGGACTGTAAGAATTTAATAACTGTTTGATGATCTGTTTTCTTAGTTGGTACGGCTTCAACCCATTTAGACACATAATCTACCGTAACTAAAATATATTCAAATTTTTGTGACTTTGGGAATGGACCCATAAAATCTATTGCCCAAATGTCAAATAATTATATTATAAGAATCGGGTTTTGAGCCTTTTGATTTCTTCGCGATATCGCACCTAAATGTTGACACCTATCACATTTCTTACAATATTCATATGCATATTTAAATATTGATGGCCAATAGAATCCACTATGTAGCACTTTTATTGATGTCTTTTTGGCTCCAAAATGACCTCCACATTCAAGGGGATGATTTTTTTTTAAAATACTTGTTACTTCACTCTGAGGAACACACTTCTTAATGATTTGATCTGGGCAATACTTAAATAAGAATGGATCCTCCCATATATAGTGTTTAACTTGTGAAAAGAAACGGTCATTTTCCTGCTTTGTCCAACCCGTAGGCATTCTATTAGTTGCTAAGTAGTTAATTATATTTGCATACTAAGGGATCTCTAAACTTACATGGAACAATTTTTCATCCGAGAACGATTCTTTTACATGTGTATCATCATTGGTTAACTCTACTATTAATCTTTATAAATGATCTACTACTATGTTTTCGGTACCCTTTTTATCTCTATTTCTAAATCAAATTCTTGTAAAAATAATATCCATATGATTAATTGAGATTTTGAGTCTTTCTATGATAAGTGATATTTTAGTTCCGAGTGGTCAGAGTATACTATAACCTTGGTTCCTAATAAATATGATCGAAACTTATCCAAGGCATACATTATGGCCAATAATTAATTTTCTCTGCTAGTATAATTCATCTGAGCTTCAGTAAGGGTTTTATTAGCATAATAAATAGCATGTGGTATTTTCTGTTTTTGTTGTCCTAGAACCGCTCCAATAGCATAGTCTGAAGCGTTGCACATTAACTTAAATTATAGCGTCCGGTACTTTTACGTGCTAATTTAATTTTTTATTAATGATTAAATGCATACGTGATTACGTGTTTAATGTGATTTTGTGCTTAATATGCTTATGTGCTTAGCATGACTTACATGTTTTATGTGATATTAAAAATTGTAAGTTGCATGTTCTATTTTCATTTTGAGAATAATGAAAATTGTTGAAAACGATTTTGGGAAAAAAATGACCGAAGGGAAAATTGGTATTTTCATATTTAATGCACTTAGTGGAAAGTGGAGAGATATGACTAAGTGTTAGGGTACGAGTGACATGTTGGTAATTAGAGAGGATGACAAGGGGTAAAAGGGTAATTAAGAGTCACAATGGCTCTCTTGTAATTAACCCTAAATTGAGAAGAAAATGGTCATTTACACTTTTATGTGGTGTCTCAATTCTAGCCACTTATCTTCTTTTCCCATCTTTGTTCTCAATCCTTGGATCAAAGGGCCTTGTTTGGTTGGAACTTAAATGCAAGAATGCATTATTCTTAGTCTTTCACTTGGCAAGACTTCATGTGAACCCTTTGATCATTTATCCATTTTCCTTGCTTTATTCTCAACCCTTGGATGGTGATAATTGTGAGTGGAAAATCTCTAAAAATCCATAAGTCTTTCATTGCAAGACTTTTATATTTTTCTACAAACCTATTTTCTCTCTACACTTCTCCTTCCCTCTTTCTCTTCATCACTTCCTCATTTGATTTCATGTCCTTTCACTTGGAGTTTGAAGAAGTGTTCAACAAGGGAATTGGTAGGGTTACTCTCCTCTTCCATTTGCTCTAAGTATTGGGGTAAGTATTTAACTCTTTTGAGTTTTCTAACTTCAAACCCTAGAATGTATATTCTTGAAGTTATGTGTTCAACTATTGATTTTTGGTTTCCTTTTCTCTTGAATCTTGTTAAGGACCATAAGTTGCCCCTTGTCACCGATTTTCGGTTATTGGATGTTTGGATTTCATCTTATAATTTTGAGCTCACTTTTGGATTAGGGACTTTGGTAAGTGTCTTAACTATCTCATTTCTTTTGAGTATTCCCTTTTATGAAACCCTAAAATAGAAATCATTAGGGTTTGAATTGATTCTTGTGGTTGGAGCCACTTGTGTGTAAATGTTTGGTTTATTGTTGACATCATAGTAATGTTATGATTTATGAATGGTGTATTGTTAGTTGGAAGCTATCCTATTGAACACTTGAAGTGGTAGCTTGGGTTGGACTTATTTTGGGCATTCTTGAGTAGGTTGCTTGGAATTGAGGTAGGCGGAAAATGAATTATTTTCATCTTTGTATGAGGGTGTATGCGTCTATGTGTATATACGTCATACATATATATATATATATGCGAGTTGAGTCATGACAACAAAGATAATTAATTAGGCCCTTTAGAGCATGATTGTATGATATAAATGCCTGTTGTGATTTATTGCTTATAAGTTTGAAATTGTAAGCATTGTGATAAATGGAGTACAGTGCCTAATGAGAAAAACATGTATTGTGATGAAGCATGTTGTGAACCATTGCTTGTATGTGTGAAATTTTAAGCATGATGGTTATATTGAGTACAATATATTGCAAATGAGAAAAGCATATATTGTGATGGAACATGATTGTTATTGGAAACCTTGATGCATATTGAGTACATTGTCTAGTGTCAAAACATGGTGTTGGTATATGTGGGTCGTGTAATCATGTGTGAGTAGTCTTGTTTCGGGTCGTCGCAACAAATAGCCAGTAGGTGTTTCACACTTACGAAAATTAGTAAGTCCGAAGGCGTGATACCGAGTTAGGAGTCGAAAGTGGGCTCCTCTCGTATTCTTGATGTTCGGAGTCATGGGGCACGAAGTTGCAAACAGGGCTCTCGTGCAACCGCCTTCCTTGTTGAAAGTGAAAGGGAGAAAATTCACTTGGAAAGAATCGGTGTGGTACTCTGCATTACTTGATGAGCTTGTATCCTCAAAAGTAACTAGATAAAGTATGTTTTCGTTAACCAATGTTGGGCAAAGTGGGTATCATTAGGTGTGTTGAGTTGCATTGCATCTAAACTGCTATATATATATGATTGTGGTTTTGATGTTGAAGCATGCTAAAATTATGAATAATTATGATGTGAGCATGTTAGTGGAATTATTTGTTGGGTTCGAAGGGGTTCCGGATTGGCAAGAGAGTCATGTGGAACAAGCGACCGACCTAGGATTAGTATCATGAACTTTGGATGGGTTGTACCACTTAAACTACCGAGATTGAGGCGATGATGCTTCCTTTACTGGGCTAGTGACCTCACCCCACGACATATTATATTTTTCAGGTGATGATCCCATTACGAGATGTTCGTAGCCACTCGATGGATTATGGCATCTTATCCATCCTTTTATACTTATAGAGATGGACTTATCATGTTGTGATGTATAGGTGATACATATATTCACAAGCTTTTTTTCTTGAACTTGTAATCCAAATGATTAAATACTTATCTTTTGCTGGTTAGCGTGTTAGTCGAGTAACTTGTATTTTTATGTACGTCCATCAGGGCGCTATGCGCGGAGATTTTTTTCTTTTGGTGCACTTCGGTGTGGCAATGTAAAACTATTATTTTAATCAAAATATGACATGTTTTGCCTTTGGGCGCTTGAATGTAGTTTTGAATTATTTTATTTAGTGTTGTGTAGTGGATTTTTTCTATAGAATGACATTTTTCTAAGTTTTCAAACAAACCCTTCTCATTTTGAATGAAAAGCCCGTTTTTGCCTGCCCCCGTGACCCCGACTAAAACTTTGGGCTTTAGAAAATGATTTTGAGTCATTTGAAAAGATTTTGGCACTTAAAAGGTCGGTAGGATGCTAAAACGGAAACTGGGGACAAAACAGTCATTTTATCGCAATTTTTCACGAAACGAACTTTTTCTAAGCTTTTTGATGTATTATAGAATCAGTTTAAAAGGGTTAAAGGTAATTATTTGAAACGAAAAAAATGGCAGAGTTTTGGTGCTACAGTAATCACTGTTACTGTAGCACCCGCACCTATGTTGCTCGACCGTTTTCCAAACCTCATATCTAGACCTACGGAGCCCGAATCGAGGCAATTTTTGTTGCTTTGGAACGCTGACATCTTAAAATTATGTTGAGGCTTTTGAATAACTTGACTTAATGTATTTTGGAGTGATTTATTTTTGTTTGACGATGGTGATATATTTTAAACTTTTACATGTCGCGCCTTTCTTTAGAAATTTATATTTTTTGGCCCGTTTGCCGGAATGCATTTCCGTTTTTTTTATGGGATTCTTAGAGCCTCCTTGATCATATATATCTTCAATTTTTGAGTGGTGGTCCAAGAGCCTCAGTTTTGGCACCCGAACTCGTGTTTTACCCCTTTTTGTTTGGTTTTGGTTAGCGTTGTCCAATACCGTTTTCAAAAATTCATTTCTCTTGCCTCGTGACTTTGATTTAGGTTCCGTTTGTTCTTAAGACTTATTCTAGGTCCAAACCTAGTAGTTGTACTAGGAAATTACCATTTTACCCCTGAATTGACCATTTTACCCTGGGTAAACATAGGGTGTTGGAATGATCTATTTAGAGTATCGTTTAAGTCATTTCATTTCCTTTTCGATCCTGAATGATCTTTTTGACATCTTTGGGATGTGAAATGACTATTTTACCCTTGAATTGATATTTGATGACTTAATGAGATTTTATTTTGTTTCTTTTTACTTCCGCATTCAATCCCTTAGTTTTTAGGCTCGATTTTCGAAGTCCTAAGAAATTAGGGGTGTGACAACTTGGTATTAGAGCATGTTATTTCTCTTTGGGATGACGGGCGAGGGCCGTTTTCACTTTTTGATTCATGGTCTTTAGATTACGACTTGTCACCTAGTAGTGGTGGTTGTTTTATTGGGTCACTTATGCATATATCGGCATAGCGGTATTACGTTGTTGGTGTACCTTTGGGTTGGTCATGCTTTAATCCTTTCCTTCTTACCTTCGGGAATTGGATTATCTTATTGGTTGTTTGGGAGTTTTTTATCCTTTTGTTACATACGCCTTAGCTTTTTCCTTGCTTATCTTTGGGACTAGATTTCTCCTCTTTTGATGAGGCATGGGTTGTCTATGCACTAGTGTGAGGTAATATGTACTTGGCACGAGTAAGTCGTGATTGCTCGACGGTCGTTATCATTTGGCTTCACTCCCTTTAGCATGACGAGCTTCGACTTTATTTTGGGCATGGATTGGTATCAACCTTCCTTGTATGAATTGATTGTTCTCAAAGTTTGACTTGTTACAGGGGTGTGACGTGCGTTTAGCTAGAGTATGTCATACTAGTGTGTTGGATGTTCGAAATTAAGGTTTCATCCTTATGGTTTAAACTTTATTTTTCATTGTTTCTTTTTCAGAGTCATGGCGCCTGAAAGGAATCCTATGCGAGTTGGAGAGCTGGTGATCGTAACTCCAGTTGATGAAGCATAGACCATGCATCAACTAACAGCAGGCCTTAGACAAGTGGCTAGAGTTCTCTGGGCGGTTGAGGATGCACTAGTTTCTCAAGGGGCGCAGAGCTTGGGATTGCGCGTCGGAACACCGCCAGAGAAAGGTTCTAGGAAAAATTTGAGGAAGAGTGCTTGTATTGCTCCAGTTTAGCAGCACTTACAGTTGGTTCCACCTGTTTCTTCATTTTTGAGTCTTTCTCGTCGATGCTTCTTATGTGGGCAACTTGGGCACAGCCTGTCGGCATGTTCTTATCATCTTCCCACTCTCGATGAACCTCCGAGAGTGTGTTTCAGTTATGGTTAGTTAGGTCACCATTCCAAGGACTGTCCCTTGTTGCGTAGTCAACCATTGGTCAAGGTACCGCCTCTGGCACAGTCGACTCCTCCTGCACCGACTATTTTTTTCCCCTCTAGAGCTACTCGGAGGGAGGTGGTGTGTTATTTGTGCCGTCATCCAGGACACAAGAGACCAGAGTATTCGTCCCATCTTTGGATGATTAGCGGTAGTACCAAACATAAATGAGGTTGCTTTTATTACAGACTACAGGGCCACATCGCCAGGTATTGCCTTTCAGTTGAGGCTCCTATAGCTTCTTCTCACCAATCGCCCTTCCATGAAGTGAATCTGCAAGGTCGTGCCTCTTCTGGGCTGTACGACTCCGTCCATGTTGTCTGATTGTTGTTGCATGCCTTACCTTCATGCAAGGTAGTGTCTTTTACTCTTCCTTTATGGTGGGATTTTGATTAATGCAGTTAGTTTTTTTCCATGTTCCTTTGTATCACATGTTACTTGTATGCCTTACGGAGGTTTAGTTATGTCCACTTTGAGTGAGTGGCGTGTCACGAGGGGTAACTACTTCATGGGTGATTTAGGGGTGTATAACATAAGTCTTGGTTTCCCTTTTCTTGATCCGTTAAATGATTTAGTGGTTAGATGCCCTTATGTAGGCAACATGAGGTGGATTTTCCTTTTAGGAGTTGTTGTAAATAGATGTTGTCTCTTGTGGTATTCAATATGCGTTAACGAGTATCATTCTAGTAGTTCGAGGTTGTTTTACTCAGAGTTATGATGTATCCATATCCTTCCATTGTTATCAATGGACTTGAGGTATAAGAGTAGTGATTCATTTATTCTGAATTGAAGTTTGTGTAACACTAAGAGATGTGTTTTATGAGCCTTGGAGTAGTAATCGGTGATGAGAGAATTGTGAATCATTGTGTATGACTTGGAGATGGAAAGTATGATCTTGCATTTTCTTTAGTTTGTAAGCAGTGGACTTGTGTATAAGTCTTAATTATTTATTGAAAGTAGGAATGGTGTTTGAGGGAACAATTGCTTGTTATTAGGTGATGGTTAAAATTTTGAAGGTTGGTGTACGTTTAGGCTCACTTATTAGTGATGATTTTGATTGGAGATCTTGATGTTGATTTTTGGGTAGTGTTGTAGCTAATAATTATCATTTAAGCTTTTAATTTTGGAAATATAATTTGGTGATTCACTTGAGGCATGATTATTAACTAGTATACGAGAGTGTTGATGATCGAAACATGATTTGAGGAATAGTTTATGAGTATGATTATCTGTCACAAAGAGATTGCGGACTTGATAAACAGTTATTGGTTTTGTATGGATTATGTTGTGGTTAGAACATAAGTTTAGGCCTTCGTTGATTTAGAAAGCATGAAAAATTGGAGATGTGAAGATTATCGTGGCTTGAGGTATAAGGTAGTGTGAGTTTAGCGCAATGAATGTTAGTTAGTACATGATTGCGGTTTCTATGAGAAAGGATTTATGACTTGTAACCTTAAGGTTTGTTAGTGGTTGACACTAGAGTTCATGTAGTCGGATTGAGTGTGTGTTCCCTTGTCAACACTTGATGTGTTGGGTGTTGACTGATAGTATGGGCATTGGCAGTCATGAGTTACTGTGGTAGATTGCCTTGGTCTTTCATATCGTTGGTCATGAGTATGTCTTCACATGAGTAGGAAATTGTGGTATGAGGAAAGTAGAAGCTATTTTCATTGAGGATTAAGGACTCGTTGATGTACGTTTTAGCTACCCTATTTCTATATATTAAGGGTTTCTTAGGTACATGTGACTTGTGTTACCTTTTGATAGGTTGGTTATGGTAGAACTAGTCGTATCATTCGATTTTAATGTTGGGGACTTGACTTTGAAGCAGTCAGGTCTCACTTTGAAACAGTCAGGTTTCACTAAGCAATGAAGTTTATGGACATTAGAGAATGAGTACTAGAGTATGATGTACTATGTTCTGGGGTAGCATCTATGTGGTTTAGAACCTTAAAGGAAAGGTTACATGCAATATATAAATTAATGACTTGTGTTGAGGTACTATAGTCATTGAACCATTAATTAAAGGATTAGATTGAGATATTTTCTTGGGAGACTTTTATATCTTATCGATTGATGATTTGAGTAATCGAGATTTGATCATAGCTTATCCACGAGACGGTGGGTTGTAATCAAGGTTTAATTGTGATTAGACTTTGGAGATTAAAAGTGTAACCTTAACATTATGATATAGTGAGTATTACTTGAGCCAATTGTGAATTTGAGGTTCAAAACGATTGATTCAGGAAGGCAATGATATAATGATTATAGAATTGAAATGTGAAGAAATTGTTCGAGGTCATTATATGTGTATTATTGACTGTGATCGTGATTTTGGATTTAGTGTTGTAATGGTTGAAATAGTGAATGGAGTGATACGGTTATAGGGCCAAGGATAACCATTATTACTCGAGGATTATGTGCTTTGATTTAGAGCCTTAGCATATGATTTACTAGGTAGTGGATCCTTTTGGTGCTCTTGAGGTTGAAGATTTGATCTTCCTTACTGAGGTTAATGTAGCGCACGAACTTGAGGTATGATCAAAGGAGACTTGATAGTGATTATTAGACTTTTAGTCCTACCTTGAGTTTTGGACTTGAGATTAGTCCTTTTATGCTTTTGGGTGATTATGTTGTAGTGGCCTTCCGAGTGTGTTACCATAGGAGCTCACCAGGGTTCGCAGTGCTTGTTCCCTGTGTTCATTTTTCTCATGTGCGAACCGAATCTATCTCATGTCTTGAGTTGGACGGGTGTCGTTGTTGCCAAAGACGTGTTCTACGGGGAGCGAACCATGAGGATCTTAGGAGTTTTAGAGTTGGTTTTGTGAGGTAAACTATTTCATTAGTTGAGACCTCATGGCACTATCACGATGTCAAGGAAGCAATTTATGAACATGAGCGTGAAGTTCGGGAAAAATACCCGGACTTGTTTATTCTTTAGTTACGTCTTGATTTTGAGGACGAAATCTCCAAAAGTGTGGAGGTTGTAGCATCCAGTATTTTTACGTGCTAATTTTAAAAAATTATTAATGATTAAATGCATACGTGATTATATGTTTAATGTGATTTTATCCTTAATATGCTTATGTGCTTAGCAAGACTTACATGTTTTATGTGATATTAAAAATTGTAAGTTGCATGTTCTATTTTCATTTTGAGAATAATGAAAATAGTTAGAAATAATTTCGGGAAAAAAATAGTCGAAGGGAAAATTGGTATTTTCATATTTAATGCACTTAGTGGAAAGTGGAGAGATATGGTTAAGTGTTGGGTATGAGTGACATGTTGGTAATTAGAGAGGATGACAAGGGGTAAAAGGGTAATTAAGAGTCACAATGGCTCTCTTGTAATTAACCCTAAATTGAGAAGAAAGTGGTCATTTACACTTTTATGTGGTGTCTCAATTCTAGCCACTTATCTTCTTTTCCCATCTTTGTTCTCAACCCTTGGATCAAAGGGCCTTGTTTGGTTGGAACATAAATGCAAGAATACATTATTCTTAGTCTTTCACTTGGCAAGACTTCATGTGAACCCTTGGATCATTTATCCATTTTCCTTGCTTTATTCTCAACCCTTGGATGGTGAGAATTGTGAGTGAAGAATCTCTACAAATTCATAAGTCTTTCATTGCAAGACTTTTTTATTTCTCTACAAACCTATTTTCTCTCTACACTTCTCCTTCCCTCTTTCTCTTCATCACTTCCTCATTTGATTTCATGTCCTTTCACTTGGAGTTTGAAGAAGTCTTCAACATGGGAATTGCTAGGGTTGCTCTCCTCTTCCATTTGCTATAAGTATTGGGGTAAGTCTTTAACTCTTTTGAGTTTTCCAAATTCAAACCCTAGAATGTATATTCTTGAAGTTATGTGTTCAACTATTGATTTTTGGTTTCCTTTTCTCTTGAATCTTGTTAAGGACCATAAGTTGCACCTTGTCGCCGATTTTCGGTTATTGGAAGTTTGGATTTCATCTTATAATTTTGAGCTCACTTTTGGATTAGGGACTTTGGTAAGTGTCTTAACTATCTCATTTATTTTGAGTATTCCCTTTTATGAAACCCTAAAATAGAAATCATTAGGGTTTGAATTGATTCTTGTGGTTGGAGCAACTTGTGTGTAAATGTTTGGTTTATTGTTGACATCATAGTAATGTTATGATTTATGAATGGAGTATTGTTGGTTGGAAGCTATCCTATTGAACACTTGAAGTGGTAGCTTGGGTTGGACTTATTTTAGGCATTCTTGAGTAGCTTGCTTGGAATTGAGGTAGGGAAAAATGAATTATTTTCATCTTTGTACGATGGTGTATGCGTCTATTTGTATATATGCCGTATATATATATATATATATATGCGAGTTGAGTCTTGACAACTTAGACAATTAACTAGGCCCTTTAGAGCATGATTGTATGATATAAATGCTTGTTGTGATTTATTGCTTATAAGTGTGAAATTGTAAGCATTATGATAAATGGAGTACAGTGCCTAATGAGAAAAGCATGTATTGTGATGGAGCATGTTGTGAACCATTGCTTGTAAGTGTGAAATTTTCAACATGATGGTTATATTGAGTACAATATATTGCAAATGAGAAAACATATATTGTGATGCCCCTAACTTGCTATTGCAACATTCGACACCTGTCTGATGCAGAGTAACCATCTTGTAGCCTTTATTTGGTAGTTTTAGTGAAATTATGTCTAAAAAATGGGGCTGATAGCTTAGTTTCTAGTGTAGAGTGATTATCTTGTTTCTTTTTTAGAGGTTCTTGTCAAGGCTTGTTTTTGTTGTGAGATAGTTGTGCTTTTAACATTGTTACTTGAAGCAAATTCAAGCTAAAGAAAGTTTTATTTGTACATAGCGGCACATTTTATCCTTATGAAAGGAACATGATTAATTTTTTAATGTCATTGCAAGTCATGTTGACCCATGTGCAACATAAGTGTGGTTCACATGTTGATGTATTATTTGGTAGCACGTGAAATCAATTGTTGTCCAGAAGAGGCAACCGTATGAAAAAACACTATAACAGAGCAGTACAACAACAAAAAAAAAAAACTATTGAACTGAAAGGACTACACCAATATAACAGTGAGAAGTATAAAGAAAAATTCACAAGGCTCATAGACATGAGTCACAAGGTGAGACCATACACCAATCCAACAAACAACACCAAGAAAGCAACCATGTCACAACATTTGAACTTTGGGCTCTTCATTTGTTATTACAAACAAACCTCTTCTTCTTCTTTATTTCAATGATCACACAGCTCTTCCTCTAAATCAAAGCATTTAAAAGTTTCAATTTAGATTTTGTGAACTACCCATCTAAGTGATAAAGTGCAATGATATGAGTCACGCCCCGAAATCCCCCGAGACTCTAACCCGGAGAATCAACGAATCCCGAGGTGTAACATCACTCTAAGCGACAACTAGAATCAACAATAACCCGAAACACATGGAATAATGATGGAATAATGGGATACCAACTGACGTCACCTCTTTAACCAATTCCAAGGTAATTATGACAGCTATATACCCCCCTACAGCCGTTTCTTGGAACCTAAATCTCATTTAAACCCACATTTGAATGACCTTAAATGATCTCCATTTTTCAAAATATGTTCTAACCTAATCGCCAAACGTCCCATCAAGGCCTGTATATCCCAATATGATCAAAACATATATATGTGCATATATACTCCTCTTCTCTTTCTCTTCTACTTAACACTCTCATAGCTTGAACCTTCACACTTATTGATAGGAGCCAAATATCGTACATTTAAGGCTCCTAATTATACATTGTTATATCTATAAATATCATTACATTGGTGCTTTTATGTTTTAATACATTTCAAGACTATGTCATCCAAAACGAGTTTAATTCGGTGAAATAACTAAATTTGTTACTCGAGATTGTTCGAGAGCTTAAACTATGGATAAAAGACCTATAAATCATCAAAAATAAGTCAAGGATGTAAAAGGAGTGAAGTGGAATGAAGCCAATAAGAGTAACGGAGCAAAGAAGATGAAACATGAAAATATAAGGTGAAGAACTACCGAGTACTCAGTAGTGCCTTCACCGAGTACTCAGTGAGTGCGCAAGTGTGCAAACTTACGCATTTGAATAAAAATGGCCAGAGACTTGTGCGAACTTGCGCACCATTGCGCATCAACATGAAGCCACCGAGTACTCGGTGAGCCAAATTCCAGAATTTGAAGCTACAACTTCAGTATCATTCAAACTATCATTAAATGGAATGATTCAAAAGTATAAACTCATCTCCATGAAGTCAGATTTCCAACGCACTTTGAATCACGTAAAAATTCCTCCCATAACTCCAGATATGATCAAAATAGTGTAGCATCGTCGAAGTTGAAAATCAACTGTTGGTCAACTACGGGTCGGTGAGATTTGGCCAACTTAAACTCTATAGGTGGACCCCATTTTGACCACGTTTGACTTGGTTTGCACTCCAATACACCTTAGAATATATGTTAGGCATATTATGATCATATTTTATTTCCTTTCTCATCAATTCACAAAAGGAAAGGGTTTACTTGAAGGAAAAACAATCCATATTTAGACAGGACTTGATCAACCTCTATAAATTAAAGGGTTGGGTTCAAAGTTCTGTATCTATATATCTACCCCTTATATACTTCATCTTTCATCTTTTCAAAGGGAGATTATAGATAAGAGATTAGAGAATAAAGGCACGGAATTGCGTGCCTCGGCAAAGGAGAATCAACGATCATGGAGGCGGTGTCTACATCAATAGTAGAGATCACCACAACCATGAGCGGCTAAATGGGTATCTAGGGTTTTTAACAAAACCCTAGCCAAGTAATGTAACTTTTATTTATTTCAATTATATTAGGAGAAACTAAGGATACATATGTGATGATTGTGTAGATGAGTAAACACGTTTGATTCAATATGAGATTCTTTATTTATTCTATGTCTTGTCTTAGCTTGAATGAATATTTTATCTTACTCAATCATTATTATTCAATATGGGCTAGAACTTGGATGCTTAATTCATGTTTTTCTACACAATAGTGATCATGAATATAGAATCTAGATTTAGACAGGCCATGCTAAGAGAATATGATATAGGCATGCTTTTTATTTAATGTTTTAGGAGTAGTTGTAGAGTAGATGCATGCACTAGTCATACTTTATTCGAAGATGGGTTGTAGCCAAGTCGAATGAATTGTTCTTTTTTTTGGGATTAGGGTTTGCCAATGTTACAACCCTATATCTGATTCACATTTGATGGATCGCCCTTTATAATTGAGTGACTATAAGTCTATATTATGAGGTTAGTGGTGGTATTAGAAATTCCCTAGAAACTATCTCTATTGTTTCTATCTCAAAACTATCTTTATTTAATTTAGTTATTTATTAGTTAATAATCAAAACCCAAATCAAATTATCTTAGCAATTCAAGAGTATTATTTTGCTAGAATTTAGAGTACAACTTAATTCCTGTGGATACGATACCCCTATCAAAAGTATATTATACTACAATACGATTCGTGCACTTGCAATAGGTAAAACTTGGTCAATTCTAAAGGCTTACATGAATTATTATCATTATCATTATTATTTATTATCCTAGCCTAGTAGGCTAAACCAATCAGGGTTTGGCCACCGATCACTTATCTCTCTTTAAACCCCAAATCTTCAATTTTTCTTTCGCATTCTGATCATGGCTCCAAAAGTTAGGAAAATCAACCCTGACTGTGAGCTCATATCTCCCTCAATTTCTCCCACCTCCATAGGACTCTAAATAGCAGCAATTGTGTCAAAATCTTAAGACATAATCTCTCAAGCCACATTCATTTCTGTTTCTGGATCCCATAAAGCCTTAGGCCTATCTTTTGTGGACATGCCTCCTTTTTGTTTAAATCAATTTTACCCAATGGTGGAAGAAAACCTCCTTTATTTGAGACAGATTCCTCCAGAAGCAAATGGCGATCTTCCTTAATTTTATTTCAAGGCATGGCCCACTTTCTTGGAAGGTTGGTCTGAATGGGTGGACAGGGTTTCCCAAGTGAAAGGTGAGTTGTGGAAAGATTTAGGTATCTTTGAAGCCATTCACCTAAGTAAGATTGTTCCAACCCCTGATAAATCTCTGATATTTTCCTCTTTGCTTTTATGGAGTCCAACCACCAATTCTTTCCATTTGAACTTTGGTATGATCTCCTTCATAATGAAAGATATATGTCATATAACTGGTCTTAAACCCTTAGGTTTAGAAATTAACTATTTGTTTCCTAAGGAAGAATTTGACTTTCCTCCTAAACCCTATGGTTCCAAACCTTAAATCTCGGCCTATGGACCCTTTATGTCTTTTTACACACGTGATTCGGGCCCATTTACTGATGGAGAGCACATCGCTTTGCTCTTAGTTTGGCTCAATAGATTTCTCATGTGTGTCCCATCGACCCATGTTACTAAGGAACTAACCAACTTAGTCGTTGCATTATCCAAAGGCACTCAACTGGACATGGCTTCTTTCTTACTCTCATACCTCTATAGGAGTTTGACAGACATTGTACTTTCAGATTCCAGAGTTGAGTCCTAAATCAAAATTCCATTGAATGATCACTTGGTCACTTACAGTTATCTCTCTTCCGCTCTTAAGGCCCATTATTTTAAGGACTGTTTTTGGTTATTTTATGATGATTGCCAAACAAGAACTCTAGCATAGTTTCTCCCATTTCCCAATTGCCCCCAAACTCCTAAGTGGTTGTTGCCCCCAAATGATACATCTGACTAGACTTTGGAAGAATTCACTCATATGATGGCTAATTTCCTAACCTGCATGGACTTGCATAATGGCGTTGGTTCCATAACCTCAAATAATAATAAATGTGGTGTTGAGTTTTACAATCCAACCCAGCTTGCTAGACAATTTAAATTGAGACAGATGATCCCCCTTCCTCCATTCCAGTATTACAATCATAATTTATGCAGGTGTACCAAGTTCACCGATGCTGATTTAGTTCAAGATGTCAGTAAAGACTTCCATCAGTTGACAAAAACTTTCATCCTACCACCATTTGCGTACGAACCTAATACCAGTAGCACTTTTGACACTTGGTGGGAAGCCTATGTTAGCAAAACCAGGCATATGAAGGGTTCTGCTCTGGTCTTAAGGAAATTGAACTCTTTTAAATATGTTTCTTACACTTTCCAAGGTCAAGTCCCCCTTCATGTTGCCTCTGCATCAAAGAAGCCAAAGAAACCATCCTCCAAGGCAACTTCTCCCAACAAAAAGATAATAAAAAAGAGTTCAATCTCCAAAACTGGTAAATGGTTCTCACACTTTTACCCCTTCCATGTTTTGATATTTTACTATAACACACTTTTTCCTTGTTTTATAATCTTCTGACACATCTCAATAAGTTGACCAATTTATAGCCATTGGTAATTTTTCTGTTGAAGCAGCTATGAGGGCAACATAGCTTATTGGAGGGATAAAACAAGAGGCAGTTGCTGGAAGAACTAGGGTAATTTATTCTCCCTTTCCATCTTTAATCAATTCTTTCAAATCAAAATTTCATATTTTTTTCTTTCATATGACAGGGTAAACGCCAACTAGGAAAACAAGCTTCTCAAGCCACCTCCGACTCATAAGTACCCCAGTCTCCCCCTCTGAAGAGAAAGAAGAAGAAAAACATGGAAGAAACCCAAGAACAAAGTGCCAGACCTTCTTTAAGTACCCCAACCAAAAGACCTAGCACTACCAAAGGGATTAAACCAACACTCCAAACCCCAAGATAAGCTAGGAAATTAAAGAAATGTTTGATAAGACCCCAAACTTACCCCCAGTGGAACACCATCCAGCTAGAAGTCAAATGGAAAATGAAAATTTATAGAAAAGTTTGATGATAATGAAGAAACTAAGAGTGAGGAAGAAAGAAAAGTTCAAGGGAAAAACCCTAAAAATGAAAAGGCAAATAGAGAAAGGATAGATGATGATAAGAATGATGAGGATGATGATAGTGACGATAATGATGAGAATAAAACTAAAGAAGATGAAAAAGAAGGAGATGTTAGTAAGAAATCTTAGGACAAATGACTCTCTGCTGAGGTATATAACTGTCTTCTTCCATATTATCTTATAATCTCTCTTTTCTTCTCACACTCTTTTATTTTATAGGATTCCTCTCCTATGGAAGTTATGAAAGATACCCAACTTCCTACTCTTCCAGTTGTGCCTGATTCTTCCTCATCCATTCCAAAAGATACACCTCAAGAAGACATATTTCAACCAAAGACGATTGCTAAGAAATAAGTCTATCACTTTTTTTTTCCGAATGGCTTTGTTACTTCATTGCACCATTTCTAACCTTTGATTTCTTCCAGGTTCCATCCTCTATTTTTCCTTTGGCCGATCTTCACTTATTCTCAAATGTTGCCAGTTACTTCCAGGACTTAGAAACTACTTTGGAAGATGTCATTACTTCCTCCAGCAGTGCCCCAGTCAACATTCCTTGGCCTGATACTGATTTGGTCCAACTGAAGACAAGCATTTGCAGCCTCATAAAACAAAACCCTAATAATCTTCTATTCATTGAAAATGAACTCTCAATGGCCCTTCTTTGTGCAGGTAATCATCCAGGTTTCTCAGACACTTTCAGAATTGCATTCCTGACCTTCAAAACCCATCTTGATAACTTTGTTCAAGCTTTTAAAACCTCTCAATTTATACAAAAGTCCCTTCCTGGGAAAGAAGCTCAAAGAGATGTTTTGGTTGAAAGGCTCCAATCAAGCACACAAGCCTTTAAATCTTCAGCCCAGAAGTTCCAAGCCCTAAAGGATCAGGAAGAAGAAATGAAGGCCGCTTTACTAAAAATTCAAGAAGAAAAACAACAAATGTTTGCAGAATCTCAATGTCTTTGTTCCACAACTGCAAAACTAAAAGGCCACATGTTATCCCTTTATAAAGAAATAAATAACTTGGTAGCAGAAAATGTTTAAGTTGAAGAAACCATTCAACAATGCTAGCTTTATTGGGAAGAATTTAGAAATCAATCATATAAAATTTGAAGTAATCTTGTGAATTTATGTTATCTTTGGACAAGTTGTTTTGATAGGCCACACCTAATTTTCTTTTCATTTTTGTGAAACTTGAATCTTCCATGGTATTAGAAGAAAATAAATAGTTGGCCCTTTTGTTTTATCATTTTCTACGAACTTTCCATATTTGCATTTCTTCCATTGAAATATTTACAAAAGTACTCAAACAAGATGAGATAAGAAAAGAAATCAACTAAATATTTACAAATCATTCATAAGAATGACTAATTTTCCCAAGGCTTCCAATATGCTAGCCTTGGTCTTCTTCCTTATTCATAATTTCAAAGAAACTTGACCGATATCTTTTCAAATATCGGCCATTAATTGGATTGGCATGAACTTCCCCATTCAAGTCCTTCAAATGAAAAGTACCATTTCCAAATATTTTATGTATTTTGTATGGGCCTTCCTAACTTGGACTGCAATTCCTAAATTTAGGGTCTTTCCTCTTAGTTAGCAAGCAAACCTTCCAAACCAAATCAACTTCTGCAAAATCCTTAGTCTTCACCCTCTTATTATAGCTTTCATTACTTTATTCTTATAGGATATCAAGTGGTATAATTCCCCTAACATTGTTTCATCTAACTCTTCCAGTTCCATCAACATGGCTTTTGAATAAACTGCTGGAGTTCAGTTACTTTGGTATGCAACTCTGGAAGATCTGACCACCACTTCCATTGGAAGAACTGCATCATGTCCATATGTAAGCATATATGGAGTAACTCTAGTACTAGTTCGTTTGGAATTTATGTATGACCACAAGGCATCTGGAAGATGATTATGCCAATTCCTTGGATTATCTTCTATCATCTTATCAATAATACCAATGATAACTTTATTAGCAGCTTCCACTTAGCCATTTGACTGTGCATAATATGGAGTTGAACAAATTGTGTTTTTACTCCATATAATTTGCAAATCTGTCATTGCTCCTGCAGTAAAGAATCCTCTATTATCAGAAGTGATTGATTCTGGAATTACAAAACAATGGAAGATCTTCTCCTTCACAAATTTGATAGCCACATTCTGATCTACTAATTTATAAGCCTCTGCTTCTACCCACTTAGTGAAGTAGTCAGAGGCTATAATTATCCATTGATGGCTATTAGACGACCAAGGCTTGATCATTCCAATCATATCAATTGCCCACCCTCTAAACGACCATGGTTTGATAATGAATTGCATTTCTATAGCTGGAACTCTTTGAAGCTGGAACTCAAGATTCCTGGCCAATAATAATCAAATCTTTTAATTAACCACCTCATTTTTCTTCCAGCTTGACGAGCACCACACAATCCTTCATGCACATCTTCCATAATCTCCATGGCTTGTTCTTTAGATACACATTACAGGAGAAGTCCATCTTCATTGCTTTTCTTGTACAACTCCCCATCTAACAACACATATTTCACTGCCATTAGCCTTAGTCTTCTAGCAGTTGGGAAAGTTGGATCTACCAGATAATTCACTATAAGACTCCTCTAATCTTCCACTCCAGCATCATGTATGTCAATAACAAATTATTCTGCTATCACTTTATTCCTTATTTCTACTATTGGAAGAGATCTTCGTGTGCCTTTCACTAATATTTCTTCCATGCCTTCAGGAACTCTTATTCCAAATGCAATTTGGGCTAAATTGTTTGCTTCCTTATTGAAACTCATTGGCTGATGTTCCATGCTCACTTCATCAAATTGTTGGATAAGTTGGGTCGCTAAATAATGAAATGGTCTTAGCTGCTAACTTAAACATCTAAAATCTTCTAACACTTTACTAATTACCATATTGGAATCTCCCATAATATGAACATTTCTAACTCCTATTTCCAACATAATTTCGAGGCCGATTATCAAGGCCTCATATTCAACTTGATTATTGGAACATTTGAAATCTAGGAAGAAGGAAAATGAGGTTCTTCTTCCATTGGATGATAAGATCAATACTCTAGCTCCGGAACCATCTATTGTACTTGAGCCATCAAACATCAATGTCCATGGAGTTAAACATATTACAGTTGCATCCAATTCATCAAACACTTATGACTCCACATTAGTGGAAGGATGGGCGGTCAAAAATTCGGCCAAAGCCCTCCCTTTCACTACCTTTTGAGGAACATATATTAGATTAAATTCCATCAAGGCCAAAGTACACTTGGCAATTCTTCTAGTGACTAAAGGTCTTGATAGCATATACTTAATCGCATTAGTTGGATAAGTCACATAAACCTCAATAGGGAGCATATAAACTCTTAATTTCATGGAAGCATAGTATAAAGTCAAACATAACTTCTATATGGAAGAATTTCTATGCTCTACTAGAGATTAAAACCCTACTCAAATAATAAATGGCATGCTCTCTTCTAGCTTCATTGTTTTAAGCCAACATGCTGCCAATGGATTCATTTGATGCCGATATATATAACTTCAGTGGGTATCTCTTCATATGAAGCATGAGTACTAGAGGTTTTGTAAGATATTCTTAGATTTTATCAAAAGCCTTCTAATGTTGTTCTTGCCAAACAAATTCTTCTCCTTCCTTTAGTTTTAACAAGGAAGAGAACTTGTGGAGTTTACCTGCACAGTTAGTGATAAATCTTCTAAGGAAAGTCACTTGTCTAATGAACTGCCTTAGCTCCTTCTTATTCCTGGGAGGTGGCATGATTTACCTTGAACCAAAAAACCAAAGAAGTTTTCAACTGACACCCCAAAGGCACACTTCTGTGGGTTCATCTTTAGCTTAGGACTCCTCATCCTGGTGAATTATAACCTCAAATCTCTCAAGTGTTTGTTTTTGGTGGTCGATTTCACAACTATATCATCAATGTATACTTCCATAAATTTTCCAATCATGTCATGGAAGATGACATTCATGGCTCTTTAATAAGTTGCTCCCGCATTCTTTAATCCAAAGGGCATGACCACCCATTCAAAGGTCCCAATTGATCTTGGACATTTGAAAACAATTTTTGGAATATTTCCTCAGCTATATAGATCTGGTTATCTTGAGTGGCCATCCATGAAAGATAAAATTTCATGTTTAGAAGTTGCATCCACCAACTAGTCGGCCACTTCCATTGGATATTCATCTTTTGGAGTGACAAAGTTCGGATTCCTGAAATCTACACATACTCTTATCTTTCCATTTTTGTTGACAACTATAACTACATAGCCATTCCACATATCATGTTATTCTTATGAAACTGGCCTTGAACAACCTCTCTATCTCTTCCTTTACCTTTAGAATGACTTCCTGTGACATCCTCCTTGGTGCTTGCTTGAAAGGCCAAAAATCTTCCTTGATAAGCAACTTGTGCACTACCAATTGCCTTGACAATCATGGCATCTCTTCATAACTCCAGGCAAAACAGTCTTTGAATTCTTTAAGCAAAGAAACTACTTCTGCCTGGAATTTTAGCTCCAATAGGCCACTTACATAGGTTGGTCTAGGATCTTCCTCAGTTCCCAAATTAACTTCCAACAAAGTATCTTATACTTCAGCCAACCCATCATCCATTCTTCCTTGCGCCTCTTCTAGAATTTCTTCTTGAGCTTTGGCCAAATTGGCCAAAAATTCAATTTCTTCCTGGATTTCCAAGTACATCATCTTCTCAGCTAAGAATGACTTCAATTGAATGCAAGCGGCCACATAGGCCTGCTCTCTCAGCCTATGCTCTTCTTCCTTATTTGATTTTTTTAATAATCATAGAAAATTGATTTACCAGATAAGGCTTGAAGTTTTACCTTCGACCTGGTAGTTTCAAGGAGTAATTCTTCTGTTTCTACTCCTGTTAATCTTCTTCTCATTGTAGCCGAAATTGGTCTTCCAAATTCATTCACCTCAGTGAATCTAATTGGCACACAATCTTCCTCATATAGAGCAGCATCGGTCGGGCACACTTTAGCTGCAAAAGGTCTATTATTTGTTTCTATAATTTTAACCTTATCCCTATCCTAGAAGATTAACATTTGGTGAAGTGATGAAGGTATACACATATTTGGGTGAATCCAATCTTTTCTAAGTAAAAGATTATAGGTGGAAGACGTGTTAATGATAAAGAATGCTGCATATGTTGTTTTTCCTCCAACAGTGACCTCTAAAGGTAAGACTTATTTGGTACTAACCTTCCCTCCACCTACACCACTTATACATGTTTGGCTTGGAATGACGTCTATCATAAACTTACCTAGGGCCTTTACTGTTTTGGTAGGGATTACGTTAAACACAGACCCATTATCAACCAACACTCTATTCACAAGTCGACCTTCTATCCACACTTTCACATATAAAGGCCTGAATTATTGAGTCATAGCTATAGGAGGTTTCTTAAACATTACCTTGTTAGAGTTGCAATCACCATTGGAAAAAATTATACTCTTGTTGGTAGAAACTCCTCCAGCTTTAATCTTTATATCTGGAGTTGTCCATTCCACCACTGCACCTTCAAAACTTCTAATTGGTTATTCTTCTTCCTAGTTATCTGGTGCCTGGAAGATAGCTGGTAACACAAAGGCTATATTACATGCAGCCTCAGTTGGAAAAGAAACAAACTAGATCCTTCTTCTTGGAGCGTGTCTTGAATTTACAACTTCCAAGTCACTCCCTTCCATGTAACTTTAACTTGCCTCACAGGAGTTGATTTGCTTTCTTCACTGATTCCTATGATTTCCATACTTTGGCTACTTCCAGCAAACATCCTCCGGCGATCAGCTCTCTTCCTCTGGAGGCTCCTTTTGGTAGTGATCAGACCAGAATATTTGGTATTCTGGGCGTTAATAATCCTTAGTTAGTCTCTTTATTTTATTAATAAGATATTCTTATTTGAGTTGGGTGTTTAAGCATACTTCAAGGGTCTTATGCAAATCTGAGTTAATTTTGGGTTTTAGCAAATGCACCTGATCCGGAATAATACTTGGAGGATAAATGCACTCAATTCAGAGTAAGGTACAAGTCAGCAAAGGAGAGTACAAGTGGGTGAAGCACAAAATTGCAGAATAAAGAAATATTAAAATTTAGGAGTCATCGATCGATCGGCCAATGCTGACATTGGGAAATGTGCGTGAAGATATTGCAGAATTCTGACTTTGTGTGCAAGCATATCAGAGGGCCGATTAGTCCATCCACTTCTGTTACTTGGTCCTCACACCAAATCTTTTTGGTGCAAGGAAATAGATGGCATATCTACACCAACATTTTTATTTTTGAATGGTAAGATGAATTATATTAAAATAAAAGAGGCAAAATATCCTAGATCATTTGGATCATATATCAACGTTCATATACAAAGTCTCTTTCTAGAGAGGCTATCCTCAAGAACTCAAGAACTAACTATCTAACCGTGAAGATGGTGGTTTCATCAACGATGCAGTCTCATTTCTCTATGAGCGGCAGGGTTCCAACGAAATCGTAGTCAAGTAATGTAGACTTTTAATTGATTTTATTGCAAAGAGGGAAAAATGAATGTCACTTATATGATGATTATGTAGTGAGAGACCAAACAAGACCACCTAAATAAGATTTATTTATTAATTATTTACTTAAGCTGAGATTGAATTAATGATTTATCTTGAACAACCATGTTTTTACTAAGGGCAAGAAATCTAATGTTTAAATAATAGTTTCTACGTAATGGTACTTAATGGTATGAAAAGGTTTTAGGTGCATACGGTTCATACTAAGAGGGGTTGATCATTAGTATGTTTTAATTTCATGTTTTAGAAGTAGTTGTAGTATAGATGCATATAATTGTTATACTATTCAAAGATGAAACTGTAGTAAACTAACCTTTGATTACATCTCTTTTGGGATTAGGCAACTGCTTGAAGCGTTACTAATCTGATTCATATAAGATGTATCACCTTCTTGCAATACTGAAATTAAATGGCTATATTATGAGACTAGTGGTGTAGTTGGAGCAAAACCCTAGACTTCTTTATCTTGATTCACAAACACAAAACTATCTTTTTATTTTATGTTTATTAGTTTTAAAACAATCCAATCAAAACAACGTTTATATATAATTCAATTTTCTGCTTTACAATTATTTGAAATATGACTCTGATCTCTGTTGTTCGATACCCTCTCTACCCAACTATACTGTATACTACTCGCGTACTTGCGACTGAGAGGTAAAACTAGATCGTGCTAATTCTTCATTTTAAACACTTTTATTTACATATGACTAGAACCGATTACAAGTTTTTAGTGCCGTTACTGGAGATCAAATGGATATTTCAAATTATTGTATTGAAGTTTATTGAATTATTGTACTAATTTTTATTTTTGCATTTCTTAATTTCATTTGCAGGTCAGTAAACACACAATTCGAAACTACAAATTTTTTAGAAAACTCATGGACTCCAGTCTTTGATCGATCGGCTCCTTCAGCGATCATTCAATAAGTTCCACGATCGTTCGCAACTTCCTCTGATCGATCGGTACTCACCCCGATCGTTTGGTTGATGTTGTGATCGATCATAATACAACTGTTCGTACAAAATCAAAGGTAGATAGAAAAGATACAGATTTGCAATTATCAATCATATCAAAACTGTATCAGAAAAAAATAAAAATATAATCTTTTCTTAAAATAAAAATATATATATATAAACAGATTCTCATATCACATTTATTTAGTTGCTATATTTATATATATATATACATTAGTAATAATAATAATAATAATAATAATAACAATAATAAATAAATAAATAAATAAATAAATAAATTTATATATTAATCATATTTATTCAATTCATTTAAACATATATAATTGTTGCATTATTCATTTATTGCAACTTATTGTTTTATTTCATATTATTGTTTATTATTTATCCTTGGACGTCGTTCAATTAATAGTTCCCTTGAAGCCTTTGATCTTGAAATTGATCGAATATACCAAATAAATAGAAGAAAGAATTTATTAAATAATTTAAATAATATAAACATGGGTGATAACACTGTAGTAGCTCCGCATACTGTTTTTAAAGACCTTTATACTCTACAAGAGTATACTTCCCCATTAGAAATCGCGGTACAGCAGGGGTGGACCAATACAAAATTAAACCCGCTATAGTTAATATGTTATCTAATTTTCATGGGAACGCTCATGAGGATCCCTATCATCATATAGATGAATTCTTAAAGGTCTATAACACTATGCGTATAAGAGGATGTACGGATGACGATTTTAAAATTAGATTATTCTCTCATTCCCTCAAAGATAAAGCGAAACTTTGGTATAGTACAATACCAGAAGATATTAGAAATAACTGGAAGAAACTTAGAAAAAATTCTTACATAAATTCTTCCCAGTGGGAAAAATGCCCGAGACCCGTAGAGCTATCCTAATGTTCTCACAAATACCTGTTGAGCAATTTTATGAAACTTGGGAACAATTTTATGAGATTTTACGACAATGACCTCATCACGGATTCCCTAGTCATGAATTAGTCCGTAGTTTCTACGTAGGACTGGGAGAGAGTCATAAAAATACAGTTGATGCAGCCAGTGGAGGAACATTTACATAGAAAACCGTAGACTTCCAATGGAATCTTTTTAAGAATCTTAGTGAAGATTTGCGAAAAAATATGTCTGATATTAGAGCACGACGAACTATCATTTTCAATCCTAAAAGAACCGATAGTGCATTAGAGGCAAGTCAAATATATGAGGTAACATCAAAAGTGGAAGAGCTAAATAAAAAGTTTGATCAACTAATGAGAACCACTCATATGAACCCCACACCTCAAGAAGTCTGCTCGATATGTGTTAATCCCTCGCACTACGCTAATAATTGTCATTATACATAACCAGAATCTAAGTATATCACTGAGAATGTTAATGTCATATTTACCAATCTGAATAATGACCCAGTTTCAAATAGTTACAACCCTGGTTGGCATAATCATCATAGTTTCTCATACAAAACTCAGAATAACACTTTTAATCAAAGCCCTAACCAACAGACCAACCAATTCCAACCATTTAACCAAAATCCCAATCAACAACCAAATCAATTTTGTTCATTCAATTAAAATCCTAATCAGCCACCTTTTAGAAACCCAAACAATACATAACCTATAAGAACACATGGTCTTGAACAAGAACTCAGGAGTGTGCTAAATGAATTAAAAAATGCCACACAACTCCTATAGACCCATTCACAATCTATCTCTAAACTCGAGACCCAAATTGGATAGATAATTAATTCTATGAATAGAAGAGAAGAAAGGAAACTACCAAGTCAACCACTCATAAACCCAAAAGGGATACATATGATTGAACATATAACACCAGTAGGAAAACCAACAATAAAAACCGTTCAAGCCATAACTACACTTCGAAGTGGTAAAATCATAGACAACAAGGCTGAGGAACAATTCGAGGAAAGGACGAATAAGCAAATCAATAAGGAAACTGATCTTGAAGAGGAAAAATAATTAGCTTATAACAAGAAAGAAAGAAATCTCGAAATAGAAGAAGAATTAGTTTCTAAAAAGAAACAAAAACCAGTTATGGAAAACCCTACACCAACAAAAGAAATAGGAAAAATGAGCTGCGAACTTAAAGATCCATTTCCACAGCACTTACAAGAGCATGTTCCTTACGGAAAACAAGGAAAAATGATTTAGGAGATGGTTGAGACATTCCAACAAGTGAAAATTAATCTTCCTCTCTTGAAAGCAATCAAACAAATTCCTCCTTATGCTAAATTCTTGAAAGATTTATGTACACACAAAAGGAGGAACAAAACTCATAACGCTAAGAAAATAGTGTTGACCAATCACGTGAGTTCCATTGTCACGCCCCTAAATTCCAAAGACTACCGAACCGGGACATCTGAGGAATCCGGGGTCGTGATCCATAAAATGAGCGACCATATAAGAATATCAACATCTAAAAAATGAATAGAATCATGCTAACAATATGATTCCATACAACTGAGAAAAGGATAATACCAATTGATACACAAGGCATATCGAGGCGCCGAAAGAATAAATCTCTACAACGATGCACCGATACAAAATACAAGGAAGGGATATGCCAACAGAGTGGCTCCCAAGGAATACAACAACAGTCCCAATACAATGGACAAACAAAGAAAACCAAAATGGAACTACACTATGTATGACCGTTCCGATCCTGCAGCGTCATCCGTAACACCCTGTTCAATCTAGAACCTGCAATGAGTAAATAAAAGAAAGGTGTCGTTGCACCCAAGCAACCCGTAGCCGAAACATCCCTGCAAATTGGTGTTTAGGGACACCAGGCAAAAGAACATCGAGAGCCTCGTAGGAGAAAGGAAATCATAATCGTCACATCCTCCGATCGTATAATCCTAATGCAAACCAACCCGTGTATATGCATCTAACCTTGGTCGGTCAATCATCCCACATGACACTCATGCTAATACGAGACCCCTGAGAAAATCCCTCTAGTCCCCTACCATGCATCATCAAGGCAACTAGCACGTAACGAATCCATAATATAACATCATACGGAAATGAACACCTATATACATATATATATATATATATATATATATATATATATATATCTATATACGTATATATATACGTAGGAACAATAAATAAGTGCAAGTCACATAGTTCTAACCTCACGAGAGAACACTATGACTCGTACCCACCAATCCAACACTAGTAGTCTACACTACTTAGAGAAACGTACTCCAAGTACACAATACCCTAGCATAACATAGCCAATCACTCTAGTGACCACAACAAAACCATAGGATCCAAAGGAATTAAGATCACCACGATGTCCATAAGAATGAATATCTATAACCAGTACTAAGGAAAACTCTCGAGTCCTTACGTACCCACATAACCATCGTCAATGCATATATACACAATATACATACGACACCTCAATCTCTTCACAAAGGCAAACCACACTCACCTCAATATCACTAGTCATGCCCCAACATCAATCTCATGATCCTATCCACAAGTAGATCAATTCCATCACTAAGGTCCTCACTATGAATAAGGAAGGATAACTACTCAACCACGAAGGGTACGTGAACATTGCCCTCAAGAATGGCCACAAAAGACCATGAACCCAAACAAGGGATGAAAACTCAATGCTAACTAAAAGAATAACCGAAACATCACGTCAATATGGAGGGACATCCACCCGTGACGAGGAAAAACACCACTATGTATGTGGATTAAGCCACACACATCATAACCGAAACTTAGAATGAAAGAAAGTATGAGACACACATACCAAGAGAAAGACGCTCTCAAGTCAATCGAACAATCCCAACTCTAGGATTCCTATGACGTCCCACGAGGACAAAGAAGAAAAAGTAACACGCTGGAACCACGGAACCCAACATCCATTTTCAATCTCACGGATCAAATGATGACACAAAAAGGAGTGGTTTGGCATCACGCTACGACCAACACTCAAGAAAAGTGGATCTAAGCCGATCCTTCAACCTAACAAAACTCATCCCTAAATCAATGCCTCAAACATAGTAAAAGAAGTGGTGAAGCATAAGGGAGAGAACGGAAATAAACTAGAAGAAAATGCACAAACAGGTACAACCAAGTTGTACACCGAGTACTCGATTACCGAATACTCTATGACCCTCCACCGAGTTGTGACTGACCAAACTCTCTGGAATAATTTGAACATTTTTATAATAGCACATCTCACCGAGTACTCAGTATAATCTTCACCAAGTATTCGGTGGCCCTCAGAATAACAAGTCAAAGAATGAACCCAAAAAGCTTCGAAATAATACCGGACGACTCCGAGCCAATCCCGAACACACCGAAACATCAACAACACCATGCGAAGTGACTCAACACCCGACATGAACCATGGAGAATAAAGAATGAAGAAGGAAGTCCAAAAATGAAAACATTTCAACGAAAACGGGAAAGAACGATCCCAAACTCTATTCCCAACCGGGAACCCAATTCAACTCTCAAATCATCAAACTCATTGCATCCACCTAAGACGGTTAAATTGAAAACTCCAAGAACACTCCTATTCTTAGGATGTGAAAAGGAAAGACCTAGTAGCCAATACTCTGAAACTAACTAGGTTCAATCATGACCACTTCCGATCCATTCAAACCTCAACTCACATGTAATATCACCTCTCTTAGATTACTAACGGAATCAAGAAACCGTTACTACACAAGTGACTAGGATCAATCTTCATCTCACTTAATCAAACTCCAAACCTCGAAGTAAAATAGATAATACATTCCTCAAATGCGGAAGAAGTACCAAATGGCCATCACTACATAGCCAACCAAGATTACAAAAATATCATCTATGATACGTCCCTCAAATGTGAAAGAACATCAAGTGATCAATACCATACCACCAACCAAGGTCATAAAACTATCACCCACCTTCTCAAAGGTCATAACTCACACTCACTCCATAGTCCACTGCCGACTTTACTTATCACAAGAAAAACAGTTAAACCAACTCATATCACCACTCTAAGGTATATAAGTACATATCAACAAGTATAAGCATTTATCTAACATTATACTTTAAAATAAGGCATGCAAATCATATTCTCACATTATTCAATTTAACTTGAGCATTTTAATAACATATGAATTATATCTCAAAATTCACATTAAACATGTTCCTCAACCACATTGAATAATATCATGATTCACATGTAGAGGTAATCACATAATAGCAACTCAAATGCAATGTGACTCACACACCTCATGATACACACTTTGCCAAACACAGGTTAATGAATACGCACTCCACCCATTTACAATGAGAAAGAGTACCGCACCAATTCTTCTCAAGTGATTTTGACACTTCTCACTTTCAACAAGGAAGGCGGTTGCACGAGGTGACCCGTGACCAAAGATTCGTATACTGAATGCACGAGGCGACCCACAACTTTGAGAAGGGGGCGACCCATCCTATACCTGATTATCAGACACATTAGTTTCGTAGGTTAGGAACACCCCTGGCAAGTTGTTGCGACGATCCGACACAAGACTACTCACCCATGGTTACACGATCGTGCGTAGCCCAACACCAATTGAATTCTCAATACAAAAGGTGAACACCATATGCATTATGCCTCAAAAGATCCATGCACCAACACAAATATGTATCACATCATGTTTATGAACACATTCCCAAAATCTCAACACGAATTTCATTACTCATTTAACATGCTTTTAAATCTCATTAAAGAAATAATCAACAAGGATGCTTTCTCATGCACCATTCATGATCCCAAACCATAAAGTTGTTCTTTAATACACAAGGATAACATTTTCATCCATTTAACATGCTTTTATCTAAATTAAAACATTTAATTCACAAGGATACATTATCATGCACAAATAATGTTCCAAATCATCAAGTTATCATTTAATTCACAAAGATAACTTTACCTTTCATTTAACATGCTTTTATCTCAATTAAAGCAATTAAACACAGTAATTCATTTTCATATACAAGTTTAATGTCAATATAACAATTCAAGATTAACACAAATGGGGGAACTAGAATAACGCTCTAAGTTCATAATCTCATAAGCCACCAATCATCTATATCCCACATCACTAACCAAGATAGCTAGCTTACTTATGCTATCAATGCCACACTACTAACGCTCATAATCCTATATGTATACTTACACTTATACATATACACCTCAATACTAATATTCACATATATATATGCATACAAGTATATTTCAACTTCAAAGTTCCACAACTCATAACCCATCTATCATATATTATATACATGTTTCAAGGATGACATAAACATGGATTATAGCACATAAACACACATAAACCCTAAATTCATATTTCTCAAGTATACACTCAACAAAAATATATCTAGGGTTATAAAGCCCTAAATCAAAATTGCACACTCATGAATCAAAGAACGAGAGATTAAAGATGTTTTCCCCTACCTCAAATGAAGAACAAGCCAAACCACTAAACAAGGCCTATGAAACCCTAGCTTTCACCCAAAACCGAAATTGACGAAACCAATCTGTGAAAAGCTTTACCATAGCCTCCTAACAATGAATCAAGACTCAAACCACAATGAAAATAAGAATCAATAGATGGTTTGCCAAGAAAACCCAAAACTAGGGTTTGAGAAAAAAAATCACAAAAAGAAGAAAACTCTTCCCAATCCATGGCTCAAATCGAAGGCAATAATACCACGACCATCTTTCGTGTTGAAGCCGAAACCAAAATCCAAGCCCAAATAGATGATATAGGCAAAGATAGAGAGAAAAACCAAGTGGGAGAGAGTGGGCTGAGTTTGGAGAAGAAGAGAGAATAAATGAAATGTTTTAGGTCAACACTCACTTATATAGGCAATCTGTGGGCTCTGCCAAGTTGTACATCGAGTACTCGGTAACCCTAAAACACCAATTGTAAGAAAAGCCTCCAAGGCCAAAGATGACATTAAAAAACTTCAAACAAATCCGGGACACATCCAAACACTCCAAAACACATAGGAAGACTCTCATACTTCCTCACCAACTCATACACAAGTGAAATACCAAGAATACCCCTCACTCTCAAAAGTTTTAAAATTAAAAATAAACACATAATCACATAAGTGTTATTCCGGAATGTCTACCATAAACTAAGTAACACGTTCGAGCATGGAACACGTTCACCGAAGCATTAACGAGAAAACGTTATGATGAACCCACGTAGTCGCCAACAAAACATAAATCCACGAAGCCAGAAATAAAAGTCCACTAAGTCGTCCCGCTAAGTCCAAAACATAAACGCAAAAAATTAATACGTACCAAGATTGCACAAGACGTGACATCACAAAACATTAACACTTGGAAAAGAATTCCAGAAAGGATAAAGGAAACGCGGGGCGTTACATCCATAATATTCAACAATACGCCTCTAAAATATAAAGATCCAAGAGCACTAACTATCTCCTGTACAATAGGAGATCAAGAAATTAAAAAAGCTCTTCTCGATCTAGGAGCTAGTGTGAACTTACTACCATATTCAGTATACAAGCAAGTAGGGTTAGGAGAATTATCACCTATAGCTGTTGTTTTGCAACTTGCTGATAGATCCACTAAATACCCACGAGGGATAATAGAGGATGTCATTGTGAAAATCGATAAATTTTATTTCCCTGTTTTTTTTTGTGAATGGTAAGATAATTTATAAAATGAAACAAAGGCTAAAGCCTTTACAAGGATAAAAGGGGCATACTCCAGTTATATACATGGAAACCTGATATCCATAAAAATAAAAAAACTAAATAAATCCAATGGAAGCTATAATACCACAGAGCATCAAGGCCATCTCTAAATGTAACATTATAAACGTTTTTGCCTGCAACAAGAGCACTCCTCTGAGTTTTCAAAGCACTTCCTCTTCATGTCATGCAATAACATAGAGTCAACAAATAATACACATGAGAAGCTAGAGTCAAGAAACTGAGAAACATTGCAGCAGTCAAAATTACAAAATGCAGACCCTCCCAACACAGTTGCCTATCAACCCAAACTGTGATCAGCTGCCACCAAGTGAAACTCTTGTAATCATAAGAGCAACTAGCAATCCACATTACAACAGTAATGAATTTGGTAAACTCCATGCGTGACCCACTGTTTGATTCTGAACTGACCTAGTATATTTTGATAATAGAAATAGAGTGAATCTCACATTATCCACAATTCTTTTCAACAAATGATCCAAGGTATTATAGTTATTGGAATAAAGCCTCCTACCCCTTTCAAGCCAAATTTCATACATTGTTGCTAAGAAAGTTGTCTTGTTCAACAAAGCCACAAGTAATCTATCATGAAGCTTGTCAACCATCCATTGAAAAAGAACCTCCCAATCCTCATCAGGCCACTCCAAAAGACCCCTTTGGATAACTGACTTCCACAATCTAGAGGTAAAGTTGCACTAGAAATAGAGATGGTCTCTATCTTCTTGCCTAGCACCACAAAAGAGACAAGTAGCTTGTTGCACAAGACCTATAAATAGAAGAAAACATAGGGAAGGAAGCCTATCAAGTTGCACAATCCAAAGCAAAAAAGAATCTTTTGGGATACAATGTTTAAACCAAATCACCTTGGACCAATTGACTTTATCAGAGTGAACTCCTAAAAATTCCCAAGCTGATTGTATTGAAAATTTTCCATTGGAGGCACCCAAAGAAGTTGATCCTTTCTTAATAAATTAGGTAATAAATTAAGAGGGAATCTAACTTTAAAATCAAGCCAAAATTGAGAGTTGAGGATAGGAAAGCCATCCTGAGATGCTAATCAATCTACTTACAGATGGATTGACACCAATGCCAGAGGTTCTTATGATACTAAGAGGACATAATGCATAAAGAAGGCCTAGAGGATGCCAATTGTCAAACCACAAAGAGGTTGATCTCCCATCTCCAATCACCATTTTGAAAGCTGATCGGCGGTCAGACCTCGATTAGTTTGACCTACTAGGAAGGGATGATAAATAATAATGAGAATAATAATGTGTGCAGATAAATCCTTTTAAGCTGACCTAATTTTACCTATCGCAAGTGCACGAATCAATTATAGTATAGTACCAATGAGATAGGGTATATCGAATCCACAGAGACTAATGATTCTTCAACTCTCTTCTAATTACTTCTAACTAAATTATTAAAGATAATTTGTTTTATTTATTTTTTATATAGCTAATAACATAAAATAAATATGAGAAATAATTGGTTTAGATTGTGAACAATGGAGATAAATATCTAGGGTATTTCTAACTCCACCACTACCCATGTAATATATTCTCTAAATCATTTAATTGTAAAGGATGGTCCATCATATGTGAATCAGATATAAGGTCGCAAACATTGGCAAGCCCTAATCCGAAAAAAGGAACAATTCATCTATTATTGGCACAAGTCATCTCTAATCAAGCATAACGAGTACATGCATCTATTCTAAACTACTTCTACTAACATAAATTAAAAGCACGTCACTAATTATCCCTTTCAAGCAAGGTCTATCTAAATCAAGATTACATGTTAATAACCACTATTGTGTAGAAAATCATGAGTTAAGCATCTGAGTTCTAGCCCATATTGAATAACCATGATTGTGCAAGATAAAACATTCATTAAAGCTAAGACAAGAAATATAATAAACGTAGAATCTTATATAAAATCAAACGTAATCACTCATATACACAATCATCATATACGTGTCCTTCAGTTTCCCCTTATACAATAAAAATAAAAAAGAGTCTACATTACTTGGCTAGGATTTTGTTAATGGTACCAGTTTCGTTGTTCATGGTAGTGCTCGTCTTCATTGTTGATGTAGACGAACCCTCCATGGTTGACATTCTCCTCCAAACTCGAAGACAAAACTCCAATGAATCCTCCAATCAACCTCTCAAAACTCCCTAACTAACTCCCTCCTTTGCTGTAGGGGAGACCCCTATCTTTTATAGAAAAATAGGCGTCTTTATTTGGTAATCTGATTGCTTCACGGTCAAGTCAGGAATGTATCTTGTGATATGTATTGAAAAATGATATATAATCTCTTCATATATGGTCAATATTGTATCTAAAATAGCCTAAAGATCATTCCATGTTGAGTTGGGTTGAAATAGGTACCACAAAGTTGTTTACAAATTGTTGAAGTTATTGGCCACATCTGGTCTTACTGAGTACTCGGTGAAGCTTCTACACAGTACTCGGTACACTCCATATCTCGCGAAAACCAGTGCAAGTGCGCAAAAGCTCTTGGGCATTTTTTCCATCATCCATGCAAGTGCGGGGACTTTTGCACTTTACCGAGTACTCAGTGAAGGTTCTACCGAGTACTTGGTAGTTCTTCACCTTGACTTTTTGCACTTCCACTTCTTTGCTCCATTTCTCTTCTCAGCTTTATTCTTCTTCAGTTCTATTGTATCCTTGACTTGTTTTTGGTCCTTCATAGGTCTTTTATCCGTGATTTCGGCTCTCGAACAATCTTGAGTCACGAATCCAGTTAATTTACAGGATTAAACTCATTTTACATAGCATCGCCTGAAATATCTTAAAACACGAAAACCGTATAAAAGCACCAATATAATAATAATCGTAGACATAACAAAGTATAATTAGGAGCCTTAAATATATGATATTTGGCTCCGATCAAGCCCCCAAACTTCAACATTGCTAGTCCCTTAGCAACCACTTCAAAAATCAAAATCGGTGATGATTGTGTTTTTAGTACAATAATTTAAAATCTATCTAACTAATTGACTATCTAACTAACCTTTTCTATCACGAAGTTGTAAGATTACACTTAGCACGTGTAACAAGCCTTTTAAACCCTCGGCATTACCAAGTGGATGAGTGAAGTCTCGTGAGGGTTAAATATACTACCCACAAATTCTTTCATTCTTTATTATTGTATGCTCATGAAATCAAGTAATCATTAATTTATGCAATGCTATAATTTCGTCAGAGTAAAATGCATACAAGTTATCCCCACTCACTTATAAGTAACAATTATCATGAATTAAACTAAAAAGAATGGTCCCCATAGTAGTGTAATAAACTTGATAATTTCTACAGCCGATCCACATAGTTTTCCGTGTTTTTGTGAACATTATGTATAGTAGACTAATCTCTTCTTCTACTTTGTTGATCAATCTTTGCCATGACGCAACTTCAATATATTTTTTTCATTATCTCTTTTTGTCTTTCTAAGTCTCCGGACTTTCTAACGAGGATTTTTAGTCCCGACCAACTGGGCCCGAGTTTCTTCTGGGATATATGCTCATTAATTTTTCTCCCCTTCAAACGAGAATAGTGATATTGGTGATACCAATGTCCGATTAATCAGATCAAAAAACTACTTTTTGCATATTATTTTATTTTATTTTTTTCAAAATAAAATTGAACGTTTTCTTCATATTACTTCTTTTTATTCTTTTCTACTCCCCTTTTCCCCTTGTCATTGAAACAAATCTATTTTTTTAACTCCATAGTCAAAGGTCAATAGTTGTCTCATAGAGAATATGTGCATGTGTTTATAGGTCAAAACTATTCTTCTCAATTTCAATTTCACTCATTTATTCACTCATGTGGACCACATCTTAAAATTTTAATTTAATCAAACTATTACATACTCATGAGTGGGGTAGTTCCATACATAATACCTTTCTAGTCATAACATGTACATAAATCAACTCATACTTAACATCCAATCACATATTTCGAATGAAGATTTAATAAAATGTTCAAAATTTTCAATTTTTTATTTTATTTTTCTAATTCCCTCAAAATGAAATCTTTAGCAAATAACTAATTTCTCCCTCCAAAACTTAAATCGGATCATGTCCTCATGGTCTAAACAAATAAATAAAGGAAGAAATTGTTACTGCCCTTGAAGTATAATTCCGTTCTTTGCTTTGTATTGCTCGCATCTCCCCCAAAGTTGTTTTGAATGATCGATTAAAACATACAACACTATGCAATACCCACGATCATATCAAGTAGAAAGATAATAATTTATAAATCAAAATATTAAATATAAAACAATTTTTCAAGGGAATATAATTTTATTTAATAAAAGCACACATGATTTAGTCTTAAGGACTTACAATCCTATAAATCAAAATAAAACAAAAATAACAGGTCTACATCTATTCCCTTATTCTTAAGAATTTTTCCTATTTGCCCTTTAGCCACATTCAGTAAAGTCATCATTCTGTATATTGAATCCCTTTGTCCACCACTATTTTAGCTCATAAATGGATGATCTGCCAAAGAATTGATCATTATCAATCTTCTTAGGGCTCGTATGCATAGGTTCATCAGTGGCATCCAAGAATTCACCCAATTGATCTTCTATTAGTACCGTGATGAGGAAAGGAAAGAACAACTTCGCATCCGTATGTATTGAGGCGCATGAATTTTGCTCAAGAGTGTGTCAACATTCCATCATCTTATCATAAAATTAATTCTAGGATAGAAACCCAAAATCCTTTCTTAAAGCAATAGAGCGTAAACACCATCTCTCGGTATAAATATCAATCTTTATCCTTTAGACATGCTTGCTTCTCCAACATCCCATTAATATACCAAAACTCCGGATTTAAATCCGTCTTTTGAATCCAAAACTTAGTTGGTGGGTTTTCAAGTCCATCGCGAATTTCCTTAACCATATCATGGAAAGAAGGAATAGGATGTGGAATAAGTCGAAACTTACCATCCAGATCGGAAGGTAGTTCATGAGGACTTCCCCATACCTTTGTTATTGCCTTAGGAGTCACATTAATAGATCGTGAATTGTAACGTATAGTTGTACGTGCAATCAAACCTCTTTTTCTTCGAACATCATACCTCATATTGTAGTAGAAATCACGCACAATATTAGGAAAAGTTCGTAAATTTGCCGGCTTGTAAAGCTTCTCTAATCGTTGCTCCTTGAATGCTCGATCCGTCATGATCTCCAATGGGTCATACGTGATGTGTTTATAAAATATACGCTCATATTTGATCTTATAATCAGCAAGAGGGTCACCCTTTAATGTAGTCTCCTTTATCTCCTCCTCTGTTAAACTTCTAATAGCCAACTAGCTTTACTAATAATTTTCTAAGAATAATAAATAAAGTGTGGAAGAATGAAGTGAAGAACCCTATATTTATAGATGAAAGTCCAAGTCCTTTATAGGAGAGGAATGACTTGATTTACTGCAGAAATATGGAATAAGATTTGTAAGAATGGGAAAGGAAAGAAGATTTAATGAAAAATTGTCCATAATTGAAAAAGATTTCATATTTATGGAAATTTTTCATAAAACTCTTGTAATCCTTCATTATATTTTATTAAAGTTATATAATAATTACCTAAGTCAGTCAAAATCCTATTTTGAAAGGAAAATCAAAATTTCATACTTATAGAAATTGATTTTTGATTTTTAAAAAAATTAGGTTTTTCCAGGAGTCACTGAGTACTCGGTGAGAAAACTATCGAGTACTCGGTAGTTCCTGCATTAAAATTATTTTTCAAAAATACTTTTATACTTTTAAAATAGTTTTTAATAAAAATTATACATAAATATTTATAATGTTAGTGAAAACCAAATAAATATAATAGGTTTTTATAAAACAAATAGTTTTTATATAAGTCATGTCCTTCCCCCCAAACTTATTCTCTATAATGAAAATAGATAATTCAAATAGTTTGCTCGTTTTAACAAAATATCCATTCTCATTAATTTTGAAAGTCATCGAAAAATGGAATTTAAAACAAAAATAATGAAATTAACAAAAAAAAGAAATCAAAATACATACTACAAAATAACGATTCACTGCTCGGCCTAAGGCAATATATAGAATGAAAATCTATGCTTAGCTTGTGATCGTACTACTATAGATATCCTAATCTAAGACTCAGACGGTGGTGGTGGTGGATGAGAAGTAGATGAAGAACCGGCGCCCAATCGATCCATGATAGCCTGAAAGCCACGAGCTATCTCAACTCTAATCTCCACCTGCTTTCTCTCTAATCGCTCCTGTCGGGCTACTAACTCGTCTAATCGTTCATCCATCTTTTTTATCATTCCTTCTTGATTTGCCACGAGTGCCAAATATTGTTCTTGCATTATCGGCCCTTTATCTCCTTCCATATCTTCCTTGCATAGCTTTGATGTCATGTTGTGCCAACTTGAGAGCTCGAAATATTTAGGTTTATACTCGTTCTTTCCTACCCTCTCCATCGGCACATTACTATCCCTCATTAATTTCATAGCTAACGTCGGGAATAGAACCGCATATGATAGAGCATCGATTTTACTAACTTTGCCCATATCGACCCATGCTTTATAGATGTTCGTCCAAATAACCATTGGAATTGAAATCCAATGGTCCTTCGCAAAGGCATATAAAGCTTCTTGAAAAATCCCATGACGCTTACTACTATGGCCTTGTCGATGTGTTTGGCAATGCAAAATAGTATCAATTATCCATATCTTTAGCTCATAATGCTTCTTTGTCGTACATGTCTTATATTTATTCCCAAACCTCCCGTTAGTGACTTCCTCGACTATAGACTTAGTATCTAGGAAAGGCCGGGGCAACGCCGAAAATGCATTTTTAAGATGGTCGGGGCATATATGTGAAAGACCCTATGCTCTACCAATTAATGTCGGCGTCATTGAAATAGTATTTCCTTTAACTTTTGTTTCCATCATTCTTCCTCTTTCATCACTCACGTTTATCATATTAAGCCAAAATTCATACAGTAACGATTTATGTATAGATGTTGACGCGGGATGTAATAGAGATTATAATCCCCTTGTTTTAATACAGCCTATCACCCAAGAAGCTACTTCGTCATTCTGATAATTCGCTCGACATTAAACCCTTTTTCAATGGCCTTCTTCACGAGCTCTTTAATCGGTGCGTCGTTCTTGGCTTTATCGGATGATGAATGTGATGAAGTAGGCAAAGCTTGTCTCTTGCTTGTTGATGTGGTGGTGCATGGTTTCTTTTTCGGCGCCATGACTTCACTCATACGTTTTATCAAACACTTAAGGTGCGGTGCCAAAAGAGGTCATGGTTACTTAGCTTCTATTGGAGTGCTACTATCCACACATTACCCTCACAAAGTTCTCAATTTTCACAATCAATTACCCACTTCAAATTTTACTTGGAAGATGTTTTGCTTCTCTTCTTTAGATTATTCAATTAAAATGAAAAGAAGTAGCAAAGAGATATTTTTGAAATATTGAAGATGTAATCAGGTAGGGATTATCCTTTACTTATGAGGATTCTGTAGGCTGATGATGGATAAAGAAAGATTGTGACATGTTTCTAGCCATTTCCCCCACTTATCAATTTGAGTGTGGTGCAGGGGAAGCTTTTTGGGTTGAGAAAAAAATAAGAAGTGGGAAGAATGGGGTTTGTCCCGTTTTTATCCCTGCTGCTCCACTGAGTACTCGGTAGTTCTTCTGCCGAATTCTTGAATTCTTTTAACAATCTTCTTGTGGTACCATCTATGCTCTTATGCTTAAAGTAAATAACTATAAAAACGTAAATAACAATCCTACTTCTACATTCCCATTCAAGAGAACACGAACTCTCCCAAATAGTGCCTCTTTTTACCGTCGTTGGCCCAACGCTCATAGTTGTTATTAGTCGTTATCATAAGTGGGTTCTATCAAGTTGATAGAATCTATATATCTTAAGTCATGATTGATTTTTACGAGACATTTCAATTCATGATTATATCGCATTCTTTTCCTCGAACCTTTAAGTTTTACCGTATTAACGCTAAATAATTGCTCATCCGGGAAATAATACATTAACAGAGTGTTATCCACAGTGGTTTTTATCACTATTCTTGATAAAATGATCCACCGATACATTTTCCATACCCTTTTTATCGCGTATTTCTATATTGAATTCTTGTAACAATAATATCCATCTAATAAGTATGGGTTTGCAATCTATTTTTGTTAATAAGTTTAATGGGGAGTGGTCAAAGAAAACAACTACCTTGGTTCCTAATAAGTATGATATAAATTTATCCAAGGCGAATACTACAGCTAGCAATTCTTTTTCGGTAGTAGTGAAATTAATTTGTGCGTCAGCAAATGTTTTACTAGCGTAATATACTACATGTGGTAGCTTATCTTTTCTTTATACTAAAACTTCTCCTATAGCATAGTCTAATGCATCACACATTAATTCAAATGATAAAAACCAATCCGGTGGTTGCATTATTGGGGTGGTTGAAAGTAAGTTGTGCAATTTCTCAAAAGATTCTAGACATTTTTTATTGAAATCAAAATTTGCGTCTTTAGCCAAGAGGTTACATAATAGCCGTGATATTTTACTAAAATATTTAATGAATCATTTATAAAATTTGGCGTGTCCTAGGAATGAACGTATCTGCTTGACAGATGTAGGAGGGGGTAAATTTCAAAATTAATTATACTTTGCTTTATCGACCTCTATCCCTTGCCTAGAAATTATATGTCCTAGTACTATACCCTCTTGAACCATAAAGTGACTTTTCTCCCAGCTTAAAATAAGATTTGTTTCCTTACATCTTTGAAGTACAAGTGTTAGATATTTTAGAAAATCCTCAAATGTAGTTGTGAAAACCGAAAAATCATCCATAAAGACTTCATGGAACTTTTCTACCATATCTGAAAATATTGACATCATGCATCTTTGAAATGTTGCAGGTGCATTACATAAGCCAAAGGGCATTCTTCTATATGCAAACGTACCTTAAGTACTTGGTCAGCTGGATCAATTATAACTTGATTATAACCAGAGTATCCATATAGAAAATAATAATAGATTTGTCCAGCTAGACGTTCTAAGATCTGATCAATGAATGGTAAGGGAAAGTGATCTTTTTGCATATGTGAGTTTAATTTTCCATAATCAATACACACTCGCCACCCTGTTGTTGTTCGTTGTGGAATTAACTCACCTTTTAGGTTTGACACAATTGTGATACCGGATTTCTTTGGTACCACCTGTGTAGGACTAACCCAAGAGCTATCTGAAATTGGATATATTATTCCTGCATCAAGTAATTTAACCACTTCACCTTTTACCACCTTTTTCATATTTGGATTTAATCTATGTTACATTTCTCGAGATGGTTTCGCATTTTCCTCTAAATGTATCTGATGCATACAAATCGAGTGGTCAATTCCTTTTAGGTCAGCCACGCTCCACCCAATCGCTTCTTTATGGTCAGTAAGCACTTTACTAATTGTTCTTCTTGTTGTTTAGTAAGGAATGAAGAGATTATTACAAGAAGGATATTGTCTGGACCTAAAAAGACATATTTGAGTTGTTTAGGTAATTCTTTAAGCTCTAGTTTTGGTGGAGATGTTAGTGACGGAATTGGTGGAGTACTTGATATGAGACGTAATGACTCATGTGGTTGTTTCCAAGATTCACCGTATAGTGTAGTTTCGATGGTTGTGATGTCTTCTATATTGAAGTGTATCTGCTCATTTTTATTTATGTCGTTGTCCTTTACTTCAGCTAATATGATTTCCAAGTTATCTTTTGATAATATTTCCTATAATGCCTCTTCCACTAATTCATCTATCTCATCTAGATTAAAACAATCCGTCTTTTATGGAAGTTGGCTATTAGTGTTGAATAGGTTTAATCTTAGTTCAATATTCCCAAAAGATATGTCCATAACCCCCGTTCTACAATTTATGCAAATGTTAGTTGTTGCTAAGAACGGTCGCCCTAAGATTACGGGTATATGTTTCTTTGGACTATAGACAGGTTCTGTGTCCAAGATTATGAAATCGACAGGAAAGTAGAATTCGTCTACTTGAACTATCACATCCTCAACTATCCCTCTTGGTCGTTTGATTGATCTATCGGCTAATTGAATTACAATTGACGTAGGGTTTAGTTCTCGTAATCCCAGTTGTTGGTAGACTGAATAAGGTAATAAATTGACACTAGCACCCATATCAAGGAGAGCTCGCCTTACTTCTTGGTCTCTAATTATGCATGATATTGTTGGCGCTCCTGGATCTTTATATTTAGGTTGTGTATCGTTTATCAATAACGAACTTACTTCTTCAGTCAACACTACTTTCTTAAGCACCTTAGCTCTACTTCTATGTTTTTTCGTACATAAATCTTTTAAAAATTTAGCGCAAGGTGGTATTTGAGATATGGCATCTAACAAAGGCAAATTGATCTTTACTTGTTTAAATACATCTAAGATTTCATTCATTTTCTTGCCTTGTTTACCATAATAGTTTTCTCCACGGAGACGTTGAGGAAATGGTGTTTTTGGCTCATAATCTTTCTCCATAATTTTCTCAGGTGTTTCCTTGACTTGTCCTTCTATTGTTGGATGCAATGTTTATTTAGAGATGTTTTCCAAGACTTTTTCACGTTCTTATTTTTCCTCACTTTGTTATCCATTATCCTACCACTCCTTAAGGTTGTAATTGCTTGCACAGTTTCATGAGTCGGTTCTTGTAGAGTTCCTAACTTAATCATATGTTGTCCTTTAGGATTGACCACTGGTTGACTTGGTAATTTACCCTCTTCTCTTTTGTTAAGCGTATTAGCTATTTGACCCATTTGTGCTTCTAATTTTGAAATCGCTTGAGAATGTGTATGTAACAATTGAGTATTAGCTTCAAGATTTCCAAGGGCAGCTAAAACTTTATCTTCAAAACTAGTTGATCTTTGTGGTTGATTAGTGTTTTGGAATTGATTTTGAAATTGAGGTTGATTCGATTGGAATGATCTAAATCCTTGTCTATTATTTTGGAAATTATGAGTGTTATTGAATTATCTTGGAACTTGATTGAAATTTTGAGTACTATTATTGAATTGTCTTGGAACTTTATTGAAATTTTGAGTTTGGACAAGATTCTCGACATTTTGAGATCGATATGATAATAGAGGATGATTACACCAGCCTTGATTGAAAGAATTTGAGTATGGATTATTATTGGTAAAGGTTGTGTTAACATCACATGGCGTTAGATCTTCTTGAAACATTAGTGGACATCCACTAGCTAAGTGAGAGGGATCATAACAAATCAAACAAACTTCTATAGGAATATTTTGAGTGTTATTAAAAACTTTGTCTAATTTTCTACTTATCCCGGCTACTTGAGTCCTTACTTCGTCAGTTCTATCTATTTCTTTAGCAGCTTCCATCCTTCTAGGGTTATTAAACATTGATCTGGCCCTAGATTCTGACGCGTTTTGTTGTGAATTTTAACTCAGTCTTTTGAATATTTTCCAAATATTTTGGAATGGTTCTAATGCAAACATTCCTCCACATGCGGCATCTATACGATGTTGTTGTATTTCTCCTAGGCCATGATAAAAAATATTCACCAAGTCTTATTTTGTAAATTTATGATGAGGACATTTATCCAAGAGTTCTTTAAATCGTTCCCAAATTTCATGGAATTGTTCTCCAGGAATTTGGACAAAGTTCATTATGGTTGCTTGAGCTTCATGTGTCTTTCCCATTGGGTAAAATTTATGTAAGAATTCTTTTTTCAAATTTTTCCAATCAGTCTTCACCCTTTCTTCTAAACTAGTGTACCATTTTTTAGCTCTTTATTTGACTGAAAAGGGAAATAGTTGCATACGTAAAGCATTGGTAGGCATCCCATTCATTTTAATTATTGAACTAATTTCTATAAACTCCATAATGTGTTCGTAAGGATCTTCATCTTTGTGTCCATAGAATTTAGGAAACGTATTTATAATACTAGCTTTAATTTCATAATGAGATGTTGTTTCTCCTGGTATAACTATGTCCGCTGGTGATTCGAAATTAGAAGGTATGTAATAATATTTCAAGGAACCTAGTGGTTGTACTTGAGGGTTGAACATATCGCTAAAAGTTAGTGTATGTTTTTTAATCCTTTGTTTATTAGTTCTTAAGTTTTTACGATAAGTTCTATTAACTTCAAGATCAAAAGGAGCAAGTTCTTTAGATACGGAACGCAAACCACTCATACAACGATAAAACAAAAAATTATTTATTATTATTATTATTATTTTTTTATTTTTTTAAAATAAATTAATTTAAAAAAATGAAAAACAAATAAACAAAATGAAAGATAAATTAAAAAAGAAAAGTAAAGATAAAACTTGTGCAATAATTTAAAGCACGATAAAACTTACAAACGGTCCAGCTAAGCAATCGTCACCGCTTTTCTGGTACCCTCTGCTAATCTCACTGTACCTGTCAAAAATCACAATTTTTTTTCTTTTAAAAGAAGAAAATAAAAATAAAGCAAATAGAATAATCTAGCTATAATAATTATTCAATAGTATAGAAAATCGTTTAGTCCTTGGCAATGGCGCCAAAAACATGATCGGTGGTCAGACCTCGATTAGTTTGACCTACTAAGAAGGGATGATAAATAATAATGTGTGCAGATAAACCCTTTTAAGTTGACCTAGTTTTACCTATCACAAGTGCACGAATCAATTATAGTATAATACCAATGAGATAAAGTATATCGAATCCACAGAGACTAATGATTCTTCAACTCTCTTCTAATTACTTCAAGTAAATTATTAAAGATAGTTTGTTTTGTTTTGTTTTCTATAACTAATAACATAAAATAAATATGATAAATAATTGGTTTGGATTGTAAACAATGGAGATAAAGATCTAGGGTATTTCTAACTCCACCACTAAACATGTAATATATTATCTAAATAATTTAATTGTAAAGGGCGGTCCATCATATATGAATCAAATATAGGATCGCAAACATTGGCAAACCCTAATCCCAAAAAAGGAACAATTAATCTATCATTGGCACAAGCCATCTCTAATAAAGCATAACGAGTACATGCATCTATTCTAAACTACTCCTACTAACATAAATTAAAAGCATGTCACTAATTATCCCTTTCAATCATGGTCTGTCTAAATCAAGATTACATGTTAATAACCACTATTGTGTATAAAATCATGAGTTGAGCATCCGAGTTCTAGCCCATATTGAATAACCATGATTGTGCAAGATAAAACATTCATTCAAGCAAAGACAAGACATAGAATAAATGTAGAATCTTATATAAAATCAAACGTAATCACTCATCTACACAATCATCACATACGTGTCCTTCAGTTTCCCCTTATACAATAAAAATAAGAAAGAGTCTACATTACTTGGCTAGGGTTTTGTTAAAAACCCTAGATACCAGTTTAGTTGTTCATGGTAGTGCTCGTCTTCATTGTTGATGTAGATGAACCCTCCATGGTTGACATTCTGCTCCAAACTCTAAGATTAAATTCCAATGAATCCTCCAATCAACCTTTTAAAACTCCCTAACTAACTCCCTCCTTTGCTATAAGGGAGACCCCTATCTTTTATAGAAAAAGAGGCATCTTTATTTAGTAATCTGACTGCTTCATAGTCAAGTCATGAATGTATCTTGTGATATATATTGAAGAATGATATATAATCTCTTCATATATGGTCAATATTGCATCTAAAATAGTCTAGAGATCGTTCCATATTGAGTTGGGTCGTAACGGGTCTCACAGAGTTGTATACAAATCATTGAAGTTATTGGCCGCATCTCATCTTACCGAGTACTCGGTGAAGCTTCTACCGAGTACTCGATAGACTCTACATCTCGTAAAAATCAGCGCAAGTGCGCAAAAGCTCTCGGGAATTTTTTCCATCATCCGTGCAAGTGCACGGACTTTCGCACTTTACCGAGTATTCGATAGTTCTTCACCTTGACTTTTTGCAGTTCCACTTCTTTGCTCCGTTTCTCTTCTCAGCTTTATTCTTCTTCAGTCATATTGTATCCTTGGCTTGCTTTTAGTCCTTCATAGGTCTTTTATCCGTGATTTCGGCTCTTAAACAATATTGAGTCACGGATCCAGGTAATTCAGCGGATTAAACTCGTTTTACATAGCATCGCCTGAAATATCTTAAAACACGAAAACCATATAAAAGCACCAATATAATAATAATCGTAGACATAATAATGTATGATTAGGAGCCTTAAATATATGATATTTGGCTCCAATCAAAAGCATTTCTTAAAAGAGGCCTAAGTTGAAACAGCTTCTTCCAAGTCCAAGAACAGCCTTATGGCTCTCCTAATTCCCAAAAATTCTTCTGTTTAATCAGATGAGTTTTAACGCATGATACCCAAAGAGATGAATGATCAGGCTTAAGAATATGCCAAACATGTTTTGTCATAGATGCATTATTCCATTCCTCAAGGTCCTTGTTGCCCAAGCCTCCCTCATCCCTAGGAGACCAAACCACTCTCCAAGCAACTTTACAACCCCCTCTACACATTTTAAAACATGTCCAAAGAAATTTCCTTAAAAGAGATGTAATATCATGGAGAATTGCTTTAGGAAGAATAAAATTTGAAGCCTAATATACTTGAGTTCAAAAAAGGACTGATTTCACCAATTACAATCTCCCACAAAAGGAAAGAAACTTAGAAGACCAACTTGAGATTCCTCTAGATATCTTCTCCACAAGAATAGCACAATCATTCTTAGTGAGCTTAATAGACAGAAGTGGCGCACCCAAATATCTGACAGGAAGGTGTCCAATTTGCAACCATGTGTTATCTTGAATCTGACGGAGTATGGAAGCTTCAATACCAACATGAAATAGTATACTTTTTTGAAAATTTGGCTTCAACCCTGATAGATTCCCAAAGAGATCCATAGCAGATAACAGACCATAGAAACAAACGGGGCTCAATGATATCGAAACCCATTACAAGAAATAACTTGTTTAGCTATAATGTCAGTCAATACTTCCATGGCAAAAACAAATAGGTAAGGGGATAAAGGATCCCCTTGCCTTATACCTCTGCAGCTCTTGAAGTACCCATAAAAGGAGCCATTGATATTGATAGAGAACATGGAAGTTGAGATACAGATCATAGTAAGCTTTATCAAATGCATTAGTACCTTAAAAGCAGTAATAACAGCTTCAATGAAACCCCAAGATAAAGTGTCAAATGCCTTTGTGAGATACAACTTCATAGCGACTCTGAGAACCCCATCATCCTTATGGTAACCTTTCAAAAGCTCTTGAGCTAATAAAATGTTATCCGTAATACTTCTTCATGGAATGAAAGCTCCTTGGTTCATGCTCACACAATCCCTTAGGCACCCCTTTAGCCTATTTGCAATGATTTTGGTGATACATTTGTAAAGAGTAGAGCGAAGGGATATGGGTCTATAATCTGAAACCCTTGTAGGAGAATCATTCTTTGGAACCAATGTGATCACAATTGAGTTTATTTCTCTTAGCAGATGACCAGTTTAAGAAAAGGATTGCATTGCTTTTGTTACATCATGACCAACAATATGCCAAGCTATTTTATAGAATAGAGCATTGTATACATCACTTCCTGGAGCCTTCCCATCCTTCATGGAGAAAATAGCCCTTCTGACTTCATCATCCAACACTAGTTTGTTTAATTCTTAAATATGATCATGAGAAAGAGGATGCTTAATATAATCACTAAGATCTGGAATATCAATAGTGCTCTGATTCTGCAATAAATCTTGAAAGAAGTCAAAAAATTCATCTTGAATAGAAGGTGGATCCTCAAGCCTAAGACCAGCCCTTGAGGTAATTAAAGATATGATATTAAACTTCTTCCTATAGTTTGCAATCTTATGAAAATAAGAAGAGTTTTTATCATCTAATTGCAGCCATTGTATCCTAGACATCTGTTTATTTTGAGACTCCTAAGCCCTAGCCAAGTGAAGATACTTAGAAATGTAAGCCTTCTCTTAAACATGTAACACCTCATCCCCTGGATTAGCATCAATAGACTCTTTAATTGCAGCCCTGTTGACTTTGTTGTTTTAGATATGGAACATGTTTATGATCCTACTAGACAGATACCAGTAATCCTAGGCCGTCCTTTTTTAGTAACTGGTAATGCATATATAAACTATAAAACTGGGGCTATGTATTTATCATTCGGAAATATGAAGGTTCGGAAAAATATATTCGATATCCCTTAGAAGGTAAGGAATGCTTTATAGCTGAAGCTCTTGACAAATCAACATTAGTACCTCAACCAGTAAATAAACCACCTGATGACTTGTCGACTAGATACATTAGCAGCTGAACCTATACCGGATGTTATTTTAGAAATGATGTCAGAATATTATGAGGAAGAAGTAAGGAAACAACATTTAGCTAAAACTGAAAACGGAAAATATAAAAAGAAAATTGAGCCTAAACCAACCATACCAAGTATACCCTCACCAAAGATAGAAAATTACCTTCTGGATGATCATAAATTGAAGTATGAATGTATCTTCTTTAGAGATGAATATCCTGAGTTAGCAATAGAAAAAGGCATGGAGGAACTTAAAAGACGAAGATTAGAAAACCTATTACAACCCGCTTCAACGTTGGTATACCCTGATTTAGTACGAGAATTTTACCAGAATATACATTTAAGAGACAATGAAGTGAGCAAAGTACTACATATAAGTGTACAAGGGCATGAAATAGGAATATCCCATGATACAATTGCTAAAGCATGGCCTATTCCTTATAAGATACCCTCGAAATTAATAGAAAAGTTTTTGAAAATCCCGCCCTATGATCTTACAAATCATGAAATGGCTAAAATTATTTGTGGAAATAATGACACAAAACTCATAATGGGAGGGATTACAAAAGCATAAATTTGACCTGAACTATGGTTTATAGATAGCATCATCACTAGACAAGTAAGTCTTAAGTTTGGTAATGACCAAGGGCCATCACTTATCAAAATGTTCTACTATTTTGATCAAGGATATTGGGTGTCTATACCATATATTATTTACGATCATATAGAAACATTCTGGAAAGCCGTGATCGCTTGTAAAAATTCTTTCGACCGAAAATGGAAAAATTTGTTTCCATTCTTAGTACAAGCGTTGATAAAAGATCAGGTAGGATCAAAGTTTGAAATTCCATCCTAAGCAGGAATATTCTTTATCAAAGATTATGATGATTGAAAATTTTTCGATACCTTGAATTACGACGAAATGGGGAAATGGTGGGAATTTCAGTTACGATTGATTAGGCAAACTAAAAATCGTGTAAGGGAAAATAATACACAAGGAGGAAACAAATCTATCAAATTGATATATTTCACGGATAACCCTGGTTAAGCACGATAGGAATGTCGTATCATCGACATTAAATAATTGTCTCGGTCTGAAAAATACCTAATATTTTCGCCGAGTGTAGCAATTAAGAGTTTTATTACTATATTTCCTTTTATCACTATTTTAATTTTATTTTATAATATTTATAATTAAAAAAATTATTTATTTTAAATAAATTTATTTATTTATAATTTATTTTATTATATTTATTTATTAAATAAATATAATAGTAAAAATATACATATAATATAGATAACATTACTAATTTTTATATATGTATTTATATAAACATAATATAATTATAGTTATTTTTATTGTTTACCTTTAAATTTACTCATTCTTTTTAATAAGTTTGGGGGAATGGTTTTTAAGGATTCATATATTTATATTTAATATTTTAATAAAGTTCTATATATATATATATATATATATATATAGTTATATATGTGCTAATTTTACAAGAAAAAGAAAATTAATTAACCTCCGATCAATCGATCGTAGTGGCGATCGACCGGTAGGTTGCTAATTTTATGCAAATTATATTTTTGGGAAAATATTAATTTATGCCTTTTTAGGACCAATCTGCTCAAAATCCCAGACCATGTTTCAAAAATTATAATATTTCAAGTCTAGGAAGGGTTGATATTTAACTATATATGACTATATACTTATTCCATATTATGTATTTTCTTCATATTCAAGTTATAAACTTACCTTTTACAAACTTTCCTAATAATAGAAGACCTTAATTTTTCTTATAAATACTCTCTTAGGTTATTGATTTTTCATCCCTTCAAAAACATCACAAGCTCACACAATTAGCCATGGTGGTCAATTCGTTGTCTTCTACTTTCACTTCCACCATAATCAAATATGAGTATGTATTCTTTCTAGATGATTATTGTGAATCCACTATTGAGAAAACCAAGAACATGTTTAATGAGAGTGGTTTAGCTTCAATTTATGTTCCGGCTGCCCGTAGCACAAATCCTTTATTAGTTAATGTTTTCTACCATCACTTAGATTATGGGAATAGGTAGGTGTATGGTGAGTTGCGAACAAAATTGAATAATTAAATTATTGAAGTATCAGCTGTATTGATTGGAAGAGTATGAAACCTTCCTGATGCACCAATTGGTGGTGAGAGGTATCTTCCTATACCACATCCTTCCTTCCCAATGATGGTTCAAGATATTTGTTACGAATTTATGGTAGGGCCAGAAGTTTCCACTATTCCTAAGGTTAAAGTTGATCCGTGTTATTCAATGGCTATGAATTTGTTAGGGAGACAAGTATATCCAAACGTGCCTAAAGATGTGTGTGATCACACACTTGTGAAGCTGATTTATTATCTAAAGAATGGATATTGAATTTATTTTCCTAACATTATTTTTGCTAATATTATGGATACTTGGACTACGATTAGGAATGGAGGGGAAGGGCATAATAACATAAAATTGCCATACCCATTCTTAATCTATGCTTTGGTTAGAGATCAGTTGGATGAATATGGATCCCACATGCAACCTAGTTGGAGGCATCCTAAAGAGTACAATGAGTTTAAATTTCTCAAGATAGTTGAGGCTAATGACGTGGAGGGTAAGGAAATAATGAGGTGGAGTGAGTATGTGCTTTCTCTTTATGCTGAAGATAATGGTTTAGAGGATTAGTGAAGCAGAGAATTTTAGTACAAGGGATGGAATCAGTTTGATTTTATTTTTGAAAATTTTCAAGTTCTCGAATTAGGTTGTTTTTATTTTTTGCAATTTCAATTTTATTGTAGGCCTATGGCCGATCTATATTTAATTTCTGTCAATTTATAAAATTTCATTCCCTCTTATTTATTATCATTGTTGATCATTCTACTATAATCTTGGTTGTAGTCTTGAATTATAATGAAGATTATGGCACACACCATGTTTGGGGAGGTTTCTGCTATATCTTGAGAATATATATAAGTGATATTTTCTTCTTATCTGAATAATGATTAAATTAGAAAGGTGAAAAAATGTGATTCTCCATAGTTGAGTAAACTGGTGAAATTAAAAAATAGAAAAGATAATTTTGACCTAAAAGCACATGCACATGATCTCTATAGTTTAATTTATGATCATATAAGGTATTATATCTAAAACATAATTGTAAATATTGAAAAATACAAAGAAATGATATACATAAACATTCTCCCTCTAAACATAATAAAATAGTGGAGGATGGTGTATCAAAAAAATGAGTGGAAAAAGCAAAATAGGAGAAGAAAACCTTTTCCACAAAAAAATAAAGTGAGGTACATAAAAAAAAAAAAAAAAAGGAAAAAATATATAATATATATATTTTGAGTGGAAAAATCAAAAAGAGAGAGGAAAACCCTCTCCAACAAAAAAAAGAAGAGATATACTATAAATGGGAATAAATGTGCTATAGAGAAAGTTCATAAAATACGGAAGATTGTTGGCTTTAGAAGTAAAGATTAACTAAGTTTAACCGCCAGTGGAGACCATTCTTAACACTAATCTAAGATAATTATTATTTTGTATAAGTAGAATTTATTTGCTTGCATTTATTTTGTGGATTATATATCATCTCCTAGTTAATTAACAAGAATTTTCATTAATATGTACAAGTAAAGATTATAACGAAGTTATGGGTAGTCTATTTAACCCTCACGAGACTTCACTCGTCCACTAAGATTTTTCCTAGGGGTTTAAAAAGCTTGTTATACGTGTTAAGTGTAATCGTCTTTCCTTCACGAAAGAAATGGGTTTAGTTTAAATAGTTTAGATTAATTAGATTAGATATTTTTCATGATACTTTCTTTTATTTTTATTGCTAAGGGACTAGCAATATTCAAGTTTGGGGGTGTGATTAAACCAGAATATTTGGTATTCTGGGCGTTAATAAATTCTTAGTTAGTCTATTTATTTTATTAATAAAATATTCTTATTTGAGTTGTGTGTTTAAGCATGTTTCAGGGGTCTTAACGCAAATCTTAGTTAATTTCGGATTTTTAACAAATGCGTTTGATCCAGAATAATACTTGGAGGATAAATGCACTCAATTCAGAGCAAGGTATAAGTCAGCAAAATAGAATACAAGTGGGTGAAGCACAAAATCGCAGAATAAAGAAATATTAAAATTCAGGAGTCACCGATTGATCGATAGACATTCACGATCGATCAGCCAACCCTGACATTAGGAAATGTGCGCGAAGATATTGTAAAATTCTGACTTTGTATGCAAGCATATTAGATGGCAGATTAGTTCACTCACTGCTGTTACTTGGTCCTCACACCAAATCTTTTTGGAGTGCAAGGAAATACATGTCATATCCACGCCATTTTTTGTCTATAAATATATGAAGAATTCATGAAGATAAGATATCCTGGATCATTTGGATCATATATCATTGTTCATATACAAAGTCTCTCTCTAGAGAGGCTCTCCTCAAGAACTCAAGATCTAACTATCCAACAGTGAAGATGGTGGCTTCATCAACGATGCAGTCTCCTTTCTACATGATCGGCTAGTCGGTATCTAGGGTTTCCAATGAAACCTTAGTCAAGTAATGTTCTCACCCCCTGAATTTCCTAGAACTCCGAAACCCGAGCCTAAGAGCTAAGGCAGTGAATGCGGAAGTGAATAGAAATAAAATAAAATCTAATATAGTCATCAAATACCCGTTCAAGGGTAAATTAGTCATTTCACATCCCAAATATGTCAAAAAAAAATCACTGAGGATTGAAAAGGAAATGAAATGACTCAAACGACACTCTAAACGACCAATTCAACAGCCCATGTTCACCCAAGGGTAAAACGGTCAATTCAGGGGTTAAATGTTAATTCCAAGTACAACTACAAAGTTTGGACCTAGCACAAGCCTTAGGAACAAACGGAACCTAAATCAAAGCCAAGAGGCAAGATATATGAATTTTAGAAAACAGTATCGGACAATGTCGACCAAAATAGAAGGTTGAAGTACCCCACTTTTACCAAGGGTAAAACAATCATTTTAAGTGCAAACAAATTATTTCAAATTTTATATCAAGAATTTGGACATATGACAAGCCATAGAAACAAATGGGGCTCAATTCGAAGGCACGAAACGAAAACTACACATTTTTGAAACTACGCGCATGGACTTGGTTGCTATAACCCCTAATGTACTAGACTACAGTTTTCAAGGCAATTGCAATGTAGTTAGCTACATTTTCCAGCCTCTAAAACTCGAAATTGTGAAATTTTGGAAAAAATGGAAATATGCCGATTTTGCATACGGACTCCGTTTTCGCGTCGTCGGTCCCGAAAAATCATATAATTTTTTCATTTGCAAAACTCAAAAATAGTCATCAAAATCTCGGGAAACGCATAAAACAAAAAATTTGAATAAAAGTGATTCTTTAAAATATCGTAAAACTATCCGTCTTGCCCCCGGTCTTCGTTTTAACCTACCATCGGTTTCTAAAGTCGAAATCTTTATAAAAATGAGTTTAAAACCATTTCTACAACAAGATACTTTATCAGGACTACATGGGTGGGTGAAAACGGGTTTTTCGTTCAAAACAAAAGGGTTTTTTTGAAACTCTAGAAAAATGTCGTTTTCGGCCGGACACCTAATAACCACATTTAATAACGAAAATCCACTACACAACACTAAACGAAAGGAATAACTACATTCAAGGGCCCAATGGTGAAACATGTCATAGTTTGACTAAAATAGTAATTTTACATTGTCGGCACCGAAGTGCACCAAAATAAACAAATCCCCGCGCATAGCGCTTCGAGGGATATACATCAAAGTCAAACTACCCGGCTAATAATCTAACTGGAAAAAGATAAGTACTTAATCATTTATTTACAAGTTTACAAAGAAAAAGAGCATGTGTATACATGTAAATTACACTAATGCTTTGCCAAGTAGATGAAAAATATATAAGTCATGGAGTGAGCTCACTAGCCAAGTAGAGAAAGCGTCATCGCCTCAATCTTGGTAGTTCGAGTGGTACAACCCACCCAAGGTTCATGTTACTAATCTTAGGTCGGTCTCTTGTTCCACATGGTTCTCACGCCAATTCAGAACCCTATCTAACCAAACAAATAATTCCCCCACCTTGCTCACATCGTAATTATTCACAATTATAACATGCTTCAACATCAAAACCACAACTACATATTTATAGCAATTTAGATGCAATGCAACTCAACACACCTCATGATACACACTTTGCCCAACATAGGTTAACGAATACATACTCTGGCCATTTTACTTTTGAGGATACAAGTTCATAAAGTAAATGTAGAGTACCGCATGGATTCTTCCCAAGTGAATTTTCTCTCTTTCACTTTCAATAAGGAAGGCGGTTGCACGAGAGCCCCGTTTGCAACTCCGTGCCCCACGACTCCAAAGGTCAAGAATACGAGAGGAGCTCACTTGCGACTCCTAACCCGGTATCACATTTTCGGACTTACTAATTCCGTAGGTGTGAAACACCCACTGGCCAATTGTTGCGACGATCCGACACAAGACTACCCACACATGATTACACGACCCGCATATACCAACACCATGATTTTGACCATACACGATGTACTCAATATGCATCAAGGTTTTCAATAACAATCATGTTCCATCACAATATATGATTTTCTCATTTGCAATATATTGTACTCAATAACCATGATGCTTACAAGCAATGGTTCACAACATGCTCAATCGCAACACATTCTTTTCTCGTTAGGAAATATATTGTACTCCATTTATCCCAAAGCTTACAATTTCACATTTATAATCAATAAATCACAACAATTATTTATATCACACAATCATTATTTCAAGGGCCTAGTTCATTGTCTAAGTTGTCAAAACTCAACTAGCATATATATATATATATATATATATATATATATATATATACACGACATATATACACATAGACTCACACACCCTCATACAAAGACAAAAAAATTCATTTTTCCCCTACCTTAATTCCAATCAAGCCTACTCAAGAATGCCCAAGAGAGGTCTAACCAAGGCTACCACTCCAAATGTTCAATAGAATAGCTTCCAACTAGAAATACACCATTCATGAACCACAAGATTACTATGGTGTCAACAATAACCGAAATTTACTCAAAAGTGGCTCCAACCACAATAATCAACTTAACCCCTAATGATTGCTAAACTAGGGTTCCATGAATATAATACTCAAAAGGAAAGAGCTAGTTATGACAGTTACCAAAATCTCCAACCTAAAAGTGAGCTCAAAACACAAGATGAACTCCAAGCTTCCAATAACCGAAAATCGATGACAAGGTTCAACTTATGGTCCTTAACAAGATTCAAGAAAAAAGAAAACAAATAATCAAAAGTTGAACACATGACTTCAAGAATATATATTCTAGGATTTGAAGTTGGAAAAATCAAAAGAGATAGAGACTTACCCTAAAAATTAGAGCAAATGGAAGAGGAGAGCAACCCTAACAACTTCCATGTTGAACACTTCTTCAAACTCCAAGTGATAGGAGATGAAATCAAATGAGGAAGTGATGAAGAGCAAGAGGGAAGGAGAAGTGTAGAGATAAAATAGGTTTGTAGAGAATGAGAGAAGTCTTGCAATGAAAGACTTATGAGTTGTAAAGATTTCCCACTATCTCTCACACTCATCCAAAGGCCTACAATAATTGTGAAAGAAAAGGGAGAAGATCCAAGGGCCACAAAGAGGTCTTGCAAGAAGCCTAAAACTCAAAACTCATAAAGATAACTTAATGCCAAACAAGGCCTTATCATCTAAGGGTTGAGAATAAAGCAAGGAAAATTAATAGATGATCCATGGGTTAACATGAAGTCTTGCCAAGTGAAAGACTAAGAATAATGCATTCTTGCATTTAAGTGTCATCCAAACAAGGCCCTATGATCCAAGGGTTAAGAACAAAGATGGGAAAAGAAGATCAATGGCTAGAATTTAGACAACACCCAAAAGTGGGAAATGACCAATATCTTCTCAACTTAGGGTTAATTACAAGAGTGTCATCATGCCTCTTAATTACCCTTTCACCCCTTGTCATCCTTTCTATTTACAACTATGCCACTCATACCCCAACACTTAGCGAAATCTCTACACTTTCCACTAAATATTCTAAATATGAAACTATCAATTTACCCTTCGATCATTTCTTTCCCGAAATCATTTTCGGCAATTTTCATTATTCTCAAAATAAAAATAGAACATGCAACTTACAATTTTTAATATCACATAAAACATGTAAGTCATGCTAAGACATAAGCATATTAAGCACAAAATCACATTAAACACATAATCACGTATGCATTTAATCATTAATAAAAAATTTAAATTAGTACGTAAAAATACCGGACGCTACAGATGTAGACTTTTAATTGATTTTATTGCAAAGAGAGGAAGTTGAAGGTCACTTATATGATGATTATGTAGTGAGAGACCGAACAAGACCACCAAAATAAGATTTATTTATTAATTTTTTACTTAAGCTAAGATTGAATTAATGATTTATCTTGAACAACCATGTTTTTACTAAGGGCAAGAAATCCTAGGTTTAAATAATGGTTTCTACGTAATGGTAATTAACGATATGAAAAGGTTTTAGGTGCATATGGTTCATACTAAGAGGGGATGATCATTAGTATGTTTTAATTTCATGTTTTAGGAGTAGTTGTAGTATAGATGCATACAATGGTTATACCGTTCAAAGATGAAATTGTAGTAAACTAACCTATGATTACATCTCTTTAGAGATTAGGCAACTGCTTGTAACGTTACTAATCTGATTGGTATAAAATGTATCGCCCTCTTGCAATACTGAAATTAAATGGGTATATTATGAGACTAGTGGTGTAGTTGGAGCAAAACCCTAGACTTGTTTATCTTGATTCACAAACACAAAAACTATCTTTTTATTTTATGTTTATTAGTTTTAAAACAAACCAATCAAAACAACGTTTATCATATAATTCAATTTTATGTTTTACAATTATTTGAAATACGAATCTGATCTCTATGGTTCGATACTCTCTCTACCTAACTATACTATATACTACTCGCGTACTAGTGACTGAGAGGTAAAACTTGATCGTGTTAATTCTTCATTTTAAACACTTTTATTTACATACGACTAGAAACGATCAGGTAGACTTAGAAATTTCTTCTTGTTGAGGCTTTTCTTCACTTGGGAATTTTGGATGGCTTAACCTTTGCTAGACATTTGGAGGAATTGGAGGAGGTTTAACCATCTTAACTCTATGGGAAGTTTCTCCTTTATGAACCCATACCTCTGATTGCAAAGAAGGCCTCATTTGGAAGATAGGGCTGATGTCCACCCAGGGTGGTTAAAAATATGTGTTGAGAACACACCCTTAAGACGGATTAGATTTTACCTATCGTAAGTGCACGAATCGTATTGTAGTATAGTTTGGCTTGAAAAATGTTATCGATCCTACAGAGACTAAGTCGTATTCTGAATTCTCATAAAATAATACTCTCGAATTGCTAGAAAAATATAGTTTGTTGTTTGTGATTGATTAACTAATTAACTAAGAAAGCAAATAAAGATAGATTAAGACAAGAACAACAGAAATAAAATCTAGGGTTTCCATATTTCACCACTAACAGCATAATATAGATATCTACTTGCTCAATTGCAAAAGGGTGATCCATCACTGTGAATCAGTACTTATCACAAATAGTCGAATACATCCCCAAAAAGGATACTATCCACCAGATTCGCTACAACCCATCTCCGAACAGAGTGTAACTAGTACATGTCATCTACTTTACTCTATTCTACTCCTACAACATAAAATTAAACTAAAGCATGTCTATATTACGTCACCGAGGCATGGCTTATGTAAACCTAGGGTTTCAAATGTTAAGCACCATTATTGTAGAAAATCATACTATTTTTAATATAACATGATTGTGTAAGAAGTGTGAGTCAGTAATTGACCCTAGAGGGGGGATGAATAGGGTGTTCAAAAATATTTCTAACTATTTTCCAAAATAAAACAAGCTATAGCAATTAATCAATTACTTCAATAGTCAAGTAAATATTTCAATGAAAAATTCAAATCAATTGATCTAATAAATTATCATAAGACCAATTATAGCATACAAGATATTAAGATAAATATAGCATGCAAAATAATGAGGTAAAGAGATAGAGATAGAGATAAAGAGATTGACATCATGATTTTTTCGAGGTTCGGTAACTCCTACTCTTTGGCACAAGAACCCCTTCTTGAGACTTTTCCCGATCCTTTCACTATGGCTCTTCCTTCACAGGTGGAATAACAAACCTTTACACATAAACTAACCATCCCGTCACACAAGCAAGAGGAAAAACTCCTCTTAAAGATCAATGAGCTTCACTCACTCAAGGATCACAATCATTTTATAAAACAAGGAATCACTCAAGAACAAAAACACTCAAAAACCCTAAGGTTTTTATGGAAGATAGATCAATATAAGCTCAAATGTTTTTTAGTGAAGTATTAAGAACTTTAAATGTATATTCTCAAAAGATGAAATCAATGAATGAGTTTTGAGATAATAGAAATAAAAACTAGAGTTGAAAGCTTCAAGAGATTTGAGTGAAAATCAAGATTTTTGCTTCTTGCCTTCAATGGCTTTTTGAGAGTGCTAGAGAGAAAGAAGATGATGACTTTGTATATTTTCTCACACTAGAACCACACCTTTCCAACCCACATCTCTTTGTATATATATATGAAAGTATTAGGGTTTCACTCAAGAAGATGGGACAAGAGCCGTTTGATAAATGTTTGAAAAATGATACAGAGGATAGGCCAAATCTTTTACAAATATCACATTTAATTCTGAAACCAAACACCAAGAATCGGCTGCTCAAGGAAAGACTTAAACTTGATTTCTTTCATCCTCAAGAAGTCAACTTCCCAAGCACTGAGAGTTTGCATCCGAGACACGAGAAGTCAGCTGCTGGACCATGAAAGTTGGCTGCCGATGGAAGGATCTCAAGCTTATTTCTTTCAACTTTAAGCAATCGGCTGCACCTTGTGCAGAAGTCGGCTTCCGCACTGAAAATCTGAATTTTGAGTTCGATTTGGTTCATTTTAAGTTCGGTTATTTTATCACTTGAGCTTATAAGATTTTATCGACACATAAAATACCTTGTTACAATGATTGCACCCCGACCTATCTACCCCGAGTCTTGAGACTTCAAATTTTGCCTTTAGTTGATCATTTTATCCTTTCTTGGTTTTGCGTTTCAAATCCATTTTCATTTTTTGCTTTTGTGTTCATGCTCTTTTCCGAAGCCTTTTCCTGTTCTTGCTGAAACACTTAGCTCAATATTTATTAGTACCAAACAGGCTCAAATGATTTGTATTATCAAAACAAGAGTTATTGTCTGAAAGTAAATTTCAAAGCCAACAAGAGGATATATTCATTCAATCTAAGACAAGACTTAAGAACAAATATATAATCTTGTGTCAAGAATAAAAATGATCACACATCTATAATCAATCATCACAGTATGGTCACAGCTTCCCCTCATTACAATTGAAAACAAATAAAATAACTACATTACTTGGCTAGGGTTTTGCTAGAAAACCCTAGATACCTGTTTAGTTGATCATGGTAAAA